>OX381705.1:89222911-89560172 GCA_947462335.1 Harmothoe impar
TAACTGGTGTTTGGCTTTCTTTGGTTGATCAATGTTCTTGCTCATGCACCTGAGTAGGCCCTATAAAAAGCTCAGTTAATTTAATAAATACCTAAATATGATCCGCGGTAAGATTGGTAAGGTTTCCAAGCATGCTGTTTAACATTATATATATCCCATGTTACATTAATCGCATGTTTGAGGATAAGATAGCATTAAAGTTCAACTTTGACTGCAGTGTTGATATAGGACTACCAGATAGTATCAAACGAAAAACATTTTACTACATTTTTGCTAGAAATTCTGCATCAAGTTCTGCTACATTGCTACAGAAATTCACCAAAACTATTATTCCCCACATTAGGGAGTGTTCATTTATTAATTACAGGGGGGGGGTGGTGAGATTTTGCGAGGAGAGCGCATAGTTTCGCGCCCCCCCTTCTCCGAAGGCGCCGAAAATTGTTCGCCCCCCCCCCTTTGAACTATAGTAAGGTGCGGGCTTTTTTTTACTAAAAGGGGCTTTTTTTTACGCCCCCTCTCAAGAGGGGTCAGAATCTTTTACACCCTCTGTTGAGTATTACACCCTCCCCCCCTCAGGAGGGGTCGGACATTTTTGCGCCCCCCAACCCCCCCCCCCCCCTGTAACTAATAAATGAACATTCCCTTATGAGGAGGACTGAGTCGTATCAGAAAGGGATACCATCTGGCCAATCATGGGATTTTCTGGTGTGTTCAATGGGAAGAGGGGTGGGGTGGTAATATGGTGCACAATTTTATTCCAAATGACCATAATTTATGTTGGACAATAACGATGGGGAGTGAGGGCAGGGTGGAGGAGGGGGATAGAAATTAGAATAGGAAGGGAAATATGTTATTATCTGTGATCATCCTGATTCGTTTTTAAGAATATTCATTATAGAGCCCTGTAGTTTAGGCCAAACATCCGATGGAACACTGTACGAACGTTAATAAATGATCACTCCTTACTGACAGTAGCATAGCCCTAGGCTACAGTGCTTCAGTGGGCCTACAGGTCATACCGGTCTGATAGTTTATAGATCCAAGATAAGGTATGTTTCTAATCCCGATCCCTACCTAGCAAAACACAGCCAATCTTAGAAATGTTTTATGTTAGGGCATAATAGTGGCACAGATTTTGACAGTGGCAGATGGATTGTTACCCGGTAGGCGTCTTTGGGTGGCGGGAATTTCAAGGCACGCCCTCTTTCGGATGAGTAGCGTACTAAAAGGGAAACGCTACAAATGACGTCATAGGGGAAACCCTAATATGCTGGTTCCCGGCGGTAAACCAGCGAATCCACACAATTTCAAGATGGCGGCTACCGGACAGAAGTGGGAAACGGTTAGCAAATCAAGCAAAAAAAGCAAATCAAATGGCGCAATTGCAAACAATAAGCAACAGCGGAAGGCACTGCGGGACAACATGCCCAGAATTGATCCAGTTCGTAAGTATGAAAATAGAGTATAGCAGACGCCAACACACAAAATGTCAGTGTCCCCCCTGAGTTCACGTTTTTGTGGAGGGAGTGCCTTCGCCGTCTGCTGACGTGGTCGGTCAAGGTGTTTCAAGAACTTACATTTTAAGGCGCTCTAGACCTTCTTGGTGTAAAAAATATTCACTCAGTTACTTTCATGTGAAGGACCTTCGCAAAAAGAAAAGTGTTTTGTAGAACATGTATAGATATTTATTCATTTTCGGGTCGCATATGGTGGCCCGGCCGGTTCTCGGCGGTAGCCGGTACGACACTCGACAGGTCGCCGGCCCGCCGCCCGGTCTACTTTGAATACTAGGCAGACTCGTTCTACTGCTCTCTACCACTGGCACCGACAGGGATAGTCTTATGCCATAATGGTACATAATGGGTCGGCCAAGGACATGTCTACTGTCTTAGGATCATCCTGAGTAGCCTTGGTTGCCGGAACAGGCGTAGGTTCTGACTTGTGTTTTGCCTAGCCCTAGACTACAATATACACTATGTGTATAGGGCCTAATAGGCTATTCGTGCGGCCGAAAAGTCGTTCCTGGTGCAAGAGTGTGTGCTCACACCCGTTATAACACCACTCAACCGTGACGGAGGCGGTGCATTCTCTATGGCCAATGCACCGCCTCGCTGTCAGTGGAGCGGTTTTTGAGTGTGTATTCAGCAGTAGTGGCGCCCCCTATGCCGACTTTCCATCCACACGAATTGAGTATTGTCTATATATTGCCAGCTGGGATGGGGGGGAGGGGGCAGTGTTGCCGAAATGACATCGGCACATTGGCGTTTGCCGATGTAGAATCGTAATGGCCGATGTGGGGCCACCAGACATCGGCCACAATGGCCGGCCATGATCTCAGCTTTCCAACTATAAAAGATTTTTTAAAATATTCCTAATAGAAGCTAGTTAGTCTCATCCTACTTATAAGCATTTTTTTCAGTGAATTTAAGCATTTTCAAATCGATTTTGTAAGATGTTATTACAGTATTACAATCTGTATTCATTTATATGAAAAGAGAATTGATGTGGCCTGTGTAGAAGGCAAATGGCCTGTGTAACATGCAGGGATGAAAATGTTCAAGTTTTCCCCTGATTTCAAGTATTTTTTATGTCGCAAAGACCTCTGCTTTACTACAAGTAGCATTACCACAGAGAAATTTTTAAATGATTACATCGTTATAATACCTATTTGTATTGATGTACCATGCCATCTGAGTGTCAAAACTATTAAAATTTCGTGTCTAGCATGTCTAGAAGCAACACAATTCAAGATTATTCACCCATAAAAAGGCCCCTCTGTTGGAGCAAAGCTGCTATAGAATACACCCATGGGCATGGACCCCCTAGCATTCACAGCTTTACCCTCCGCCGGGAGGGGGGCATGCAGGGGGGAGGGGTTCCCCGGCCTTACCTGCAGCCACCTGGGGTGTGAATGCACATGTTGCGGTCTCCCCACCCTCTGGGAGACTTCCAATACACATACTAATTGTCTATCATTTAAATAAAGCCAAACCCGCGGCATGTAAACACAATTTAGCAGGACATTATAGGCACTAATAGAAAGCCACTGTTCTCCTCTACATAATGTATATAGGCGCTAATGGGCGCAGGATAAACATTTTGAACATTTAATGAAACTCTGAAGATGTTAAGTTACCATGTCTACAACTTTGAGGCACACCATGGGATTTTAAAATGGCACCCACCAAGCTGTAGCTAAGAAAGTTTTCTGATTGGCTAACTGATTCACATATACATAAGATGTCAGGGTATTTCCTCAGCCATTGAATTGTGTCAGGAGAATTCCAGTGGTAGGGGAAATCACGGCCCATGCAGGCATGAGTAAACAGTAGGCACAGCCATCCAACAGGTGCGGGCTTATCATTGGTGTAGCTACTACAAGAAACCTCTATTGGGGGCATCTATTTGAACATTTTAAGTTTTTTGGAGATTGGTCATTTTCATCCCGGAAAATGTGGCGACACAGGCCAAATTGGCCTGTGTGCATAAAAAATTTTCGGCAACACGGGGGGGGGGGCTTGGTGGATATAGGGGGTGGGGGTCATAATGAAAAACAAGGGGTATATATTAGTCTCCAGAGCAAACGACTGCAAATCCATCCACGTCGCTACGCTATGTTACTAGGAGCAGTGTCTGCGGCGCACCAAGTTACGTCGGCGCTCATTGGTGACGCTGGGACGTTCGAGCGCTGCAATTGGTCAGCTCACAATACCGGAGGAAAAGCTCCGATATCTGAGTTGCCGTGCGGCAGACTCTCGCTCCCAGTAGCATAGCGTAGCGACGTGGATGGATTTGCTAGTGTTTGCTCCGGAGACTAGGGTAAATATGGTCCATTTAAATACTTGGCGACAACACATGATTCCACTGAAATGCCCCTTTCGGCCGTGTTCATGATTTGTTTCAATCCTTTCCCTCCAGCACCAGTGAAGGAGATACCAACAATATATGATGTCTTCATTGAAAAAGAAGAGAAGGCTAAGAGACCTGCAAAAGACCAGAGTAAGCCAACAAGCAACGGCGACGCAGGCAAGAAGAGCTCCCAGCCAAAGAAGAAGCAAGGAGACAAGAAAAAGACTGCTCCCTTGTCTCTGGACGAAGCCCTTCACAAGGTACACAATTTACTATAACTGATCTAGACACAAGCGACGTGTTGCAGGTAAATTGGTGATTCAAAATGTTTGTGAATCAGTAAACTATTTACTATGGGAGCACATTAAGGTAACGCTGGTTATTGGAGGTCCCCCATTCTTTACCGGGGGCCTCCTCAGAAATGTAGTACATTGTACACATGTAAGCACTATCTCTAACCGTAGTGCGTATAATATTCAATTCAATGAAAGGTTGAAGGTGCGGGTTATACAAGGGTTTTATTACATAAAGTGGCCATGTTTAGTACCCCGGTGCGGGCTATAGGATCCCCCCAAAGTGATGGAGTGGTGAATTTTGTGGCTGCAGAACCCGACCTCGGACAAGTCTGATTATCTTAAACCTTCAGCTTGCATTTTAAATGTTCTGGTTGTGGTACACAGTCTTCATACGTGTGTACGCTGCTTCTTGTTTCAGATTGAAGTGCGTGACTTGGAGACGGTTCTCGTTAAGGACCGTGAGACATTCCCCGACAACCCGGCCGTGTGGCTCAAGGACCTGGCCTCCATGATCAATGTGCGACTCGAGACTATCTCGGAACCAGATCCCGTCTTTGAGGGCAAGCCACGGGGTAGGACATCTTTTACCATGGGATTATGCCCCATTGGCAATGCTCATGCTATAAGATTTTCGTAAGATGTAATCCATTTACTTTGCAAAAGGAGGATGCAACAAAATATTTATTCCAAGTAAAAGGTATACCACAAATGCAATTACATGTGGAATACTAGTGATATAATGTATGATACAGCCGTGAATGATATTATTGCCCTTAGAGGATTAAACATTTCAAGCAAATATATTTTGGGTCAATATTAGTGCCAATGTCCACTTTTAAGCGTGACAGGGTACTTGATGTGTATTTATTCTACTCTTTAGACTACCCGATGTCCGCACTACCAAAACAAACACAGTCTTTATTGAAAAAGACGCTTAACGAATGCTCCGCTCCCGTCCTGGAGGGATTCCTGGAGCACTGCATCCAGGGCATGACCAGCGACATGGCCAAAGGTAAAATACATGCTCATCAATTTGCATAAATTCTGTGTAAATAATGGAAGATATCTTATACAATTAACTTGAGAATTAACCATACGTTTTCGCGTATAACACAGGACAACTGCACTGGGATTTTAGCTTTAATGTATAAGCCAAGGGTTGTATGTGGCAATTAAAGGCAGCGTGAAATATTGGAGTTAGAATGTAATTCCTTCTTGTATGGCTGCCTAAAGCAGTGTCACCCGCTTTGTATTTGTAAAGCTTATTAAATATACCTGTTTGTGTGGTTCATAGTTATTCCATTTGGGAAATAATGTTAAAGTATCGATGAGAATAATTTTTTATGTTATGGTAAACGTTGTAATATTGGTATAAATTAATGTCTATTTTGTCTATTCTCTTCAGGTTTATCCACATACGGACACCGAATCTTTATCCAGTTACTGGCGCTTGATAAACCAGACCTTGTACTCTCCAGTCTTGACAAGGTATTTCTCACTTGAACATTGTGATTGGCATAAAAGATGTCAAGCAGCTATCACACTGTCAGCATACTAGTAGTCCATATAAGGCCACTCAAAAAAATAAAATGGCTTCTCATCACCGCGCGCATCAATAAAACCAGGTTTTGAGGAAAACTTTTTTTTTTTTTTTTGCCAATTTTAGAGCTTATACTGCCAGTAATGCAGTGGGATGGAAATAACTTACATTTTCCCAACTTTTATAGATGAATTATTACTTAACTACTGAAATGTGGATTTTGGTCATGAAAAACGTATATTATCCTATACATTTTTGCCCGCGAGTAAAAAAAAAAGGGAAAAAAAAGCCTCCCTCGTCATATTTTTCAGACCTTGGTGATGAGAAACCACTTTTTTTTTTTGAGTGGCCTAATGGTCTTTCTTGATATTTAATAGATATACCCCACAATTGCAATATAGTGCCAAGCAGTCTTCAATTTAGCGGGGCCTTTAACCCCAGGGTTCTTATTTATGCACTCATAAAATAGAAGCGCTCTTTTGATACCCGACACTACATCACGACGGTACAGTATTTACCATGTATGGTTCACAGGGATAAACACTTTAAACATTTTTTAGTTTCTATTACATTTTTGTAATATGAAAGGCTGTTGAGACTACCGTGTAACCCTGTGCAGAAGTCACACCTGCATATAAGCCGCACCCTGAATTTGGGAAAATCCTATAGCCATACTGGGGGTTCTGATTCTCATACAAGCGGCAAGGTTTTACACTAATATTAAATCACATGATACACGCTCGTGGACTTGTTCGGCGATCTGACCTCTTTTCTCTGTGTTTGCTTTAAGTACTTGGAGATGGTGCGTCAAAACCAGAACCGATCTCTGCGTTGTCTCTCCATCATGTGGGCTGTAGGCCAGGCCGGAAACCGCAGCCTTGGCAATGGGCTCAGAGGTTAGTGCTTTTAATCCGTCTTGTACATATACTTTTTGACTCAGGGTTACCACCCAGAGTCTTATGCAACGCCTCCTGAGGGGTTGCATCAAGATAGTGAAACTTCATTTTTGAGGGTGAATTTTGACATGAGTTCATGGTTCAAAAAATGTAAAAACTTGACAGATGGACAGATTAGACACTCAGGTTTATGGAACATCAGCCACTTATATCAATATTCACCTCTAACCATTTGAAATATTGAAAATAAAAAATGTGACCTAAAAAAACAAAAAAAGTGTTTAGATAAATTAAACTCTTAAGTACTAGAATCGATTTTCGTCTACATTACGGTCCACACAACTCCAGTGCTAAGTCAATGGCAGGTATCTTGTAATACTAGGTGAGACACTTTTTGTAAGACCTTTTCTGTGTGTTGGTCCTGCATTATCTTTGAATATCTTGAATTACATTAATGTGTGGACAGATACAATCTAGGTACAGGGGTGTGAGCAGGGGAGGCTGGGGCTGATATGGCTGGTTGAGGGGTATGGTACATGCCACACGTCAAAGAGTGGCCCTACTGGTACTTCTCGTACTGCGTGAGATGTCAACGTGTGCAGACGAAATTGTACCACCCATATCTCCGCCGTTTATCGTCCGATCAACTGGCTTTTTGATAGGGACAAAAGGCGGTACATGCCCGCAGCCTGCAACTGTCGCCCACACCCACCTGCATCCGACACCCACCTGCTTGCCCACACCTACCTGGTCGCCCACACCCACCTGCTTGACTGAAATGTGATAACATACTAGTGTGACACATGATTTGAGGGTAGTTTTGACTCAGGAATGTGTTTCTGTGGTAAGAATTGACAAATAATTCAGTGTTCCTGAAATAATATTTATAGATTCTGTCTTTCAGTCAACCAATTTAATCACTTTATTACCCTCACCCTGAGTCATTTGTGATGTTAATCACACGTTCAATCTTTACTATTATCCCATACCACACCACCTGTAAATCTATCTCGGAGAAGCCAATTTGTTATTACTTTTACTATATTTTTACAACCCTACCTAGACTTATCGGGGATATTATGTATGCCCCAAACAATAAATAGGCTAAGAGGTAGTGTTTTACAATGTATTCTATTGCTTGATGTATACTCCTTTTCAATTGAAGTCCTACTTTTTCCTTATAGTATGGCTTGAGGTGATGCTCCCAGTGATGAACGTTCGTGCGCTCTCCAAGTATGCCGTCGACTACCTTTCAGGACTATTCGAGTAAGTCCTGACAAATAATTGAAATTTATGATTGGAAAAGCGCAAATTAATTCATTGTCCGTGTTGCCTAATTTTTCACATGGTGTAATCATGGACAAATATTTTGTCGCTTTGGATGTTTTATAGATGATAACTCCATTTTCATTACTTTAGCTGCAATAATGTTGTCAAGACTTCTATCCTCTAGCCTATATTCTATATATAGGTATGAAACTGGAACAGTTATAATCACTTCAAATATATGATAACTGACTCCATCGTTTGTCTTCAGAACACACAAAGGAAATCACAAGTCCGCTCATGGTGTGCTAAATTTCCGAAACTTCTTCCCTGTTCTGGACCTCGTCTTTGTCTCTCACTCCCATCTCACAACTGCTCTGCAGAAGAAGCTACTCGCCGTCTTCCCAATGTTGCGGGTAAGTACATTACAACAGGAGCTACAGATCTCAGGTGTACTGATAATAAAAGAAATTTACAAATTAGATATTGTTTTAGATTATGAGTTCGCCTGATTAAAGGTGTTCTTTTATTATACAGAACATCTCGTTGGGAAAATCCCCGGAGAGTAACTTGCGGAACTTCTTCCCGATGTTCCTGCAACGATTGACGCCGGGCTGCAATACACTTCTAAAAGAGGAGGTAAGTTCCGGTACCTTCCCCCTCCCCCATTAAATTATATAATATATATATGTATGAGCTACAAAGTATTACCAACAGCACACATGCACATTATCATCAGAGAATAAGATACAATAAATCGTTTTATACAATTTGAGTGTATAAGTATTTGTTTCACAAAGTGATTTTCAAAACACAATTACATTCAAAAGAGATGTTATTGACACAGGTAGCTTTGCTACCAGTGTCTTATACGACGCCTTGGTGAGACACCCTGCTGAGAAAAGAAAAAAAAATGTCATTGATTATTTTTGGGGTGAAAAATTTGGCTGAGGTAAAATTTTTGCCCTATAGCCTAAAGTTCAACATTTTTCCTTTTCTATGATATAAAAATCATCCATTTCTATCGACTGGTTGTCCCCTAAAAAATTGAACAAAAAATACCTATCAAAAAATGAGCCTACTTTTCAGCACTGTAGACAAACATGAATGTACTAGAATAGACTTTATGTCCTTTTTTGCAGTAGTAGTTAATTCAATATAAACATAGATTTCTCGTGGGGTAAGACACTTTTTTTAAGACCAAAAGTTCGATAAAAGAGGGCACTGTCTATTCCCGTGGACAAAAAGAGGACGCGCAGTACATAAATTACTGCATTCTTTGTCAAACAAAGAGTGGCACCACTGGTACTTCTCGTACTGCGCGAGATCTCAACGTGTGCAGACGAAATCGTACCACCCATATCTTCGCCGTTTATCTTCCGATCGACTCGCTTTTTGATAGCGACAGAAGGCGGTACATGCCCGCAGCCTGCAACTGTCGCCCACACCCACCTGCACACCCACAGCCACCTGCTCTCCCACACCCACCTGCTCACCCACACCCACCTGCTGGCCTAAAATGGAATAACATACATGTATGACACATGACTTGAGGGTACCTTTTAACAAGGAATTCATTTCTGATGCCAGAATTGACCAATGAATGATTATAAGAGAGTACTGTATCTAAGTACATGATAAGCACTCACCAGCAGGACCCAGATTCAGGATAGGGTTGGGGTTGGGACATGAGTTGTACAAATTCACTATCACACATATTACACTCACACATATTGCACTCACACATATTACACTCACATATATTACACTACACACATTGCACTCACACATATTACACTCACATATTACACTACACACATATTACACTCACACATATTACACTACACACATATTACACTACACACATGACACTTACACATATTACACTCACACATATTACACTCACACATATTACACTACACACATATTACACTCACACATATTACACTCACACATATTACACTCACACATAAGTATGTTTATCCAATGAAAAACAAATACCTGTGTCTTTTGTGATTAGGATCACACGCTAGATTTTATCTCTATGCAGATTGGTTTCGTTTGAAATGCCAGTAACATCAACATAAACCTCTGTTCCCCAGTTGCTGAACTCTCTGTGTGAGTGCCTCATCACAGACAAACAGTGCTACAGCGTGTGGCGACAGATGTACACCAAGAACCTCGACCAGTCAGGGTGAGTCCTGGCGACAAAACATCCTATGGGCACCGGCAATATTATAAGTCAACCGCCTGCCTGTAAAATAGAAGTTTGATGTTATTCTAGTTGAGGGAGAATATTAATTTATATGTAATAACCTTGCATATTATTACAATGAATTATACCCTTTAGTGACATGATGCACGAATGCCCCCGGGGGTGTTCCTCGACAAAAAAAAGTCCTGCATTTATATGACAAAGTTGATGCCACAAGATTGATATACTGTAAACGTAGATATTTTCGCGATTTTCGCGATTTGTACAGTATTTAATCAAATAGCCAAATATCCAAATCCGCGAATTTTAGTACCAGCGAAAATGTCCTTTTTAACAAATGCGAAAATATCTACATTTACAGTATTCACGTAGGGTCGGCCTTTAATGCATCATGACAATAAGGGGCACAAAATATTAAAGCATTCTGCATGCATGAAATACAACAGAATGTCCCCATGAAAATGACATAAATTTATTGTGTTGTACATGTGCCATGATGTGTTGCAGGATCCTACTGGAGTGTCTAGTGACGCGGTATGACAAACAGGAGAAACGCCTGGAGAAGAAGCTCCTCCAGGAGACGATCCAAGCCTTCAGTATCACTAACGACGAGTTGAGTGCGCAGGGACGCTCCGGTGGTGACGGCTACCGGGCCTGTGTCGCAGCCTGTAAGGTGAGTCTGATTTTACCCTTGTCCAGATAAGGCCACACCAAAAAAAAAAGTTGGTCTACGGATTTCCCGCACCACATTTTTGAAAAAAAAAGTGTCTACGGACAGCGCCCGCACCATTTTCTGAAAAATTGGATTTTTATTTATTTATTTATTTTTTGGTTGCCTTTTATGTCATCGTTAACCAGAAAATATATTTGTAAAATTTAAAAAGAGATTTTCCCTCAGTAGAAAAAAAAAAAAATCGCCCGCCCCCCTATTTTAAGGTTGAAATCCATTGACAAAAAAAATTTTGGAAAAAAAAAAATAAAAAATTCGCCCTACCGCACCTATTTTTGGAAAAGAAAATCCGTAGACCAACTTTTTTTTTTGGTGTGGCCTAAGAACTTTTTTTTGTAACTTAAGCAATTTCTTGACATACACAAATTACATTAGGGTACTTCAATTGTCAAAAAACGAGGGGAATATTGCGCTAATTGGGTGGAATACGGTATTACCCTGGGGGTAGTTGACATGATATTGTGCTGTATAGCAGGGTGGGA
This sequence comes from Harmothoe impar, assembly GCA_947462335.1. Taxonomy (NCBI): domain Eukaryota; kingdom Metazoa; phylum Annelida; class Polychaeta; order Phyllodocida; family Polynoidae; genus Harmothoe; species Harmothoe impar. Next base: position 89,234,186 of record OX381705.1, read on the forward strand.
CTGGTGAGGGATTAGGCAGCCAGGTTAATCCGGGTAATCTGTGCATGTCTAGGGCTGGTCGGGGAGGGCTGGTGTGGCTGTCACCCACAGAGGTGATACACACAGACACCGGCAACAGCAGCAGGAGGACTGGTACAGCCTACACGGGGACTGCACAAAGACATCCAGGGACTGCCTACTTTTAAAGCAATACCTTTTTACTGGAATATTTGTTCTGTACGGCTCATGTTGTTTTCCTACCGAAAATCGACCCACATTTTGTCGACCTGGTATATTTCGGTTGACTGTATATTGCTGTGGGGGTTCTGGTGGCATTTGACGTTAAATACCAGTATAATAGTACTAGCAGTTCCATCAGTCACGTGAACAACAGTGCAGCAGGGTAATTTAAATGTGTTCAGTCCAACAAGCCCAGGTATCTTATCAGTTTAGATTATCTCAACCTGTTTCACAATGTCAATGCTAACCCTTTAAGGGCCGCATATTGCTTATTTTATGTGCCGACAATTTGGGAATGAAGATCCCCGTAATGTCAACATGATGCATGAATGCAGCGCTGGCGATTAACTCGTTCGGGCTGCATTCATGCATCTCGACTACAAAGGGCATTCATATATCTACCCGGTATGTACTATGCGGCACTTAAATGGTTAAACACCTGACACCTATAGATTAGTGCAGCACTGTGTTGACTGGTACCCTCTACACCAGGTGTCTTTTCAGCCTGTATTACACATAGAGTGTGACATGTGGAGTGTTGTGTTCTGTTTGTAGGAGCTCCAACTGAAGATGAGCAGTATGCGGTTCCCATGGCGACTACTCATCTTCCTCACCATTTCTGTCATAAGCGGCATTGTACTGTATGACACCTACGTCAACAAAGGCTTCAAGAGTGAGTAGACTTCTGCATTATAGTACCCGCCATATCTGTGTCAAGCTTTATGATGGAAATCTTGAAATTAGGAATTATAATCGAAATTAAGTTCCGTTGCCATATAGTTCCAGGGCGCTATAAAATTTGGCAAGATCCTATTTCAGTGGTTTAGAACATTTGATATCCCCTCTACCTCAGTACTTTGATACAAGACCGATGATCTTTTGATACCGGCACTAAATTCTGACGGTAAGGTAGAATGGAGAAATAGCATTCTCTTTGCCATTATTAATAGCATTTAAGAAAGTTGGTATACTAAATCAGTATCCATACATAGAAATAGCATGGACTGATAGTTGTAGAATGATAGTGTACTGTAGATAAAAGATACAATATAAATTGGTTCACCAGTGCTGGCTGAGGCGGTTTCTTATACAATACATAACGTAGCTCGTATTACGTCAACCAACAAATTGAAAATTCTGCACGATGCATGAAAAGAATCACTATCAAGGTTTCATACCTCTATCAGCATTGGCAACTTCTTGTGTCCAAAGGGATTTGATTTCGCTGGCTTTGGGTTAGGACATTTCCTTTGAATTACAGATGAGATATACTTTCTGTTTTGCCATGAGTCAATATAAATGATTGTTCGTCGTTGTCCACCATGTGGTAGGATGCCTATATCAGCCCATTAAGGGCCGTCTAATGCGTTAATGCATTGTCCTTCATCGTCATGATGCGTAAATGTAGACCTGGTGAGGATCTCACCAGTGCTGCATTCATTCATCATGTGGACCCAACAGGGTTGATACATTCCCGAAGGGTTGGCATGATGCATGAATGCACCCATGCCGACAAAGGACATAGGACATACATGGTACTTCAATATGCGGCCCTCAATGGGGTAACGATGAATCCCCAGTTTAATAGACCATGGCCGTCAGAAACCAATCTCATCTGTAGCTTTCCGCTAGTTGCTTGACCTGGGCGGGACTTGATGCCGTGTTTTATGCCGCTTTAGATTCTCGCACGGCACGACTTCTGCAGGAGGCAGGTCTGCTGACTTTCCTCGAACAGGTCGGGACCCGCATCCGCGTCTACTCCACTCTCAGCCTCGTGTAAGTGTGTCTCCGTATCGGCAGCCCTCCTCGCTACCACCCAACTAACTCTTCACAGCAACTCACTAACCTACCAGCGTTTGACTGATCTCTTTTTTTTTCCTTACTTAAAAAAATATAATGAAACGTATAAAGAGATCTGTTCCATGCAAATATTGATTACAGAGTTCGACGACCCTTGTACATGTATATTGCAAATTTGACGGGTCTCCAAGTTAAGAACATATTAATTTAAAGAGAAAGAACATTACAAAGGGAGAATATTCTGACATAAAGTTGGCTTTATTTCTTCACGCACTAATATGCCTGCGGATGTGCTTGGTGTAACTTGCCTGTACAGTAGCCTGTGTGTATTGCTGGTCAGTGCAGAGAATATCTGATTCTTAACCCTTAAAGGGCAGCATAGTGCTTTGATGCATTATGCCCATACTCGTCACGATGTATGAACGCAGCCCTGGTGAGTGCACTAGCTAGGGCCGCGTTCATGCATCATGCCACAAATGACGCAGCACATTAAAGCCCCATGTGGCCCTTAAAGGTTTAATGTACCCTTGATTTAAATGCATGAATTAAGGTCATGAACGCCTACCCTTTTACAGATGGCTTAGGGAAAATGTTCCCTTCTATTACGCAAAGGCTTGTGACTTTGTGGGACCGTACCTTCAGCTTTTTGTGGAGAAGCTCAGAGACGGATCCGCCTATCTTTTAGAAGTCACCCAACCGCAGCGGGCATGGTTGGCCGAGAAAATTCCCCAAGCAGTATCATGGGTAAGTACATGGTCGTTTTAAACATCATATCTAACGTATATATACAGCTGTGATAAATACAGGTTTATACATTCAACAACAGTTTCAATAATAAAAACAACGGTCTATTTTGCTTTGGTAGGATGTACCAATGTAAAATCATGAAATACTTGAACTTGGCGGAGAGATACCGACCGTAAAGAAAATAATCCTTAAATCTTGGCTATGATGAAGTAAACTAAAAACTAAACCATGTAATTGTTGCTCTCACTGTATAGGTACAAGCGAAGGTGCCTGGGATGACGGAGCAGATCACGCACTATGCACTGATAACGTGGGATTATGTGCTGTATGGCGCGCTCTGGTTGTGGGCACATATCGTCCACGCTTCACACGTCTCGGGCACCTGGCTCCAGGAGAATGTTTTTACGTAAGTAGAATCTTTCTTAAAAGGCCGGACACAAAAATGTTGGGTCTATGGATTTATGCACTATATTTCCACCAAAGTAATGATATCCAGATTGTATAAAGAGGAGTGTAGACTTTGTAGACTGTAATATAATATTTTAATAGATTTAGATAATGCAATTTTAACTGGAAATTAAATGAGTTTTAAAGAAAATGTTGATTTCTTCAACAGGGGGAACCTTTCTGGTGAGAACCTTCAGAAGAGCCTGACGACGGTGCTGACCACAGCCCAGGCATACAGCAGCGCCGCCATCCAGTGGGCGACTAAACTAATGACATCCAAAACCGACTAAATTGTCTCTCATATCATGAGGAAGTGCGTTGGGAAACTCCATTTTTCGTCGTTCAATATAAAGAGACACCAACGACACTGTGACCGTATTTCTATATCGTAACTTTTAATGGTCTTGCTCCGAGCATGGACCAGCCGTGTCAGCCATTCAGACCATAATGGACCACCTCAAAAAGGCATGAACATGGACCAAAGACACAATACGTCTGTGTTTCTTCAGGCTGTTACACGATGATATAACATTAACAACATATATAAATGCAGCCGTATGAAATAACTTTGCAATGTCAAAATGATGTCTATCCTTGAAGGTTACAAATATTGGTATATTTGAGTACAATATGTGAGTACTATCCAGCTATAGCTATTAACGACAAGGCAGGTGGTGGTGGTGGCGTATATATACCTTGTATCAGGATATATGTACATGTATAATGAGGCACCCCTGTGCCCAACTACACATGTCCACACAGGTGGATGTCTATGAATAATATGATATTCAAACTCTTCCCTTTAGTTGTGAGACTAAGGCTGTATATAAATACAGGTGACGTGCATAAGTATGAGTGCAAATATATATATATGGATATATGACTGACTTGCTCACATTGGTCACGAGGTAGTTTCAGATTCAGATACTCAAAGCTGTTTTTCAGATCTAATTATTCTGTCTCAGAGAACCCGAACATTGTCCTATGTATCCAGGGTCCCAATCCATCCTACATACAGCCCAGGCCATACTAAATCATGTAGTTACATGACTATCACAATAGGATCTGTACCACTTGCCAGAAAGTACTAGTAATGTTTCCAACTTGTTTACATTGTATACCGCATGTTGAGGGTATGGTGTGTCAGGCTGCTATGGAATGAAACCATTGTCCATGTGATACCAACCGTTTCCAAACCACCTCGTACTACACTCAGTAAACGTAGTCTAATTTAGACAATCAATCGCTATTATCTATTGTTACTGTGCCAATCTGTACAATATATTTTAATTTCTTTATGACATGGTTTCGAGTTATTTATGCATTGACTTATGGGTGGCTCTCTTGAGGTTGCTATATCAAAACAGCTGCAAAATGCATTAACGTAATGATTAACATCAACGACGAAAGGTGAAGAGAGAAGTTCATTAGCTGTTCGGATTAACCCTTTAAGGGCCGTATAACTATTAAGGGTCACTTAAGAAGGTGGTTGCTCGTGTGAATGTGGGGTTTGTCAAGTGCCCGTGGTTGTTCTGCGTTAATTCCCGTTTCTCCCTTGTTTCATCCTTGGTTGAACGTTAACATGTGGGTATGCAGACTGGACGCGCAGTGAATACTACCTTTTGTGGTCACTGAACATTGCAGCATATTTTCCTAATTTAAAACAACTGCATGTTAAACATGTTAATACACGTATAAACCTCTCTAAAATACACGTACCTTGTTTTAGAAAAAGAGGAAAAAAATGTGAGATACAATGAGGAATTCGATATATGTGAAAATGTAGGGATCCAGTCATTCTGAAGAATGTTAAGACCGGAGTGAATTAATTTATATATTTAAACTGCATGTCATATAAATGTCCTTGATATTAAGGCCCCTATGGATACTATTGGTTCATAGGTCATCAGGTCATCCTATTTGTGTAAGGTCAATATAGGCAAGGTGAAAGAAGCCTATGGCTATTCTCAGATGTACTTATGTTCAGCAATATTCAGGTTTTTGTCTCATTGTGACCAATTAATGGCCATAGACTGAAGATGCTTTAATAAAGACTTAAATGCATTTACTTATATCTGTTCTTACATTCAATATGCTTTGTGAAAGTGCTCTTTAAAAATGTATGGATGGTTGTATGTGACCGTATTTCTATATCTTAACTTATCAGCGTTGGTCGCTGGTATATGAACTTTTAATGATCTTGCTCCGAGCATGGACCAGCCATGTCAGCCATTCAGACCATAATGGACCACCTCAAAAAGGCATGAACATGGACCAAAGACACAATACGTCGAAAGCAATTCTCAATAAAAGATAAAACTGCAAACTAGATCATGAATGTATCGTCATCCCTTTCATCGGTTTTGTAGTTCTGCAGAATAAAGTCCTATTAATTATTCATGCTGTATTTTGGCAATATTTAAATGTCCTGGTAGTTCAGCAATGTGTCACCAGAAGCCCAGTTATGCTCTAGTTGTAAAGGCACCCAACAGGTGGCGTGTCCGTTGATCAGTGGCTAGTGCAGCTGAAACAAGCAGATATCCATTGCAGTCTTTGTACCGATTCTTTCTGCGCCGTGAAATCAATTATGGACATTTGGTTAAGTTTGAAATGGTATTTCTAGTTTAAAAACAAATTGATTGAAGAATGTCACACTGTACACTACGAGTAGACAATTATAGATACAAGTCATATTTCTCCATCCGAGCATTTGTGAACAGAACAGATTGTGTTTGTGTACACACAGGCTGCAGAAGAGGTGCCACTTTTCCTACTTTTGTAGGAATTCCTACTTTTTCGGTGGAATATTGGTATTAAATTATGTTTTAACTATCAAAAATTAAGAAACTTTTTGGCGACCAGCGAGCGGCATCTTGGAGGTTGCTATGTACCGTATTTGGTCATACAACAAACGTTTTCACCAATGCTGGGTCAATAAAACCTACTACCGTAAATTCTCGCGTATAAGCCGCACCCCTAACTTTGACAAATTATATAAGCCGCAGAGGGGGTCTGAATATTGCGATTTTGGTACTGTAGTATACGAACAAAAACTCTCGTATAAGCCGCAACCCTATGTAGGCATGTTTGGTATCAAAAGAAAGCTGATTCTGACTCGCGTACAAGCCGCGGCTTCTACGCGAGAATTTACGGTAATGGATTTTTGATAATTGGGTAAGCGCCCTTGGCGGTAATGGGCCTACTTCAAATGTGGTATAGTGGCATACTCAATATAATTACCGGTATTTAATATGATGGAACTATTTGTGATCGATGAGGCTGTGTTAATTAGCCCTTTAAGGATCGCATAGTTATTCAGTGCATTATGGCCTTTGTCATCATGATGCATGAATGCAGCCTTGCCGATTCTACTGGCCTTTGCGAAGGCTGCATTCAACTGTCATGCCGCCTCTTCAGATATATCAATACTTTAGGGTCAGCATCATGCAAATCACTGGCGAGGTAGTAGCCAGCGCTACATTTTTGTATCTTGACGACAAAGAACTATTAAGAGTTAGAATCAGCATATAGTAAACTCCTTGGAGAATGGAATGACAAGCAGAAATAGTATTGCAATAATCATTTTATTGGTCAATATTATTGCATCTTATTACTTATAACAGACTACAGTTAATGGAAGGCTCTGCAGGAATGACACTAGTAATGCATGATTTCTATTCCCTATGATGTCATTAGAATCGCATAACCTAGTTAGAAATGCATATCACAATGCAACAACAGCGCTTTCATGAAAGCATATATATATGTAATATCCCATTTGGATAGGCGCTGTAGTAGATGTGCCGTGTATGTGTCTTATTTACAGTGGATTTCTTGAACAAAGAGTCCCAATAAGGATAAACAATTCAAAATTGTCTCTGTAATTTCGTGATATCATAACATGGTAAAACAGATACAAGTGTTGAAAATTGGTTGCAATAGTAGAAGTAATAATGTGAAGCATTGTTCAAACAATGCAAAAAGGGATATAATAAGTCAGAAGAATGCAAAATAGAGTAGAATTTCCATGTGTTCAAAATGAAATTGCTATTCCAAACAGTTTTCAGGCATACTGGTGTAGTGTGAGGTAAAGGCATTGCTTGAGTGTAGAATGTAAAACAAACAATGATGGCATCCTGCATTCGTCAACAGATAATCAATCACCTATCAGTTGAAGCACCATTGGTACTCACTTCCACAGATGTATGTTAAGGCGAACAGTGAGCAAGCTGTCAGTGTGATTTCGCTTTGGGATTTCTTGGTTTAAGTAGTTTCATGAGCTCCTTGGCACTATTCTCTTTCGCTATGTCATATGCTAACCGGCCGTCTCCTGTTCTCACTGCCAGGTCACAGCCGGCCTTGACCAGAACCCTCACTATGGAGGCATGTCCCTCAGCAGTAGCCAGATGGAGGGCAGTAAGCCCACCCGTGTCATTGAGAACCTGCTCGGCATCCACGTCACAGCCCGCATCTATCAGTCTGCGAACGATTCGCTTATTGCCAAACTGCGCAGCTAGGTGCAGTGGCAGTACATTCTCTGCTCCTCTGAAGTTCACTGCCTTGGCAGATTCAGCCCCATACTGGAGCAGGAGCTCTAGGGTGCTGAGGTGGTCCCCCTTGGCAGCCAGATGCAGAGCAGTAAAACCAGCACTGTCCTGGGCATTTACATCTGCCCTCAGCTCCAGTAGGCACTGCACTGCCTTGGTCTGGCCATTCTCTGAAGCCAAATGCAAAGCAGTGATTCCATCCCGGCCACGGTGTGCTTTGCCTGAGTCCACTGCTGTGCCAGCTGTAACAAGGAACCGCATGACGGCTATGTGACCACACTGTGCTGCTTGGTGCAAGGGCAATATACCAGAACTACCCTCAGCAGTTGCTGTCCTCATCACATCACATTTATTAGCCAGGAGAGTCCTCACAACATCCAGATGCCCATTTTGGGCAGCAAAGTGCAGTGCAGTAAAGCCATTATTGGTTGCCTTCTCCACCTCGGCGCCTGAGTCGATCAACAGTTTGACTGTACTGACATGGCCCAGAGCGGAGGCCAGGTGGATGGGAGATATGCCTGTGTTGGTGCCCTGAGACTTGGTGGCGTTAACCTTGGAGCCGGCCGCAATGAGCATCCTGACAATCTCGGTGTGGCCGTGCTGTGCGGCCTGGTGAAGAGGCAGGCAGTCTGAATGCTCATCAAATGTAGCTCGCAGGTTCACCTTCACATTGCAGTCCAGCAGCAGTTTGACAATTTTTGCAAAGTTGTTCTGGGCAGCCCAGTGTAGTGCAGTCCAGCCCGTGCTCTTCTGAGCATTGATGTCACCTCCCTGTACGAGTAGCTCCTTGACTGTGGCTAAGTGACCAGCTTCTGCAGCCAGATGTAGAGCGGTCACACCGCGCTCCTCTTTCCATACCTTGCCAGCATTGACATCACTACCAGCCTGGACTAACAACCTCAAGATCTCTGTGTGACCCTCCTGTGCCGCCTGGTGTAGAGGCAGTACCCTCTTGTTGTCATCAAAGGATGCTGTACAGTCCAGGGCCACATGAGCCTCTATGAGCAGTTTGACAATGTCAACGTAGCCCTGTTCAGCCGCAGCGTGTAAAGGTGTCCAACCATCTTCACGGGCCCGATTCACATCACAGCCACATTTGATGAGCACCTTTACCAGATGGACATCATTGTTCTTCACTGCAATATAAAGTGGGGTGAATCCAGCTTTGCCCTTGTAGGTCTGCCCCTTGTTGATGTCTGCCCCACTGGCAGCAATCACTCGGACAACCTCTGCATGGTGGTTCATCACTGCCAGGTGTATTGGTGTAACATTGGCAAGGTCTCCGAAGGTTGCCACTTTATCTGGCACAGCCCCATGATTCACCAACAATTCCACTGTCTCATGGAAGCCTTGTTCAGCAGCTGTGTGGAGAACTGTGAATCCATCCTTGAGAACCCTATTAGCATCAGCACCTAGCTCCAACAGGCACTTGACTATGGTTGTCTTGTTGTGATCAACAGCGAGATACAGTGGTGTAATGTCGCCCTCCTCCTCAGACTTAGTCGGCTCGTCTACATTGCAGCCGGCGCGTGAGAGGAGGTGGATGATATCAGGGTTGTCGCTGAGGACAGCCATGTGGAGGATGCCGGCACTGCTGGCGCTCTGTTGCTGCTTCAGGTCACACTTAGCACGCAGCAGCTCCTGCACCACAGCCGCATTACCCTCTTTCACCGCTAGAAACAGCGGTGTGCTGTAGGCGGATGTGCGCGCATTAATATCACAGTCTAGTTTGATGAGTTTTTGAGCAATGCTTGCATGGCCACACACACATGCTAAGTGAAGTAATGTGACACCACTGATCTCTGACACGGTGGCAGTCGCATGCACATCAGCGCCCTTCTCCACAAGAAGGTCGAATACTGCATCGCTGCCAACCCTGACGGCCAGATGTATTGGCATCAGCCCCACACAGCCATCTAATGTGGCCTTCTTCTGGATAGCACAACCAGCATCTAGTAGTAATTGAGCAATGGCTACAGAACCATTCTGTGCAGCCAGGTGGATTGGTGTGAAGCCATCGCTCGCCTGACGGTTCACGTCACAGCCAGCCTTGATGAGGGCGTCCACGATCTCAGAGCTACCAGACGTTGTGGCGAGGTGCAGTGCTGTAATGTTGTCAGCCTCCACACACCGCTTACCCATGTTAATGTCCACTCCAGCAGCTGCCCCTTCCTTAGCATCTAGTAAGATCTTGGCCACTTCTGTATGACCAAACTCTGCTGCACAGTGCAGTGCAGTTCCACCATCACTAGCTTGCATGTTGACTATTGCCCCAGCATTTATGAGTTCTGTCGCTACTGCAGTGTGGCCTCTAGCTGCGGCAGCATGCAGGGGAGTTATACCAGTGTGGAATCCATACACTTTACTCACATTCACATTGGCCTTGGCTGCGACTAGTAGTTTCACAATTTCCACATGCCCTGCCCGGGCTGCCATGTAAAGCGAACTGATATCAGAGCCAATGCAGAACGAGTCCGGCCGATAGAGGTCAGAGTCTCTACTGAATAGTGTACGCAGGTTGGAGTCGCGCACTGTATTCCACCGGGTTTTATAGGAATCATTCGCCAAAGCCTCCACATCAATGCCAGCCTTTATTAATAGCTGCACTATATCGATGAGGCCATACCAGGAGGCGAGATGCATGCATGTTACCCCGGCCACATTGGGAATTCGCGGGTTACAGCCAGAAGCCAGCAGTGTGTGGAAGATGGAGACTGCCTTGGGGACTTCACGCGGTTCAAGCTGGTCTTTGGCCAGGCACAGTCCGGATGCCTTGGCAACGCTCCACACAGCATAATGCAGGGGTCCCCAGCCATCCTGAAATAGAGCAAAACTGGTAATTAATGTTCACATATTTTGTATCAACCTTCTGCCATCTGTTTCTTTCCACTTTTCATCTTAAAACTTATTTTACTTTCAATTCAGTGCTGTTATTTATCTTTCATTACAGAGGATTTATAACTTGTTTAAAACTGTGCAAGATAATATGCTTTCTCCCAGGCACCTTCTCAGAATGACGTGACTTGGTTTCATACAAGCCTGTTGGCTAGCTTTGTCAGCTTCCCCCATCTACCACAATCGTATCCTTAATGAGAATTTCACAAATGTGCACAATTTCCATTCACTTTTTCTTCTTTCCACAACAACCAACACCTTTTATTTATCAAGATCTGTACCATCAACACACTATGGTTAATAGTGATAATACAGGATGGAATAGTAAAAAAAAAGAAGACTAGATACTAATGAAGGAATAGGTTAACTCTGCTGAAAACCTGTCCCCCTCAACCACTGCCCTCATCACCTGCCCATCTATCTCACTCCTTCTCTTCAATCAATTTCGTTGGCTAATCAATCTAATCTTCTCCTTCCTAACCCGCACCCCACTAACACTCCCTAGTGTATTCAAACAACAGTAATGGAAGCTCAGGCATGAGCCGGAAGCCCGGTCCTCTTGTGTCCGCTTGAATCGATACCATTTTGTAAGCGCATCCTCTGTCCAAAATAATCAATAGTCTGCATCCGACTAACGTCAGCGGGATCAATTCAAGGTCGGCAGGGTTCATAGAGCTCGGGGAGCTCTCTCGACTTGAATCACTCTATGACGTTTCTCATTACATGGGCCAAAATAAGTTGCCCTAGTAAAAGCAAAATCCTACAGATCTAGACGCCAAAGGCCGACCGTGTTGCTTTTTGAGAAAGCTCTTTGCACACCAGTGGCTTCTATTCAACTGGGAAGTGAATGCGCCAGCCGTATCGATTTCTTTAACCTCTTGACGGATAAGGCTAGGAATATGTCGCTTTCAGTATGCACTGGCAACATAAAGGATTCTTTGTACAAATTGGTATGGATTAGTTTAAAAGGGAGGCTGCGTTTTAAAATCCGATCTGAACATATGGTTTTCTATGGTGTAAAGGATTTAATATATAGTGGCATGTAATTCACACTGCTTGTAGAACACTAGAATATGTCAAGAGCATCCTATAGATTTTTAACTTAAGTCGCATACCTTGTCCATGAAAGCATTAAGTCACCCCTGAATGAGGCCATGGATATTGCCACTGAAGCCCCATACTATTAATCTTCTTAAACCCCTAAAGCCCGCTTTCTCAAGCCACGTCCCTCCCTAGGATCCGGCTGTTAATCAGTCCACAAATATTTGCCACTGGAGCCACATTCTATACCTCAGAATACCTGGATGAGACCATGGATATTTAACATGAAATGCCCGAATCCCCACCCTCTGAAGCCATAGGGAATGGGGCAAAGGATTTTTGTATCTGAAGCCACATACTTTGATGCCCCTTAATACCTGAAGCCGCATCCATTTCGGCAGAGTACCATGGCCATTGCTTACTGAAGCCACATACCATGTCATTTAATCCTGAAGCCACCGCTCTCTTTGAATGGGACCATGGGTATTTGCAACTGAAGCCACATATACCATTCCCAGGAATACCCGAAACCACATCCCTTTTTGCAGGATACAATGGTAATTGGACACTGAAGCCACATATCACTACATGTAAACCTGAAGTCACCTCTCTCTGAATGGGACCCTAGATATTTGCATCTGAAGCCATATACTAGTACACCATGCCCCTGAATTCCCGAAGCCACAGATCTTTCTGAATGAGACCATATCATGGATACATACCCTTGTGTGCCTAAACCCCCACCCTCTAAAGACCCAGCCCTTTGAATGAGGCGCAAGACATTTGAAAACCATAATGGGACTTTGGGTATCGGCCACTGAAGCCACATATTATGCCGTTGAATGTCTAAAGCCTCACCCCCTCAAGCTCCAAACATCAGTGAATGCTACTACCCATACCAACAGCTTTGACGCCAGGTATTATGTCCCTGAATGCATTGATGTGCATACTCTCTGTCCATGAACCTACGGCTCTATCCCTCTAGCCACAGTGAATGGGGACAAGTATAATAGAGTATGAAGCCGCAAACCATGCCACTGAATACCTGAAGCCACATCCCTTTCCAGGATACCATGGACATTGGTCACTGAAGCCACATACCATGCCATGAAAACCTGAAGCCACCACTCTCCCCTGGTATAATTCACCATACATCTACAGTTGTCCCATACATACCCGGTCTGACTTGGTGAGGAGCTGTTTGCGTCCAGAGAGGATGAGGTTCTGTACCCCGGCCACGTCCCGCATGAAGACCGCCCACAGCAGCTCCATGTCCTGCAACACAAGGTTAAACACCGTTAGAAAAAACATCACATCAGCAAAAACATAGATCTAGTTTACATAGTAAACTGATATACTTCTTTACGATAATGCTAGAATAGCCTCTGTTGCCCCGATACATGGATGCAGCCCATGCGATTACCTCAGGAGAGCTGCATCCATGCATGATGGTGACCCGATGAGGCTGTAGATACATGTGTATATCCCCAAAAGGATCTGTATGATGAATGAATATACCCCTGGAGAGAAGAATCGCCAAGGCTGCTTTCATGCATCATGGGGACAACTGACATAGGCCATTCAAGAACTATGTGGCTCTCAAAGAGTTAACAGCGTACATTGGTGGACACTTGTAAATGGAAACAATGGAAGATTGCAGTAAAGGCAGGTCTTGTAACTTTAGGTTAAATAAGAAATATAGTTTTAGCCTTTAACCCTACTGCTGTGCTGGATAATCTGAGCCATTGCTAAACAATACCCATAGTCAAGGTCTATTATAGAAAAAGGCAAAGCTATATTGCTCTCCCTGCTATTCATCCCAACAGGAACTGCAGAGAGTGCTTATTCCATAGTCATGTTTCCATAACCTGTGCCTACAAAGATAACACCCTCCCCTCCTCCCTCACGTCCTAACCTGGGGTCTGGGCTGGATCGGCGTCTGTCACGAACGCTCATTGAGGCCCGGCTGGCACCACCCAGCAACCAGCAGCCAAACGGCTACACCACTTCTCGCCGCGTCACGCGAGCAGTCACGTGGGTGTGGTGAGGGTTGCTGGTTATCGGCAAGCCTTGAGGGGGCAGGTAGCGGATGGCGCATCCATGATTGATAAGCTGGTGCAAATGCCTCAAAGTAGGCGTTATACTTATAGCCTATTCATCTTAGCCACTCAATAGTACCCTGCGGCATGTGGGGTGGGTCTAGTGTATTATGTATACATGGGAGAACCTCTGCTACAGTGGCAGGCCTATTACATGTTTATATTGTGTGTATTAATATTAATATAGAATGGAGCATACAGTTAATATCAGAGGCACAGAGATTGATGTACTCTTCCCTTGGAGTTGAAGCTTCTTCGATCGTTTCCTGTTGTATAGATGTCCCTGTTGTCCCTGGCATATAGGTAGTAGATGTAATACTATGTCACATTACCGCGCTACTTTATGGAAGATGGGATGATAGAGGATGGGTAGCATACTATTTTAACTAGATGTTATATAACGTTGCCCGATACTGTTGCTACCAGCAGCAGGTATACTCCATGCAGTACCACCATCGTCAGCCATACCATATACAAAAGGATATACGAGGCACAATATCGCCCGGAATGAGCAATTACAAACTTGCCTGTAACTGTGCCACCATTTTATGTCACAATCCAAGTGTCTGAATGCAGGAGTTATCCATGGTACATGTATATACTGTATCAAGTGCTATATAGTCCCACATGGCGTGAACCTCTCAGTGCTGGGCCCCCCAGTCACTGCTCTGTCCCCCCCCCCCTGGTCACCCATCACATGCCTGTTACAGAATGATGAGCATGTGACCCGTGGTAGCTGCTGCCTGGTCTCTACATAATGTGTTAAAAACTGCTCTGCTAACCCCTTAAGGACCACATGCGGCCCTTACAGGGTTAGAACAGGACTATTAATGTGATTGGGAGTTTGCGTTATTATGTCCCCTCATGCTACGTGTTGTCTTCATACATATTGTGCCGGATATTGTGTCCCTGGGTCCTTTCATTCTCTCCTTTATTATGGGACAAATCCTTACCAGTATATGGCAACATCATCAGATGCACACCAAGTCAAGAATAGATGTACATGTACATGTCTCGGGGCTGATACAATTTGGCTGTATAGTAACCAGTGTAACTGCGGGCCATATAACGTAGCTGACTGACTTTACATCACACGTTGGCAGGTCACCAGTGTAACCCACCTGAATGGCCCTAGACCCTTAAATTCGACACGGCGACATGGGCCACCTTGGGCCTTAGTGACATGGGACATGAAGAAAAAATAGATAGTGACATGGGACATGGAGCATTTCTTAAAATCGATATGGTGACATGGGTATTTCTTAAAATCGATATGGCGACATGAGGATTTCTTAAAATCGACATGGGACATGGGGACCCCCCCCCCCATCAAGGGCCCCACCTGAAGCCAAGCTGGCCCCACCTCGACCTCTGTTCTCGAGGGTCATCGCTGGCACCAAAGGTTGCTGGTTAAAATAGTTCCTGTGCGCTTGGTGCTGTTGTATTAAAAGTGCAGATGTGTACCGCCTAGGAATCCCCCCCCCCCCCCCCCCAAAAAAAAAAAAATATGGGAGAAGTGACGCGGTCATGGCCCCTCAGATACCTGCGATGTCGCTCGGACGCGTCCGAGGATAAGTTGGGGCCAGCTTGACCTGAAGCATCTCAACCGCTGTTATTGCAGCCTATATATTCACCTTACCCCATTAAGGACGGCATAGTGCTTTAATGTGCGATGCCATTTGTCGTCATGCATCATGCCGACCCTACAGGGTTGGTGCCTCCCAAAGGGTTGACATGATGCAGTGCTGCGAGTCACTCGATGGTGCTTTGTTGGTGTATTATAACGATAAGATTGCTTTCTAGCGATATGCTGTCATTAAATGGTTAGATTGGGAAGTGGTGCAAGAATCCCAGGAAATGGTGGTAATCTCTCTCAGAAAGGCTTGTAATTGACTTGGCATTTAAATAGTTGGCCTATGTGCGCCCCAGGAGCATTAGCTCACAATACAGGTAAGAGGTTTCACAGATCAGTTTCAGAGCTGCTCACCAATGCTACCTGCACTTACTGCTTCATGACAGGAGTGACTCACCCCAAGCCACAACCCCCCGCCCTCACTTATAAATGCAGAACACTAAAATTCTGCCAATTAACTCTACCCAGCTGCCTGCAATTACGTTACGTCAGGCATTATTCCCGCTTAACTACCGATAACTATATGATTTACTGTGAGGACCCACGTCTGTAAATAAGCCTAGTTTACTGTATAGACCTACTAAATGTGACTATTATTCGTCATGAAGTTGGCGCAGGAGCTCCACTCATGTGTGTGCTGTAAGGGGACTGGCTACCATAAAAACGATATAAAGTTGGATATAAAAACGTCCACGTGATGGCTGGTTTAGTATTGAACGCAGAACGTATCTAGGTCATGTGACTCAAGAACACAACACATTCTCTATGTAGTGTATCTCCCATCATAGCCTGTATTGAACATTTCAGTTTATCTACTGCAGGGAATGCCCTGACATCCCCCATCCTAATATCATACTGCAGTGGATCTTCCGGTGCATATTGCAGTTAATATCCCAACATGTACTAAGGCGAATCTCGCAGCATATACTGCAGGGACTCTTTACGGCTAAAACCACCAGTCTGCATACATCCTCATTGAGAAAGAAAAGTAATCTCCTGTGAGGCTTTCAGAACCATCGATCCTACTCGGAACCAGACCTCCGACTGTCTGCTCTAAAGTAATGTTAGAGGGGTGCCGCCCCCCTCTGATGGATGGTGTTTTAACGAGTTTAGTTCTTGATATATTTTCATTTCTTCTATGCTAAACCTTAGAGAGTACTGGGTATCGTGATGAAATGTAGACCTATTCAAAAAGAGTTATTCCAGACAATCAGTCTTCCTCCTCTAGGAATATAAAGCAACTGTACACACATATACAGCTGAGCAGTAGAATCTACTTATTTTCAAAGGACAGGCATTAATATTACAGTTTAGGGCTATATAGGCAGTAGACTCTATTATTGGTTTACAGTATAAAAGGACGTATTTTAGGGCCCTCATTTTCAGTGTAGGCTGGCTACTATGTACAGTCACAGGTGGATGCTATCGCAGTGATACAGTTATAGCATACTGCGTCCAGGTGTCATAGATTATGGGGATATTGCATCACGTCATTAGTAATGTACGTCCTACCTGTGTGTTGTTGTGGTGAAGACGTCACAGAAGCACACAGGTGCATTATTCATACAGGCACTGGGTGACATGATAATAGGATACCTATTGTGTAACGATTCATGACTATATTCGGCATAATTTTCCCATTGAAATATACATATATATATATATAATATAATATTATATATATATATATATATATATATATATATATATATATATATATATATATATATATATATATATATATATATATATATATAAATAATATGTAGCCTGCTTGCAAATCTATATAAATGAAGGTCCAATGAGTCTCTACATCATGTATTAGTTCTTTATCATAATTTTATGATATAAATGCTTATGATGTGAATACATGACGCAGATCCAATAGCAGGAGTGACACTGCTATGGTCATGTTGTACTACTGCAGATATCACATTTCCTACATTTTCTCTGTGCTTCTCTGTGGTGATGGTTCCTTTGAAACTTAGATACGACTCAGATATTAGGATTTTTCTATATATTTTCTGCGGACCAGGAAGCGATATTTCTGTAGGACAACTCACTGATGGGTATCGGCTTCAAAGTTTTAAAAATCTGCCGTATTTGAATGATCAGAACTGACCTGCATGATCAGAAAAGTGTGAACATTAATTCCGCTAGAGGTGCAGAAAGAAGAGCCAATGCTGCACTACCCGAGTAGTCTATAGATCTATTGACCAAGGTGACAGAACACATTACATGCATCTGCTGCACATCTAAATGTATGACTGTGTTAACTGTGTCACAGGGATCAATACATCATATCCACAGTCTACCACTGAATACTGATCCCCTGTCAGCCCTGAATGGTGTATCTGCCAGCTGCCAGCTGTTACTATAGCTGAGATAGTCCCTGTAGCGCCCATTGACACCCAGGACAGCTGCTATGGAGCTGGTTATTGACATACTTCTACAGCTGCCACTCTATCATTATAGAGGATCACGTTCACCTAGAGCTCATTACGGGGCTCCTTAAGGTAACCTCGTGGGTAATACACCGTAATATGTCTAGGTATAGTATGGCTACCGGCACGGTGTATATGTCTGTATAGGTTTTATACTTAAAGCTGGCTGGTATACAGTAATGGTATCCCCAGGGATGGGAAATGAAACGTCACAGCTGCAGCCCTACATATACATACAGGTATACATATACCATATATGGTATATATATATATGGATAGACGTTATTTCGACCTAGCATCCTTTGGTTATAGTTATTTCACCTCAAATGCAGGGCACGAGACTGCTTCCATACCGACATATGCGATTCGCAATGTATGAGATTATTATGACAATTATGGTTATTTGTTTAATTTGATTGAATTAAAGTACATTAATTCAGGCCTGCATATTTGTATATGTATAGTCTATGTGACGTTGGGTATTCGGGGGAAATGGTCTCACCTGGCCCGTTGTCTCATCCAGGGAGTCATAGTTGGAGAGGCTGAGACTCTGGTGGAAGGCCTTTTTCTTCATGGCCGCCGGCTTCTCCAGCCCCCACGTGTCCACCTCCATCTTGGAATCACCCCGCCGGGTCTCGTCAAATCACGCACAGTCTCGTCCAACCTCTCAGGTCAGTAAGTGGGCCCTTCACAACGCATGTCGTCCCACATTGACGGCCTGTAACGGAGAACATGATGGGAACGTGTTTAAACAACGGTGAACTAAGCGCAAATATTGTAGCACTCAACAGAGAAACGTATACCGGTTGATATACTTCTATGGAAACATTTGTTTGAATCGAAACCCAGAATCCTATGGTCATATATACTAGTACATTACATGTACCATTCGCTCATTGCCTTGATATTACATGTGATTGATACGTATTCTGTAGTACAGATACATTTGTCAACCTTATCTAAACTCGTCTTGTCTTGTGTGGCCCCAACCCCCTTAGTATAATTGTCAGGAATGATAGACATAGGCATCCGAATGGAAAACATATCCCTTTTTTTAATGAGATCCTTTTGTAATGTCAAACGGATTAGCCTCGTCCATCCGTTTCACCGTTATATTTTCCCATGCCTATATTTAGAGCATCGCATTGTCATGTCACTGTGGGGGAAGCTATGTCATGTCACGTGACAAATGCCCTGGGGGAAGTTACTTATTACCGGCATATGTCATAAAAAAAAGGTACAGAAAACCACGAGTCTGTTCATCTGTTCATCACGAAACCAGTGTATGATCACATCGTAAAACACACGTTGCCGTTCGGAGTATGGCCATTCAGGTTCCCCTGGTTACAACTTGGCTACCTTTTGAACACAATCATGTCTATAAGGGTCTAGTGCCGCGAGGTAAGATGGACCCTGGTTTCAAGTATAGCCAATATCGATCTATCTCTCCAGAACCGAGTTCTTAAGGCTACTGGCCGGCTACTGGAGGCTGCCCCCTTGGCGCCTCTGCCGCCCACTCCAACCTTTGGTGCAGGGGCTGTGGAATCAAGGGGAGGGTGGCGAACTTGTGAGTAGTATAGGGATTGGGGGAGGGAGTCAGGCTCAGGGTATGAAGGGGTGGCATAGGGCGCCTCAGCCTAAGTGTAATAGGGGTCAGGCGAATGTGTAGAAATTGATAGTGGGCGGGGAGCAGGGAAACTGTAGGAGGGTAGTGGCTAGAGCTTCAACTCCCAAACCACCATTCCTGACCCCTTTAAGGGCCGCATAGTAGTTTAATGTGCTATGTCATATTGTCGTCATGAATTCAACCCTTGTGAGTCTACTCGCCAAGACAGGCATTTCCGTATCATACCAATCCTACGGGGTTGTAGAACTCCAGAAGGGTCAGCATGATGCATGCATTGCAGCATCACGACAAAGGATATAGCACTTATGGCACTCAACTTACATGACAACGAAGGCGGGAATAGCTAAACTTAATCTGTACATAGCCTATCGATAAGCTCGGGAACTCTCTTACTTGTACATGTAGTACTGCACAGTGTGATGTGACGAGGAGAGTGGGTGTTCAGGATGGTATTAACACAAGGGGCATGTTGGCCCCGGTATAGCTAGGATCACCATGGCCGGGTTGGGTCATTGACACGTACTGTGAAATCGATGATGACCGGACCTGGAGAACACCAGTGCCAAGGGCCGGGTTGCTGTGGGTTAACGTAGCTGTCGATCTGGCCCTTAAGTAGATGTCTAAATCCTCCACGGTATTCAGTCTAAGGAGGGGTTGATATTCTAGTTCTGTAAATCTGGCTATTTTGATGCTATTTTTAACCCTTTAAGGGCTACATAGTGCTTTAATCCCAGTAAACAAAAAACGTTTTACAGCGGAGGCCACACACCTCGTCCATTTTTCTCCTAAAAAACGTTATAGAACATTTTATAATGCCATATAACGTTTCTCTAACGCTCCTTACTATGGCATAACGTTATATAAAGTTTTAAAACGTTATTTTGACGTAAGTCTTTTTTGTTAGCGGGGATGTGCCGTTCCCTTTGCCATCATGATGCATGACTGCAGCCCTAGCTGGCAAGTAACTCACCAGTGCTGCGAGTATGAATACGTTCTGATACTATAATGCTGCACAGGGAACATGATAGGGAGGGGCTATTGGAAAATGCCTCAAAATCGATGACTTCATACTTGACACTGAACATCATGCCTGCCAATGAACATTGGATCTCCAAATGCGTTATAATACAAAATGGGTTTAGACTCAGCTCCAATTCCCCAATAGTGCCAATCGATGACAGACAGAGGAGGGAAATAAAGGTAAAACTAACCAAACCAACAACAACAACAACAACAAAGCCAATCATGATGAGTGAGGTCTGAGCACGTCAGGATGACAATGTGAAGTGGATTAGCCTGTTCTCCCATTGTTATAGATATGATCAATACGTTTAACGAGCACGCAGCATGGACACGCAATAACATTAAATCTGCATGCGGCCATAACAAGTGATGTCGACTTAAAAAGTGGATGAGCCTCCAAGTTAACTTCATACACCATCCTTGGAAGGTGATGGTCTGGACTGTATGCTCTAATCTAAGAAACAATCAGATATATGTGTACGCTGCAAATGCGTACATTTCACTCGTTTTGTAACCCTTTAGAATAAGTTACTCGGGATATGTACATATAGTTAGGCCAAAAAAAGTATGTTTCGGGTAACATGGGAAGAAAGACTAGAGTCGGTAAGTCGGATATTTATTTTATTTTATCTTTTTTTTTAAACTTGAAAGTACTAGCCATCCTCCGTGTAAACCCTAAAAATGACCCAACAATTGTAAAAATATGAAATTTTCTTCAAAATTGCACCAAAAAAAACCCGTCAAGTCGGCCCTGTTTTGCCAGGGTTGGTCGGGCGACCTGAACAAGCCTCTTTTTAAAAAAAATATTTGGCCTTATTATATTGACATACAACGTATAGCCCACACTATAGAGCTGTTCCGTATAACTTCCTCCTGTACATAGAACCCCCTCAGTTGTACAGTATTTAAACCCCATCTCCCCTTGGACCCAGACATGCTCACACTGCCCTAGATATGATGAGCTGCTCCCGGTTGTTCAACCTACCAGACGAGGATCAATGCATTCTGGTCACATCTAATCGGGTCTAGCCCCAGGAGGCATCAATACCCCTCACCCTATAACCACCCTGGTCCATCGCCACTCACCCACTCCCCTCTCCCACTCCCACTCCCCTCCCCCACTCCCCTCCCCCACTCCCCTCCCCCACTCCACTCTCCCACTCCCCTCCCCCACTCCACTCTCCCACTCCCCTCTCCCACTCCACTCTCCCACTCCACTCTCCCACTCCCACTCCCCTCCCCCACTCCACTCTCCCACTCCCCTCCCCCACTGCCCTCTCCCACTCCCCTCCCCAACTCCCCTCCCCACCTCCCCTCCCCACCTTCCCTCCCCACCTCCCCTCCCACACCCCAGTGGCGCGTAATGCCCCATAACCTGCACATAACTGATTCCCAACCAGAATCAATAATTCATTAAGTGCGCACACGGCGAGGCAAGTATGATATCATCCAGTGACATGGTATCAGCTATAGGGTGCTGAGGCCCCTTATCGACATGTCATTGGGTAGGATGTGATCGTGGGTTTGTACAGGGAGAAACATCTCTCCTGGACCTAGACATCCTGCTCTGAAATGCCATATCCAACATCAACTGTTCCATTCTATGTAATAGTGTATAGGGCTTACATAATGATGCAAAATTGAAATTGTATCATTGGTGCCTTTATACAAATATCACTACATAATATCCAAGTCAAATTATGATTAGAAAATAATATATAACCGATCCGTTTCAATGGATTTTACTGGCAGTCCTGGTGGGAAGACAGTTATGAGCGCCCCCCCCCCCCACCTCCATCATGGGTAACCCGGATGACTTTGGGGATGACGTGACCAGGACTAGGCTTGGATGTCTAGCTAGCCATTTAGGTGCTGCATGCCAGTACTGTTTTCTGTCAGCTTGATGGATGGATACATCATGTCCACCTACCAACCTCGTAAGGTCAGCATGATGCTTGAATTTACTTGGGTTACTCACCAGGGCTGCAGTCATGCAGCCATGGACATTGATGTGATTTTGATATTGTGCATTAAAGCACTATGTGGGCCTTTAATGGTTAGGGTGGAGGGGCTGGAGCGTGCGGCAGTTGGTACCAGTGGGTGCAGATAGGAGGAAAGGAAACAGGAGTAGTAGGGGAGGTATCCGCAGGACCCCCCTTTTTATCTAGGTCAGTAGGTCAGTAGGTCATTGCTAAGTAGGTCAATGATATCCATGAGTCTAAGTAGGTCACCATATGGACATGTTTGAACATGTAGCCTCATTAATTATTCATGTCACAGTTTTAGAATGTTAATGATATGCATAACATGGATATTTGGCAAGTGACCAAAGTAAAAGATCATTATGAATGCATTTAGGTCATCCGCATTAATTATTCATGTTACACTTAAGTTATGTAGGATACAGATGGATATGAAGTTAGGCTAAATAGAGCATTATATTATGATCAATTATTAATTGCATAGAATATCTATTGTATTTGATATGAAGTCACCATATGGTACAGCATTAAAGGAAAAACGGTTTGGATCTGTTGGACATACTTGAAAGAGGCACATCAATATATATTTGGCTGCTTGAGTTTGAGACATGTCTGGACATGTTTCACATCAAAGAGACCTAGCTTCAAAGGCAAAATGGTTTGGCTCTGTTTGGACATGCTTCAAAGAGGCACATCATTTTATATTCAGATGCTTTGCCAACTGAACATGTTTCTCTGATAGTCATATCATGTGCATGTATACAGAGGGACCTTTATACAGTTCTGTCTATTGAATTATAAATCAAAGGTACAACTTGATAATGCTTTATTAAACCTGGTAGTGGAATCAAATGTGTATTTAAGAAATCATATTAGATAGTGGTTAGTTGAGACAAGTATTGACACAAATCACATCAAAGAGACCTTGTTGGCACCTGTTTAGGCATGTCTCACATCTAACATATCCTGACACCTGTCCAGATTCACATCAAAGAAATTTGGTTGGCATCTGTTGGGTTATGTTTGAGATTAATCATATACTGATGGCATCTGTCCAGGTGCACATCAAAGAGTTTTGTTTGGCACTGCTTTTGGACATATCTCACATTAACATGAACTTCTTGGCACCACTTTGGCCACATGTTATATCAAAGGAATTTTAAATTAGACCCTTGATAAACCCATCAATCTCTCCTTGCTGAATATCAAATAAGCCCCCTTGGCTGATAATGGCTTATCCACCTTTTGAGGCATAACAGACAGTTATTACATGATGTATTATGCATACATTTTAGTAATGTCTCCTACCCCTACTTGACATGGGAAATGTTCTCCAACACCTCAAGCACCAAGCTGAGTCAAAAAGCAGCCCCATAGCTTAAGCTATGTAAAAAAATATTATATGTGAGGATATGAAGTGAGACTGGATGGAGAATTATACTTAATTAAGTATTAAAGAAAATATATATTGCAAGTGCTATGATGTCACCATATGGTACAGTATTCAAAGGAAAAATGGTTTGGATTGGTTTGGGCATGCTTCAAAGAGGCAGATCATAACATTTCTGGCTGCTTTAGTTTTAGACGTGTCTGGACATGTTTCACATCAAAGAGACCTGTTTGGGCACCTTGCCAGTGAATTCATGGTGGCTCATTACATATTCAGTTGTTTGCCAGCTGAACCAGGTTGAGGCCGGGACCATATTATCAGAACGTACTAAATACATAGTACACCCTTTCTATTGAGTCTGTACCAAGATTATGGTACTGTGCACCATCTTGGGCTGTACCATAATCTTGGTATACCTGGTGTGTTCACTGGACCATGACCCCTGCTCATGCCGGTAAATGGGCCAATTACAGCCCAGTACCTGTGGTCACTGGACTGTGACACTTATATGTGCATGTAATTAGTGGGGTCACAGGTGGGACTAGGGAAACCACTCTACTATTTCATACTTATATTTACATTATATGGCATATTTACTACATTATCAAACATCACTAAGTGAATGAAAAAAAACATCACTTTGTGGACCTTAATCAATGATTTCATCCTATGGGTTCATTTTTATTAGCAGATTTAACAAAAGATTAGCAAACTGATTTTACTAAACATTTACTGAAGGAAAATATGTATATAAAGCCATTTCTTAGATAATATTCCGATTTTAGTTATGAAAAAGGGTGCATACATAAATTATAAACCTCTGCTTCCTATAGCGGCATCAGAATTATGCATTTTGGCATGGAAATGTGAAAAAGTGACAATAAATGAGTGTACCAAGTTTTTTGGTACACCCTGTTTTCTGGGAACTGTCATTCAATCTTAGGGCGTACTAAGAAACTGGTCAGTCTCCAACCTGTGAACATGCAATCCGGATTGAACATGTTTGAAGCTCATTTATAATTCATGTATTGCTTTTGCTCTTAGACCTTCTGAGGCATAGCAGACATTTTTACATGGTCCATTATGCATAAATTAGGACGTTTGATATACTCATCAATCCCTCCTCGCTGAATATGATATAAGTCTTCTCAGGACATAATTGTTTTATTTAGAGGTTTGAAGCCCATTTTTAATCCATGAAATGTTTCCAGAAGATGGTATTTGACCTGTCTACTATGCTTGAGATCAACAATGATTTCCTGCTGAATATCAAATAAGTGCACCCTGCGCATAATGGTTTTATCCCATGTTGAAGTTCATTTGGAATTCATAAGTGAGAGGGGGGCTCATTATATATTCAGTTGTTTGCCAGCTGAACATGTAATCCGGATGGAACATGGTTTTGTTTTGGCACAAGTGGGCATAACAGCTTTATCCTTCACCTTCTGAGGCATAGCAGACATTTTTACATGATCTATTATGCATAAATTTGGAATTTTTCTTATGAAAAGAGGTTTGGCACAGTATATAAGCAGGATTAATTTAGACACTAACCAGCCAGTCATCTTCACACATCCAGCAGAGCAAGAAGCCAAAAGCCTCATCTTAGTATAATATTGACCTCAAACACCATGAACACATTTTCTGCAACAAGTCAACCAGCTTATAGTGCTGTGAACCCTTATGTGAGTATCTTTCTTACTATAAGTTTTATTGTTGACATATATTAATGATACTTTTTAACTATACAGACTATTGGTTTATCACTATTATTTATTGAGTGAGTGATATCAAAGAAGGTATGTGATATTAATTTTCTTTTTTTAAACTCTTATTAGAAACAGGAAAGCGACCTAGATGAGGTGAATCATGAAGATATGGAGGTTGACCACTCAGACAATTCAACTCAGCACCCGATTATCACGGTTGCTGGCTTCACAGGATCCAGAAAAAGGTCACTACCCACATCTCTGATGGTGCATGGTCAGTCATTGGCCAAGAGAAGGAAGTTTGAAGGAAGCTTCAACATGTCCCCTACCCCTACCAACCATGAAGAATGTCCTCCAACACCTCAAGCACCAAGCAGAGTGAAGAAGCAGCCCAGGTACAACTCCAGATCTGTTAGAACCACTAGAGCCAGCACCTTCTATGCAGATCTAGTGAAAAACTCACCCCAAGCCGATGTCTCAGTGAGTTCCCATGGATGTCTTTTTATGGGATCCACAAAGCAGTCAGCTGAGCCTACCAAGATGCAAAGGCTGTTCTTTAATTTAGGACAGAATTTGTATGTTGATAGGCAACCCGGAAAGGGTGGTGACGGAGATCTTAGGCTGAGCCTATGGCATACCAACAGCATCAACAAGATGCAGAGGGCCGGATCTCGTTACAGCATTCTGCTGGATTATGATGCAATTCACCAGATTAAAAAGGAATCAGAGGACATCAAGCTTGGGCTGAGCTTATGCGATGACGACAACTTCTTAGGGTTTGCCTTATCACTTGGCTCTATGAAGTACCTAACCATTGAGCCTGACATGTGCTTTGTCAATATAAGAAAGTGGTTCAACCCAGCACATGCATATGACGAGCCAAAGCCAGACCTACGCCCATGCAGGGAGGGAGTGTGTCTCACCTACGAACAATTCAAACGCTTCATTGAGTTCTTGGATACCCAGCTGCTGACAGAGTGTCCCTCCTTTGCTGAACATGTGTTCTGCTGTGATCAAGAGGACCATGACACCAACTGCTGCTGCATCTGCACCCCCCAGGGGATTTTACCCATACAGAGAGAGTTCCAACGTCTGCTTGGTGAATGATGTGAAGGAAATCCTCATGACCAAGACATATTTATGTCAACATATACAATAAAAAACTAAACATTAAATACTGAACTATTAAACTACTAAACATTAAATACTGAACTATTGAATAAAAAAACATTTATTCATTATTTTACTTGTTGTCTTTTTATTTATTCACTCAAACTATCATATGCAACAGACTTTGGAAGCAGTAAGTTATTCAGCTGTCTCAAAGGCATTTTGTGACCCTGTAAGAGGAGTTTGATTTCCATATAAACCCAGCCAAGACCATTTGCTTCATTGTTTATTAATCTAATTATGCCAATTATGATTATGGTCATGACATATGTGTGTAATTTAATTAGAGGGCATCAATGAATAAACTTGGTGGGCAAATCATTAATGTGTTAATTAGTCAAGCATAAGTTGTGGTGTCATAGGTGTATATTCTACTGTGTTTAGCATTTGATATGTACCAGATTTAATTAGGTTTATTAAATGAGTATACCCCGGGCAAAACTTATACACACCTTGCGTCTCTGTCAATGTCATTGAATACTTGATTCATGTTATCCACCTACACCTATGAGTCAGACACTGATGATGGAGGATATCCGGTATACTGATGGTATGCCATGACTGAGTAATAAGGAGGGATGGAAGTGCGAAATGCAACCTAAAGATGACCAACATATTTTTGGATCTGTTGGGACATGTTTAAAAATAAAAGGCACATCATTATATATTCTGCTGCTTGCCAACTTTGGTTGGCAAGTGAACATGTTCCTTTGACAGGAGTTGTGTCAGGTTAGGTCATTAATCATTCCTGTTGTATATTAAATGAGTGCACCCACTCTGGGCATAACAGTTTTATCCTGTGGTTTGAAACTCATTGGTGGGAGGGTGGCTCTTTACATATTCACTTGTTTGCTAGCTGAACAGATCAAACATGTGTTTGTTTTGCAAGAGCATTGCCAGTTAAGCCAATGATAAACCCATCAATCTTTCCCTCCTAAATATCAAATGAGTCCCCTCAGGGCATTACGGCTCTATCCCTTTGCCTTTTGACGCATAGCAGACATTTCTACTAAAGTTTCACTGGATGGAGCATTGCATTTGATCAGGTATTACTTACAGGAAAAAATTGTATGTGATATGTGATGATGTCACCATGTGGTACAGTATTCAAAGGGAAAAAAAGGTTTGGATCCGTTTGAACATGCTTCAAAGAGGCACATCATTACATATTCAGCTGCTTGCCAACTTTGGTTGCCAACTGAACATGTTCCTTAGGCTAGCGTTGTGTCAGGTTAAGTCACCAATCATTACTGCAGTAAAGAGGCTTTTAATCTTCACAGGACAGAATATTTACTTATCAAGAATCCAACAAATCTTTATGTAACTAATTTATCTTTACATGTCCAGAGAAAAGGAAAAAAGAAAAGCAGCTATAGATCTAAATTGGAAAATGATAAGAGATGTGGGGTAATTAGGCAAAATAATTGTTGATATACATTCTATTGTTTTAAATTAAGCTAAAAGTGGGTATATCAAATTTTTGCCAAATTCTAAATCCTACATAAATATGTTGCAAATACTGTAAAAGTGTATTATTTATGTGTTGGAGTACATTAAAATGGTATCCATGGACAGTAGCAGCTCAGAAAGTGGGTCCCATGGGGTCCAACCATGGTCTTTTCTAGTGATTTTACCATGGGGCATTAAAACCATGCACGATTTTATTCGAAAATTACCATATTTTAGGAAATAAAATAAAATTTGGGCAATAATGGTGGGAATGAGGAGGAATTGAGTAGATAGGAAGTAAAGTATGATATCTAGGAACATCCTGACTCGTTGTTAGGGACATTTCTTTTCTTTTGTCCCACACATCGGATATACTCACTTTAAGAGAGTTAAATGATTCAAGGTACATATCATCTTATCCTATATTTTTCTAACATCCTATGCCTTCAGAAGTATGGCCATATTCTTTTTTAAACCCTGATGAATAAAAGAATAATCAAGTATCATTTGATTCATTTGAGTTTGAGTGGAGTTTGATACATGTTTATTTCAAACTTTTTATTTACATATTATTGAATTGGAATATTGGGCAAATGGTATACAAAACTGACATGGGCTCGCCTACTTAGCTCAAATATAGAACATGGGTGCCTCATATGGAAACCATCAGTAGGAGTACTGTGTCATATGAGTTGAACTTGAGTTTATATAGACATTAGTAATATCTATATTAGACATGAATAAAATACTACATCATTGCTTAAACTTTATATGTATGGATTCATGTGAACTACCAGAAAACTAAACAGATCCAGTGATACAAGGTTTCAATCTTTATTTGTCCACTTGATACACTGATGAGTTAATTCATGATTAATTGTGGTGTAAATTTGAAAAGTCTTTAGCCAGGTCAGTGTCATATGAATTAAGTAATGTGTAAAAACTTTGTAAAATGTCTGCTGGCACTGAGTATCCAACTGGGATGGAAGGAGCAGGTTTTGTTCCAACCTGGGCAGGTTTTATAGGCACACCAATCCTGAAGGTGGAAAGGTGGTGATGATCGAGGACTGGAGAAGAGGTGGTTGTATAGGTGGGTGTTGACCAGTCATTGTCTGTAGCCTCTAGGGATAGTGTTTCAGTTTCAACATCCATGGTGTTCAAACTGATAATTGGCTCAAGTGGCACACTAATACTAGTTGGCTCCAATGGTGCATTGATGACAGGTGTTGATAAAGGTGATTCCTTGTTAGGACTGAAGGTGCCTGGTCCTAAGTTGGTCCTAAAGTAGTCATCAATCTGTTTGTCACTTAGTTGTAGGCATGGTGGACTAGAATAACTGAAGAGGATCTGGTCAGCATCTACTTCTGTGCTGAAAATTTGGGCGGCTCCACTGATATTGCTGTTAGCCAGCTTAGCTTCAGCAAGGTAGAGTCCTGTGGCAGACCCAGCCGGCGTGAGGCTAGGGGTGTTGCAGTCCAAACCCAGTAGGGCATAGTCATCACAGGAAATGGTATCAAATGAGATAGTCTTGCCATTAACACTTGTAACTTTGAGTCCCCTCTTATTTTTTGAACCACCTTTCGATTTGACTATGTCTCGGACACAGCTGGAGGCAACGTCTTTAAAAGCTTTAGTAGATGGCTTGTGTTTGTTTCTGAAGTGACGCCTTAGTGCAGCCTTGGACTTGTATTCTCGGTAGCACTCGCTGCAGACAAATGCACTATCATCTTCCATGTCATGTACCTTTGCGTAATGTTCCCTTATGGCTACTAAGGACGGGCATGGGAGATCACAGACATGACAAACATATGCCATGCTTGACATTGTCTGTTGGTGATTAGCTTAAAAACAGGTGGTTAACCCGTCAGTATGCGCAGCTGAAGTTTAAATGACCGCATGTGGTTTTTCATTGTTGCCAGGTGGAAATGGCATCTCACAGAGGAGTGGGGATGTTAAGAGCATTGCTGATTGGTCTACCAGCTTTGGCTCATGCCCATTGACGCATGAGCTTACAGGTGACAAATTGTTTGTGGGAGGGCTGCTACAGGTCGACGGATACTATATGAGTCCAGATTCAAATGTTGCAATGATTGTATTTGTACATTTCTATGTTATAACTCATAACTTGGTGGAGGAAGATGGATGTGTGGTTTGATTACATGCCTATGGCTCAGGAATAAAGATTCTAGAAAAAATGATGGCTTCATTATTGTTAGATAGATTTTGTCACTTTTCTACCACTACAATACATTTCATAACTTTTGTTGGTATGTTGATTATTATATCAGAGCATGATTAATTGTAATGTGTAATCTGACACATTAGCGCTCAGACATTATTGACCTATAACCAGGTTTGAATATCCATCAGTTAAGGAAGATGGCAAACTGCTATATATATGATTTTTATTAATAGAAAACAGAGAAAACATCATTCACATGTCAGGGTGCTTGTTAAATCAATTAGGATTACATATTACTTCGATATTTCAGAGTTTCCAATAAACTAACATTCATCATGCATACTAGATGCTACAGGATTGAGACACTTTTGTACATCTAAAAATGAAAACAGCTCTTTAATAAATCAACTAAAAGCTGCTATCAACATTTGTTATGTAGGAGTTTATAGCTTTTTTGTTCCATAATGCCCTCCATGTCACACTGATATGTCTCACTGATGGCTTTGATTTTTGATTGTAGATCTTCTTTCCTCTGTAGATGGATGTTATTTCCTGATTACCATTCTTACTGGTTGTGGACTTACTTTGGAGTTTTGAGAGGGTTACTGGAGCTTCTTCTTCATTGATGATTGTTGCCTCATGTACAATTTTGGGAGTGCTCTTTTGACATGGGCTTTGCTGTTTAACTTTGAAGTCAAGGACAGGTACCCATGTGTTATATTGATCTGACCAACCTAACCGGCTAACTATAGCCTCTCACTGTTTCCATCACCTATGGTCCTTTGAGTCAGAATGTCCCCTTCTTCATATACATTTCATTCTTTGATGACATGAGTTTTTTGGGGGGTGGCTCTCTTTTTGTGCAGACACCACCTCCTTATTGGTGCTCATGCTGGGAGACGGCTGGTCCAGGTGGTGCAATGGATATACTTGAGGTTCTCTTTTAGTGATGATTGCCGTATCCATTATAACTTTACTGATGTTGTCTCTCTCTGGGCTTTGAAACGTTGATAAGATTAGGATTAAGATTAAGATTTAAGTTGAGGGCTTGTGGTTCTTTAGTAAGTGCTGAATCTCTCCACTTCCATGAATAATGGAAGCATTCTGGTGAGGCTGTACTTTTTAGCTAAATCTTTTCCACAGTCCAGCCAGGAATATATGTCTGTCAGCATGGTTCTGTGCAAACAAGATGGCGATCTGTTATATTGTTGTTTCTTTTCTGGATCTCTCTGCAGTTTTGCAAGGAAGAAAGCAATGGGTCTTTTATATTCCCCTGCATTTTCTCCCAATTGAATGTTGATGCAGTGGGTCTTTTATAGTCCCTGGCATTGTCTCCTCACATGCTTGTTGATGCCCCTTGCACTGTATGCTGGGGAGGAAGGCCTTACTTTGGTACCCCCCATCCCTACACAATCTCAACCATGACTTACTGACCTACATAATGGTCCCCCGCATCCCCTACACATTCTCAACCATAACCTACTGACCTACATAAAATGTGGTTATGGATAACATTGGCCCCCCACATTTTGCATGATGCAGGGGATGCAGGGGGACCAAACTTTTGTCCCCCCGTATCCCCCGCATGTTCCCTGCATCTTTTGCCGGAAACATGCGAGCATCATGCAAAATGCGGGGGGCCAATGTTATCCATAACCACATTTTATGTAGGTCAGTAGGTTATGGTTGAGAATGTGTAGGGGATGCGGGGGACCATTATGTAGGTCAGTAAGTCATGGTTGAGATTGTGTAGGGATGGGGGGTACCAAAGTAAGGCCTTCCTCCCCAGCATACAGTGCAAGGGGCATCAACAAGCATGTGAGGAGACAATGCCAGGGACTATAAAAGACCCACTGCATCAACATTCAATTGGGAGAAAATGCAGGGGAATATAAAAGACCCATTGCTTTCTTCCTTGCAAAACTGCAGAGAGATCCAGAAAAGAAACAACAATATAACAGATCGCCATCTTGTTTGCACAGAACCATGCTGACAGACATATATTCCTGGCTGGACTGTGGAAAAGATTTAGCTAAAAAGTACAGCCTCACCAGAATGCTTCCATTATTCATGGAAGTGGAGAGATTCAGCACTTACTAAAGAACCACAAGCCCTCAACTTAAATCTTAATCTTAATCCTAATCTTATCAACGTTTCAAAGCCCAGAGAGAGACAACATCAGTAAAGTTGTAATGGATACGGCAATCATCACTAAAAGAGAACCTCAAGTATATCCATTGCACCACCTGGACCAGCCGTCTCCCAGCATGAGCACCAATAAGGAGGTGGTGTCTGCACAAAAAGAGAGCCACCCCCCAAAAAACTCATGTCATCAAAGAATGAAATGTATATGAAGAAGGGGACATTCTGACTCAAAGGACCATAGGTGATGGAAACAGTGAGAGGCTATAGTTAGCCGGTTAGGTTGGTCAGATCAATATAACACATGGGTACCTGTCCTTGACTTCAAAGTTAAACAGCAAAGCCCATGTCAAAAGAGCACTCCCAAAATTGTACATGAGGCAACAATCATCAATGAAGAAGAAGCTCCAGTAACCCTCTCAAAACTCCAAAGTAAGTCCACAACCAGTAAGAATGGTAATCAGGAAATAACATCCATCTACAGAGGAAAGAAGATCTACAATCAAAAATCAAAGCCATCAGTGAGACATATCGTGTGACATGGAGGGCATTATGGAACAAAAAAGCTATAAACTCCTACATAACAAATGTTGATAGCAGCTTTTAGTTGATTTATTAAAGAGCTGTTTTCATTTTTAGATGTACAAAAGTGTCTCAATCCTGTAGCATCTAGTATGCATGATGAATGTTAGTTTATTGGAAACTCTGAAATATCGAAGTAATATGTAATCCTAATTGATTTAACAAGCACCCTGACATGTGAATGATGTTTTCTCTGTTTTCTATTAATAAAAATCATATATATAGCAGTTTGCCATCTTCCTTAACTGATGGATATTCAAACCTGGTTATAGGTCAATAATGTCTGAGCGCTAATGTGTCAGATTACACATTACAATTAATCATGCTCTGATATAATAATCAACATACCAACAAAAGTTATGAAATGTATTGTAGTGGTAGAAAAGTGACAAAATCTATCTAACAATAATGAAGCCATCATTTTTTCTAGAATCTTTATTCCTGAGCCATAGGCATGTAATCAAACCACACATCCATCTTCCTCCACCAAGTTATGAGTTATAACATAGAAATGTACAAATACAATCATTGCAACATTTGAATCTGGACTCATATAGTATCCGTCGACCTGTAGCAGCCCTCCCACAAACAATTTGTCACCTGTAAGCTCATGCGTCAATGGGCATGAGCCAAAGCTGGTAGACCAATCAGCAATGCTCTTAACATCCCCACTCCTCTGTGAGATGCCATTTCCACCTGGCAACAATGAAAAACCACATGCGGTCATTTAAACTTCAGCTGCGCATACTGACGGGTTAACCACCTGTTTTTAAGCTAATCACCAACAGACAATGTCAAGCATGGCATATGTTTGTCATGTCTGTGATCTCCCATGCCCGTCCTTAGTAGCCATAAGGGAACATTACGCAAAGGTACATGACATGGAAGATGATAGTGCATTTGTCTGCAGCGAGTGCTACCGAGAATACAAGTCCAAGGCTGCACTAAGGCGTCACTTCAGAAACAAACACAAGCCATCTACTAAAGCTTTTAAAGACGTTGCCTCCAGCTGTGTCCGAGACATAGTCAAATCGAAAGGTGGTTCAAAAAATAAGAGGGGACTCAAAGTTACAAGTGTTAATGGCAAGACTATCTCATTTGATACCATTTCCTGTGATGACTATGCCCTACTGGGTTTGGACTGCAACACCCCTAGCCTCACGCCGGCTGGGTCTGCCACAGGACTCTACCTTGCTGAAGCTAAGCTGGCTAACAGCAATATCAGTGGAGCCGCCCAAATTTTCAGCACAGAAGTAGATGCTGACCAGATCCTCTTCAGTTATTCTAGTCCACCATGCCTACAACTAAGTGACAAACAGATTGATGACTACTTTAGGACCAACTTAGGACCAGGCACCTTCAGTCCTAACAAGGAATCACCTTTATCAACACCTGTCATCAATGCACCATTGGAGCCAACTAGTATTAGTGTGCCACTTGAGCCAATTATCAGTTTGAACACCATGGATGTTGAAACTGAAACACTATCCCTAGAGGCTACAGACAATGACTGGTCAACACCCACCTATACAACCACCTCTTCTCCAGTCCTCGATCATCACCACCTTTCCACCTTCAGGATTGGTGTGCCTATAAAACCTGCCCAGGTTGGAACAAAACCTGCTCCTTCCATCCCAGTTGGATACTCAGTGCCAGCAGACATTTTACAAAGTTTTTACACATTACTTAATTCATATGACACTGACCTGGCTAAAGACTTTTCAAATTTACACCACAATTAATCATGAATTAACTCATCAGTGTATCAAGTGGACAAATAAAGATTGAAACCTTGTATCACTGGATCTGTTTAGTTTTCTGGTAGTTCACATGAATCCATACATATAAAGTTTAAGCAATGATGTAGTATTTTATTCATGTCTAATATAGATATTACTAATGTCTATATAAACTCAAGTTCAACTCATATGACACAGTACTCCTACTGATGGTTTCCATATGAGGCACCCATGTTCTATATTTGAGCTAAGTAGGCGAGCCCATGTCAGTTTTGTATACCATTTGCCCAATATTCCAATTCAATAATATGTAAATAAAAAGTTTGAAATAAACATGTATCAAACTCCACTCAAACTCAAATGAATCAAATGATACTTGATTATTCTTTTATTCATCAGGGTTTAAAAAAGAATATGGCCATACTTCTGAAGGCATAGGATGTTAGAAAAATATAGGATAAGATGATATGTACCTTGAATCATTTAACTCTCTTAAAGTGAGTATATCCGATGTGTGGGACAAAAGAAAAGAAATGTCCCTAACAACGAGTCAGGATGTTCCTAGATATCATACTTTACTTCCTATCTACTCAATTCCTCCTCATTCCCACCATTATTGCCCAAATTTTATTTTATTTCCTAAAATATGGTAATTTTCGAATAAAATCGTGCATGGTTTTAATGCCCCATGGTAAAATCACTAGAAAAGACCATGGTTGGACCCCATGGGACCCACTTTCTGAGCTGCTACTGTCCATGGATACCATTTTAATGTACTCCAACACATAAATAATACACTTTTACAGTATTTGCAACATATTTATGTAGGATTTAGAATTTGGCAAAAATTTGATATACCCACTTTTAGCTTAATTTAAAACAATAGAATGTATATCAACAATTATTTTGCCTAATTACCCCACATCTCTTATCATTTTCCAATTTAGATCTATAGCTGCTTTTCTTTTTTCCTTTTCTCTGGACATGTAAAGATAAATTAGTTACATAAAGATTTGTTGGATTCTTGATAAGTAAATATTCTGTCCTGTGAAGATTAAAAGCCTCTTTACTGCAGTAATGATTGGTGACTTAACCTGACACAACGCTAGCCTAAGGAACATGTTCAGTTGGCAACCAAAGTTGGCAAGCAGCTGAATATGTAATGATGTGCCTCTTTGAAGCATGTTCAAACGGATCCAAACCTTTTTTTCCCTTTGAATACTGTACCACATGGTGACATCATCACATATCACATACAATTTTTTCCTGTAAGTAATACCTGATCAAATGCAATGCTCCATCCAGTGAAACTTTAGTAGAAATGTCTGCTATGCGTCAAAAGGCAAAGGGATAGAGCCGTAATGCCCTGAGGGGACTCATTTGATATTTAGGAGGGAAAGATTGATGGGTTTATCATTGGCTTAACTGGCAATGCTCTTGCAAAACAAACACATGTTTGATCTGTTCAGCTAGCAAACAAGTGAATATGTAAAGAGCCACCCTCCCACCAATGAGTTTCAAACCACAGGATAAAACTGTTATGCCCAGAGTGGGTGCACTCATTTAATATACAACAGGAATGATTAATGACCTAACCTGACACAACTCCTGTCAAAGGAACATGTTCACTTGCCAACCAAAGTTGGCAAGCAGCAGAATATATAATGATGTGCCTTTTATTTTTAAACATGTCCCAACAGATCCAAAAATATGTTGGTCATCTTTAGGTTGCATTTCGCACTTCCATCCCTCCTTATTACTCAGTCATGGCATACCATCAGTATACCGGATATCCTCCATCATCAGTGTCTGACTCATAGGTGTAGGTGGATAACATGAATCAAGTATTCAATGACATTGACAGAGACGCAAGGTGTGTATAAGTTTTGCCCGGGGTATACTCATTTAATAAACCTAATTAAATCTGGTACATATCAAATGCTAAACACAGTAGAATATACACCTATGACACCACAACTTATGCTTGACTAATTAACACATTAATGATTTGCCCACCAAGTTTATTCATTGATGCCCTCTAATTAAATTACACACATATGTCATGACCATAATCATAATTGGCATAATTAGATTAATAAACAATGAAGCAAATGGTCTTGGCTGGGTTTATATGGAAATCAAACTCCTCTTACAGGGTCACAAAATGCCTTTGAGACAGCTGAATAACTTACTGCTTCCAAAGTCTGTTGCATATGATAGTTTGAGTGAATAAATAAAAAGACAACAAGTAAAATAATGAATAAATGTTTTTTTATTCAATAGTTCAGTATTTAATGTTTAGTAGTTTAATAGTTCAGTATTTAATGTTTAGTTTTTTATTGTATATGTTGACATAAATATGTCTTGGTCATGAGGATTTCCTTCACATCATTCACCAAGCAGACGTTGGAACTCTCTCTGTATGGGTAAAATCCCCTGGGGGGTGCAGATGCAGCAGCAGTTGGTGTCATGGTCCTCTTGATCACAGCAGAACACATGTTCAGCAAAGGAGGGACACTCTGTCAGCAGCTGGGTATCCAAGAACTCAATGAAGCGTTTGAATTGTTCGTAGGTGAGACACACTCCCTCCCTGCATGGGCGTAGGTCTGGCTTTGGCTCGTCATATGCATGTGCTGGGTTGAACCACTTTCTTATATTGACAAAGCACATGTCAGGCTCAATGGTTAGGTACTTCATAGAGCCAAGTGATAAGGCAAACCCTAAGAAGTTGTCGTCATCGCATAAGCTCAGCCCAAGCTTGATGTCCTCTGATTCCTTTTTAATCTGGTGAATTGCATCATAATCCAGCAGAATGCTGTAACGAGATCCGGCCCTCTGCATCTTGTTGATGCTGTTGGTATGCCATAGGCTCAGCCTAAGATCTCCGTCACCACCCTTTCCGGGTTGCCTATCAACATACAAATTCTGTCCTAAATTAAAGAACAGCCTTTGCATCTTGGTAGGCTCAGCTGACTGCTTTGTGGATCCCATAAAAAGACATCCATGGGAACTCACTGAGACATCGGCTTGGGGTGAGTTTTTCACTAGATCTGCATAGAAGGTGCTGGCTCTAGTGGTTCTAACAGATCTGGAGTTGTACCTGGGCTGCTTCTTCACTCTGCTTGGTGCTTGAGGTGTTGGAGGACATTCTTCATGGTTGGTAGGGGTAGGGGACATGTTGAAGCTTCCTTCAAACTTCCTTCTCTTGGCCAATGACTGACCATGCACCATCAGAGATGTGGGTAGTGACCTTTTTCTGGATCCTGTGAAGCCAGCAACCGTGATAATCGGGTGCTGAGTTGAATTGTCTGAGTGGTCAACCTCCATATCTTCATGATTCACCTCATCTAGGTCGCTTTCCTGTTTCTAATAAGAGTTTAAAAAAAGAAAATTAATATCACATACCTTCTTTGATATCACTCACTCAATAAATAATAGTGATAAACCAATAGTCTGTATAGTTAAAAAGTATCATTAATATATGTCAACAATAAAACTTATAGTAAGAAAGATACTCACATAAGGGTTCACAGCACTATAAGCTGGTTGACTTGTTGCAGAAAATGTGTTCATGGTGTTTGAGGTCAATATTATACTAAGATGAGGCTTTTGGCTTCTTGCTCTGCTGGATGTGTGAAGATGACTGGCTGGTTAGTGTCTAAATTAATCCTGCTTATATACTGTGCCAAACCTCTTTTCATAAGAAAAATTCCAAATTTATGCATAATAGATCATGTAAAAATGTCTGCTATGCCTCAGAAGGTGAAGGATAAAGCTGTTATGCCCACTTGTGCCAAAACAAAACCATGTTCCATCCGGATTACATGTTCAGCTGGCAAACAACTGAATATATAATGAGCCCCCCTCTCACTTATGAATTCCAAATGAACTTCAACATGGGATAAAACCATTATGCGCAGGGTGCACTTATTTGATATTCAGCAGGAAATCATTGTTGATCTCAAGCATAGTAGACAGGTCAAATACCATCTTCTGGAAACATTTCATGGATTAAAAATGGGCTTCAAACCTCTAAATAAAACAATTATGTCCTGAGAAGACTTATATCATATTCAGCGAGGAGGGATTGATGAGTATATCAAACATCCTAATTTATGCATAATGGACCATGTAAAAATGTCTGCTATGCCTCAGAAGGTCTAGGAGCAAAAGCAATACATGAATTATAAATGAGCTTCAAACATGTTCAATCCGGATTGCATGTTCACAGGTTGGAGACTGACCAGTTTCTTAGTACGCCCTAAGATTGAATGACAGTTCCCAGAAAACAGGGTGTACCAAAAAACTTGGTACACTCATTTATTGTCACTTTTTCACATTTCCATGCCAAAATGCATAATTCTGATGCCGCTATAGGAAGCAGAGGTTTATAATTTATGTATGCACCCTTTTTCATAACTAAAATCGGAATATTATCTAAGAAATGGCTTTATATACATATTTTCCTTCAGTAAATGTTTAGTAAAATCAGTTTGCTAATCTTTTGTTAAATCTGCTAATAAAAATGAACCCATAGGATGAAATCATTGATTAAGGTCCACAAAGTGATGTTTTTTTTCATTCACTTAGTGATGTTTGATAATGTAGTAAATATGCCATATAATGTAAATATAAGTATGAAATAGTAGAGTGGTTTCCCTAGTCCCACCTGTGACCCCACTAATTACATGCACATATAAGTGTCACAGTCCAGTGACCACAGGTACTGGGCTGTAATTGGCCCATTTACCGGCATGAGCAGGGGTCATGGTCCAGTGAACACACCAGGTATACCAAGATTATGGTACAGCCCAAGATGGTGCACAGTACCATAATCTTGGTACAGACTCAATGGAAAGGGTGTACTATGTATTTAGTACGTTCTGATAATATGGTCCCGGCCTCAACCTGGTTCAGCTGGCAAACAACTGAATATGTAATGAGCCACCATGAATTCACTGGCAAGGTGCCCAAACAGGTCTCTTTGATGTGAAACATGTCCAGACACGTCTAAAACTAAAGCAGCCAGAAATGTTATGATCTGCCTCTTTGAAGCATGCCCAAACCAATCCAAACCATTTTTCCTTTGAATACTGTACCATATGGTGACATCATAGCACTTGCAATATATATTTTCTTTAATACTTAATTAAGTATAATTCTCCATCCAGTCTCACTTCATATCCTCACATATAATATTTTTTTACATAGCTTAAGCTATGGGGCTGCTTTTTGACTCAGCTTGGTGCTTGAGGTGTTGGAGAACATTTCCCATGTCAAGTAGGGGTAGGAGACATTACTAAAATGTATGCATAATACATCATGTAATAACTGTCTGTTATGCCTCAAAAGGTGGATAAGCCATTATCAGCCAAGGGGGCTTATTTGATATTCAGCAAGGAGAGATTGATGGGTTTATCAAGGGTCTAATTTAAAATTCCTTTGATATAACATGTGGCCAAAGTGGTGCCAAGAAGTTCATGTTAATGTGAGATATGTCCAAAAGCAGTGCCAAACAAAACTCTTTGATGTGCACCTGGACAGATGCCATCAGTATATGATTAATCTCAAACATAACCCAACAGATGCCAACCAAATTTCTTTGATGTGAATCTGGACAGGTGTCAGGATATGTTAGATGTGAGACATGCCTAAACAGGTGCCAACAAGGTCTCTTTGATGTGATTTGTGTCAATACTTGTCTCAACTAACCACTATCTAATATGATTTCTTAAATACACATTTGATTCCACTACCAGGTTTAATAAAGCATTATCAAGTTGTACCTTTGATTTATAATTCAATAGACAGAACTGTATAAAGGTCCCTCTGTATACATGCACATGATATGACTATCAGAGAAACATGTTCAGTTGGCAAAGCATCTGAATATAAAATGATGTGCCTCTTTGAAGCATGTCCAAACAGAGCCAAACCATTTTGCCTTTGAAGCTAGGTCTCTTTGATGTGAAACATGTCCAGACATGTCTCAAACTCAAGCAGCCAAATATATATTGATGTGCCTCTTTCAAGTATGTCCAACAGATCCAAACCGTTTTTCCTTTAATGCTGTACCATATGGTGACTTCATATCAAATACAATAGATATTCTATGCAATTAATAATTGATCATAATATAATGCTCTATTTAGCCTAACTTCATATCCATCTGTATCCTACATAACTTAAGTGTAACATGAATAATTAATGCGGATGACCTAAATGCATTCATAATGATCTTTTACTTTGGTCACTTGCCAAATATCCATGTTATGCATATCATTAACATTCTAAAACTGTGACATGAATAATTAATGAGGCTACATGTTCAAACATGTCCATATGGTGACCTACTTAGACTCATGGATATCATTGACCTACTTAGCAATGACCTACTGACCTACTGACCTAGATAAAAAGGGGGGTCCTGCGGATACCTCCCCTACTACTAACAGGGTATGGGGTGGGGGGGGGGTGAGGCTGTGCTAGATGTAGAACGGCTCATGGAATTCCAGAAGGGTGATACATATGGCCCTGCAGAAAAATGACAAATGATGACGAGAAAGACAAATAGGACGATGTAGTATTGTTGGACGCCAAATGAAATAATAATTGGGCATGTACTGTAGAGCCCGAGGCAACCAGAGACAAAGACAAATGAAGGTCACAGTAGGGATGACGGAAGAGGACGTGAGTCTATTGGAACGGCGAGGGGTGGCTGGAAAAGAGGGATGGCTAGTAGTATAGTATGTATCGGAACGGGACTATAGTTAAGTACTGTTTATTACTCAATCGACATGCAGCCAATCAGAGGCCTCCATTTGGTCACGTGACCGGAAGTGACCTACTTAGGGGATTAGTGGTGACGTCACGTGACCTAGTTAGCCAATCAGAGGCCTCCATTTGGTCACGTGACCGGAAGTGACCTACTTAGGGGATTAGCGGTGCATTCTGGGTAACCCTGCAGCCAATCAGAGGCCTCCATTGGGTGACCGGAAGTGACCTACTTAGGGGATGGTGCATTCTGGGTAACCTACTGACCTACTTAGGGGACCGGAAGTGACGTCATATGACCTAATTTAGGATCACGTGATCGGAAGTGACCTGATGAGTCACGTGACCGGAAGTGACGTCACACGACTTAATGGCCAATCGGAAGCGACCTGATTGATCACGTGACCGGAAGAAGAAGAAGTTTTTTTTTTGTTTAGGATCCCGTGACTGGAAGCGACGTCGTCACATGAGTGACGCTTTAAGAGACTGCGCGACTTACTAGTAAAAGAAGCCGTATGATAATAAAAACACAACAATATTTTCTTTTTAATTTTTTTTTATTTATTTTTTTTTCAATCTTGATAAACACTCTATTTTTGAAAAGATGCACACGCTTATTTTTCTTTTTTTTTTCATATCTCTAAAGGACTCGTTGTCACACCGTCAGAATGCACGCGACGCTTATAATACAAGTAGCGCACGCCGTCTTTCTCTATGGTGTAGGTGACCATTTTGTTTCGCACCACTTTGAAATTTCTATTTACAGCAATGAGAGTTTTTCGTTGGCGAAGAACATCCAAGAAGGCGTCTGGTTCCTGGGGGTTTTGTTTCTTCTGTACGCCTTTTGCACTCCATTTTTTGGATTTTCTTTCACCGGTGTCGCTGACTCGATCGTAGCAAATGTAAGTCTTAGGGTTGAGACTTAGGATCCCGTCACCTTCCCACTCCGCTTTCATGAGCCCCGAAGTTCTCAGATCGTGAAGGTACCGTCTCTCACAACATCCGCCGGGCGGCGCACACCATTCTCGCACTCTTTCCGTTTTTGTCTTCACGAAAAGCTCTAAGTGCTCGTCGCACACCGCTGTCGGAAGCCACTTTCGTTTCTCTCTGAAGTACGTCTCTCTCAGGCGAGGTTTCACTAGGTCATCCAACGTGGCACCGCTGAGAGCCATGTAAAGACTGTCGGTGTCCATTTGACAAAGGGCATAATCGCGCCGATCGACGAATCTATCCAAGAAGTCGTATGTGAACTCTAACATTTTCAACTTCGCGTACTGGTATACCATGAACCCTATCTGAATAGGGAGGTTGTTCTTGACCGTTTTCGGTTGTAGTTCGACTTCAAACAGATCGGAAGTCAACTCGGACGCCTTTTTGAAGCGCCACGAATTGGCCAATAGTTCGAACTTCCGACTGTCAGTGTATCTCACCGCCGTGTGTTTTTCTTTGTTGCAGATTGTTTTACCGTACGTAGCGTTTCCCATTAACTTGTAACAGTCTGACAGAATTTTCTCGTTCTCGTTCACGTCGCCACGTCTTCGCGCCGCCGTCACTTCGTCCGCGAAACCGGCAAAGGAGCGTTTAGGTAGGTATTCTACCACCAGCTGCACTTTGGTGACTATCAAACCGTGCTCTAAATACCACTTGAGAAGCGGCGTTCCCAAGAGAATATTTTTTCCGTGGTAACTCCCTATCAGACATCTCTGAGGCGTGCTCAACAGCTTTTCTTCCTGCGCAAAGTCTGACATGTGAGGGCCTATGTCCGATTTTGAAACGGTCGCGTTCTTGAAAACGGGGGTCATTTCTTCGAAGTACTCTCGTAGGTGAGGCGGCGTAGTGATGTCCACTTGAACTAAACCGAACATTTTCTCCTCTTTCACAGCGGAAAGGATGTCGCTCTCGCTCATCGCGTTTCGAGACACTTTCAAAGCGTCAACCTTCCAGCGTTGTTGGGAGGCCTTGACCCGCTCATCTCGACGCTTCATCTCTCGCCATTCGCACTCCCACACGACGACCAGCTTGTAACCTAACGCTTTCAAGTAAGCGCTTACTCTGGTCGTTCTGTCGCGTCTCTCCTCTCTCAGTGAAGCGCACTGATATCGGTGCGACGGTATGCACTCGTGAGCGTGGAACCAACACCCGTGAAACTGGAAAACCGTATTAGAGGCCGCGTGAAATCCGTCCACGCGAATTCTCCGACAGCCTACCGCCATCTCGCCGCCGTTCAGAGCGTGGCGCAGTTTCACGTCGCGGTCGTGCTCTACGAAGCGTAACCACTCCAAAGCGCTGTGAGAGTTTCTTTGCCTGATTTCGGGCTTGAACTCGGTCTCGGGCCGTCTCACCGCGTAATAGCCCGTGCAGTGCGCTTCGCTCATGCAGCGCAAGTACAGAGAGTTAGCGTCTAGTCCTAGGATGTGTTGGCACGGTCTCGCTTCTTCGCCGTACTTGTGCTCCCTTATCCGCGTGGTGCCCTTCTCGTGAAATCTATGGAAGATGATGGAAGGACCGCCGACTAGATTCTCTTTGATCAGAGCGTGGAGGACGGCGTCGAACTGGGGAAACGTTGTGAACGCGTCTTCTAGGTTTTGGAAGAGGAAGCGTAAAGTCAAACCGGCGAGAGAAACTCCGTCTTTCAACATGTCGATGCCGCGATCTTGGAAAAATTTAGCGTGATTTTTCAGAGCTTCTATGAAAGGTTTCACGTCTTTGTTGTTGTAGTGGATCAAGTAGTCTTCCATAGTTT
The DNA here is from genome assembly GCA_947462335.1 of Harmothoe impar. NCBI lineage: Eukaryota > Metazoa > Annelida > Polychaeta > Phyllodocida > Polynoidae > Harmothoe > Harmothoe impar. Next base: position 89,278,570 of record OX381705.1, read on the forward strand.
GCATCTTCTCGTCGGACCAAACTTTCTGACATGCGGCGTAGTCGGATTCGGACATTTTGACGCCCGTCAGCTCGCTGTCGAAAGCCGATCTCGGCGGCAGCGTTCTGTTTGCCAGTTTCCTGGTAGACGTCATCCATTCGTAAGGAAAGTGACCTTTCTCTTCGTTCCTGGTGAAAGCTCGCAAATAGGTCGCGTAGTTGTAACCGGGTGCCAAATAGTTGACTACGTCCAAGAAAACCGTGTGCTGTGTGTAAACCGCCAAGTATTGATTGCTTCTCTTTATGACGCTGAATTCTTGGTTTCTTCGGTCTCCGGAGGCGAAGAACGAGTGAAGGCGTATTTTGATCAGGTTCAAGTCGTAACGCCCCGAGTTGAAGCCCACCACTGGAGCTTGACGGATGTATCTCAGAAGACGCTTCTTCAGTTGAACTAACGGGTGTCTGGTCTGAGCCGCAGCGAAGCCGCCTGGAGAAGGGGTGGTGAACGTCGCCTCCTCCAGCAGGAGAGCTTCACCTATCGCCGCATCTAACTTCGCTAACGTCGGTCGGTAAAGTTCTAGCACAGCTTCCCCGATCGCTTTGGCGTTCTCGTTTATGTGATTTAAAACTCGGTCCAACAAGGGGTCGGAATCTGCGTCGGACGCTCTGACGAAGCAGACGGGCCCCTCCCACCCCGGAAAGTCGGATGCGACGCTAGCCGACAAAGGGACGTGATCCCACAGCAGGGACACGTGCTCCGTCGACGGTTCTTTGCACGGTCTGAAGAAAGCCTCGAAATCGAAGGCGATCTTGTAAGGGTAGATTCCGGAATGTCCGTCGGGGGGAAAAATGGAGAAGTCTGCTAGCGCTTCGAAAATCGTTCTCGAATTTTGGTAGATGCCACCTACGTAGCGCAACTTGACTTGTCGGCAAGAGGAAAGCTGGTTCCTGTGTCTCTTCAGCAAGAACTCGGTGGTGAACGCCGCCTTACACTTGCAACATTCGTATATGCCCGCGTACGCGTTGAAGTCCGTGACGAGAGAGACGTGCAAACCGCCTTTCGCCGTCAGGTGTAGGTTGACTTTACCTCGGGCGGCCACAGTTCTGGAAGGCGGTCTGATCAGAGTAACGCGTCTTCTCAACTTCCGCCCCGGCACTTGACGCGACGCGGTGTAAACCGCTATTTGTACGTCAAACAAGTTCTCTAACGCGGGTAAGTCGCGGATGTTCAGACCCGGAAAGGATTCAGGTGTGGCAGCGGGACAGAACTGACGTAACAAATCTGAAGCGCGCTTGCTGGTGTTGTATAAGTGAAAGGAAATGCAGCGGAAGATGCAGAGGTTGTCCTTGTTGGGAAAATCTAACACGCCGCTTCTCTTTCCAACTCGACCGGCCTGAGTGATCCTACCGCCTATGGGGAATTCCCCCGGTCCCATGTAAACGCAGATGTTCAAATTGGTAGGAAAAAGAACGTGCCACTTGGTGTCAGCGTCGCAAAGTTTCCGTACCTCCTCGCAAGCGACGGTGTTTTGCATCTTTGAGAGGAGCTCTTCCAAAGTTTCTGAATTAGTTACAGTAGGGAGCGGTTGTATGAGAGTTGCGTTGTTCTGGGAGGCGTGGAAGTAGCGCAGTTTGCTCTTGTCTTCTCTGTGTTGTAACAGTAAGCCTACCGAGAAACCCACTTTGTATCTGAATCTTTGTGTCAAGTGAATGCGACGCATAGTATCTACAGCGTCACTCAACTCGCCGGTTGGTAGCCTGAAGTTTGTTACACTCACGCGAGTCCCGTGCATCCTGACGCCCGTTTGTATCGCAGGCCAATTCGCCGTGAACGTTTCCTCCCCGTTCGGTACAGCACATATGCGCGGAGGGACGGTCACCCCGTCCAGAGATTCGCGTCGACAAGCGCTCTTTCGGCAATCCCCTTCGCCGCATAGAGGGCAAAACTTAGCTACTACTCTACAATTTTCTACGTGTCTCTCGTGGTTGTACGCTCTTTTAAACATTTTGAAACACTTTTCGCATACGTACTGTGTCATGTTTTTTTTCACTCGGTTACCAACTACTTAGCCGTCTAACTATCTATCTAATCTATCTAGCCATCTATCAATCTGTCGTCTATGTAACTATCTTTCTGTCTGCTGTCTGTGTATCCGTCTGTCTGTCTGTCTGTCTGTCTGTCTCATACAGCGTACGTCAAACGCTGTGTGTGTGTGTGTGTGTGCGCGCGTGAGCGTTGAGCGTCTCTCATTCCGAATCTATGCCGAGATATTTCAGAATGATCTCTGTTTTGTCATCCAACTCTTTGAGCGCTCTGGCGGACAGCGTCACCCCCTGCTGTGTGGGTTTTTTGTCAGGACCTTCGTACTTGCGCACGTGGACGAGGTTCTTACCGCTGTAGTAGCTCACAGCTGCGTACACTTCGCCCGCCTCATCCAGCACTGCGAACCAGGGGGTGTGATTAGGTTTTCCTTGCGCGGCCGCTGTGTCGCGTATGCGCACCACTGCGCGGATATCGGCGATGCGTGCTATGAGCTCGCGCAGCGCGTCGGCCGTGAAGTGCACTCGCTTGCTTCTGGTCAGAGACGCCTCTTTCACCTGGCCGTCTTTTGTGTAGCGCGGCCTCCTAGACAGTCTAGCCACGTCCTCCCAGATCTCCAGCGTCAAAGCTCCGTCTAAGCAGAACTCTAACCCGAGTGTTTTCTCTGCTTCTTCTCGTCCATCTCCTTCTTTTTCTTGTATTTTTCTCTTCTTAGTGGGCCTTGTTGTTCTGGAACTCACCTTAGAACGTTTCACACCCGCAGGATGAGTAACACCATCAGCGTGAGCTGAATCAGCAGCAGAACCGATAGCAGGAGCAGCGTCAGCGCTGGTGGTATCGGAGGTCTCGTTGTTGGAACAGCGCAGCCACACGCCGTCCGTGCTGTGTGTAGCGGTAGAAGATGAAGCGCCGCCGCCGCCCTCGTAAGGTGGCGGTGAGGGCAGTCGCCACGGACCGGACGGGGGGGCGCTAGCAGTGGAGGAAGTGAGGTCGAAAGGTCGAAGAGGGAAGCCGAAAAACGTACCGCTCACCCCTTGCCCTTCGGGTTCTTCGTACGCCTCGTCGTCAGCGTCGTTCTCTGTCTCACCCTGTTGCTGCTCCTCCTCCTCCTCTTCTTCTCGGTTCAGGGGCTGAGTGTCCGAATAGCTGTAACTCTCAGCGCGAGCGGCGTCGAGGGCGTCCGTCGATGTAGTGGTGGAGGAGAGGGGCTGTGCAACGTGCGGCAGGTCATCAAAGTCATCAACAGTAGTGGGGAGGTAAAAACCCGGTTGCCAGTACTGCGCTGTGCCAGGAGCGTTGTCGTCAGTAGTAGTAGCAGTAGCAGCAAGTGCAGCAGAAGCAGCCGCAGCAGGCGCAGCCGCAGCAGACGCAACAGTAGCAGGCGCAGCAGCAGCCTCAGCAGGCGCAGCCGTAGCAAGCGCAGCAGTAGCAGGCGCAGCAGCAGCAGCAGCAGCAGCAGCAGCGGCAGGCGGGACGGCGGTAGCAGCGGCAGCGCGCTTAGCAGCAACGTGTACCGTCGCGAGTGTAACAACGTCGCTAGCACGACGACTGCTACCAGTAGTACTACTAGTACTACTACCACTACTACTACTACTGCTACTACTAGTGCTACTGCTACTACTACTACTACTACTACTGCCGCGAGCGCTCGCTACAGCAGGAGGGTGATAAGACCAACCGGCTGCGGCGGTAGTCTCATGTTCAGTAGCAAGAGCAGGCACTGACGCTAAACGAACGCTGTTCCGCGTAGTCTTCTTGTTCTTGAACGCCGCTAGCTGTTGTCTTTTGCTCATGGTGGTGACTGTAGAGAGCAGCAAAAAAGAATGAGTGAGTGAATGGAGGTTTCCAAGCCCCTTATATACGCCTTCTCGCTTCTAGAGCTAAGCTACTTACCGACCCTGTTCAGCTGCCGCCGGCTGGCCGGCGGCCATTCACAAAGAGAAACAAAAAGACATAAGGCATGACGTTTTCAGCTGGATCCCTTTCCCCCCCCCTCTTTTGAGAGATCGACTGTGATGATGAGCTAAGCCGCTTACCACCCTGTTCAGCAATTCAACGCGCATTAGCTGTATAAAGGGTTAAGCGGTTGCTGCCTGCCGTCGACTGACCGGCGGCGGCCATTCACAAAGACATAAGGTATGACGTTTTCAGCTGGATCCCTTTTTGAGGGATCCACTGTGGTGAGCTAAGCCGCTTACCACCCTGTTCAGCCATTCAGCGCGCGTTAGCTGTATAAAGGATTAACGGTAACGGTGATGAGCTTACAGTGTGTATACAAAAAAAAACTACAGGAGGCGTGTGGCGTGAAGCAGGACCCCCCTAAGACGAACGTGCCTGTCTGTGAGTAGAGGCGTGTGCATGTGGTGAGCGACTTAAGTGTAAGACAAAAATCGCCACCTCCTGCCGTGGTGAGTAGACCGGGCCGGCCAGGCGGGCGGGCGGCCGGCTAGTTCAATAGGGAGGGGTGACAGCTGCCTAAGGCTGTGCATGAAAAAAAATCCGATTTTCACCTGACCTCTGACGTTTGTTACAATGAATGTCAGAGGGAGGGAGACGTCCTCGGGTAGGGGGTAGGAGGTATTAAGGCTATGAGTGAGGAAAAAACACTGTTTTTAGCTGGTCTCCACGGATAGCGATGCCACACCCCCTCGTCATCTAAGCTCTTAAGGAGCGGAGCGGCTGAAAAAGCGTCATGCGGACAGGGTGCTAGACAGCTGGAGCGCTGTTGGAAATGGGATTAAACTCCCTCTGTATAAAAAGCTCTCATTTCTGTTGGAAAAAAAACATATCACCTCTGACCCCAGTAACGGCTACTACCACCACCACCGCCACCACCACCACCGCCGCCACCGCCGCCGCCGCCGCCGCCGCCGCTGCCGCCGCCGCCAAGACGAGACGAGATGGCTCAAGCTATTCCACTTTCAAGCTCGCCTTCACCGCCCGGTGCGCCTGAAAAAAAGTTAATGCGGCTTGACGACGTGAGACGCGGCGCGAGGCAGCAGACCGATGATGGGGAGACCCGACAGGTAGGACAGCGGCGGTTAGCCTATAGCGACGCCTTGCTTCGTCAACTAGGTAAAGAGTTGAGCGGCTGTTGGAGAGAGTTGGGCAGTAGCTTAAAAGTCAGCGCCGCCCGTATGGATGCTCTAGTAGAGCGCAGTGTCAAGACACCGGAGGAGCTGTGTACGGCGATGTTCCGAGTGTGGTGGGGTGAAACCCCGCATCGTCATAGATGGGGCGAGCTCGGTCGCGTCTTCACCCGCATAAGACGCATGGAACTGTTGGCTCAGTGGATGGCCCTTCTCCACAGACAGGGGTTGGATTTCGAAAACCCCGACTCGCGCGCGATGCACAAGCACTTGGGCACCCTCGGCAGACGTCTGGGTAGCAGGTGGAAAGAGGTGGGGGACCATTTAAAATTGTCGCCTGAGAGGTTAGATAAGATCGCTGAAGAATGCGAATACGGAGGAAGTCCCGCTGAGTGGGCCTTCCGAGTGTTGAAAATGTGGCAAGATGAAGCTGACGGCGCCGGCGGTACGCCTTTTGAACTCCTTCGAGTGTTGACTGAGGACATGGGAAAGTTTGGCCTCGGCATCGCGATATTACTTGACTTTATCAAGCAAGAAACAACGAGAACGACGGACATGTGAATTGTTGTGTTTTATTTTCATACGTCTTCTTTATTAGTAAGTAAAAAAAAAAAAAAATATCATAACAATTAAGACGCGCGATCTCTTAAAGTGTCACTTCCTCCAGTCGCAGCTGATCGCCTCATCGCAGCACGTGATAAACAAAAAAAAAACGAAGAGACACGCTTCTTCCTCTCGAGAGGAAGAAGCGTGTCTCTCGATTGAAATCTTTTTCTTTTCTTTTTTTCTTAAAAGAGACAAACGCCCCTTAGAGTGCTCCCCCACCCCCCTAGAGTGCCCCCCTCCCCCCTCCCCCCTCCCCCCCTCCCCCCCACCACCCGCCCCATGCATCCTAAAAGCGCCCCCCTCCCCATGCATCTTAAAGAAGCCCCCCTCCCCCCCTCCCCTCCCCTCCCCCCCTTATACACTCTAAAGAACGCTTCTACCTAGTTCAATAAGTCACTTCCAGTCGCTCGTAAAACAATAAAAAATGAAAAAAAATGAAAAAAAAACTTATATCGTAGTGTTTTTTATTAGTTTACCGAAAAAAAATAAGAGACTCGCCTCCTCCTCCAAAAAAAAAAAGATATCACATTTTAAAGCCCGTGACCCCTTAAAGACGCTCATCTCTTCATTAAGTCGCGTGACGTCACTTCTTCTTCTTCTTCTTCTTCTTCTTCTTCTTCCGGTCACGTGATCAATCAGGTCACATCCGGTCACGTGATCCTCAATGAGGTCACTTCCGGTTGGCCATTAGGTCATGTGACGTCACTTCCGGTCCCCTAAGTAGGTCAGTAGGTTACCCAGAATGCACCATCCCCTAAGTAGGTCACTTCCGGTCACCCAATGGAGGCCTCTGATTGGCTTCAGGGTTACCCAGAATGCACCGCTAATCCCCTAAGTAGGTCACTTCCGGTCACGTGACCAAATGGAGGCCTCTGATTGGCTAACTAGGTCACGTGACGTCACCACTAATCCCCTAAGTAGGTCACTTCCGGTCACGTGACCAAATGGAGGCCTCTGATTGGCTGCATGTCGATTGAGTAATAAACAGTACTTAACTATAGTCCCGTTCCGATACATACTATACTACTATGGCTGGTAGAGAAAGGGGATGAGAGGGTGTGTCGCGGCAACAGAATGGATGGATGGTGGTGGGCACTGGGGGATCTCAAAGCCAGACGAGCTACGCCTCAATCACATCACAGGCAGCAAGTATTGATATTTGTCCACTGTCTGCGCTCGTCCCCTTGTTCTTTAAATTAGCATGTCTGTTAGCCCTTTAAGGGCCGCAGCGTGCTTCAAAGTACCACGCCCTTTGTTGTGATGATGCAGGGATGCAGCCCTGGAGAGTCTATTAGTCTTGCCGACCCTTGGGGAATGCTTTAACCCCGTAGGGGCGTCACGATGCTTGAACCCAGCCCTGGTTTTGCCCAGGGCTAAATTCATGCGGATAAAGGGTATAATGCATCAACGCAGCACGATGCGGCCCTTAAAGGGTAGGGGGGGGGGTAGCCTGTAATCAGGGTGCTGTATGTAGTGATGGGTACCACAGCAAGAGTCCCTCAGCATGCTGACATCAAACCCCGACCATGTGGGGAGTCTGTAGGGCTATGTCTGGCCACATCTAAAGGGGAGATCTAGGAGTCACTCCTGATGTCTGGTTTACAATTATCTGTCTACCTCAAAGGTGAATTTGAAATGCCTCTCGGTTGGATCGTATCCTTGTTTTTTTAAATGTTGCAGCAGTAGCCAATACGTGTTAATGAAGTAATGATTTAATACTATTTACTCAAGTACAGTAGTATATTATGAGACACTAAGTCAGAGTCTGGATTGATTTCTGCAATAAAATCATTTGTGACACCCTTCTGTAGAGCCTGAAGCATTGTCATTGGAAATAACAAATACAAACGAGTATATCATTGTACTAAAATGTATTCTATTGGGTAGATCTTATGGCTATGCTTTATATCTCCCACGTTCCCACTATGTTTACATTTTCAGCATCAGTACCGAAGGTTTCTACAGCACACGACTCGTTATACCCGATATAGAGTGGTCATATAATGAATACAATTATATAGCAGCTATTTGGCTGAAACTGCCAGCATTACGCCTCGTTTTGAAATACTGACGGAGGTGCTGCCCCTCGTGGCATCGTCCCAAACGTCTGGCTGAGGTTGAACCAATTTATTTTTTGCCCTTTACACCCGAAGTAATAAATCAAGCTGCGTCCCTTAATTATATACGGAAGTGGGCCTAGACAGACAGGAAGACAAGGCTGCCATGACGACCACTGTGTGGACGTATAAAGCGGCACCAGTCTTGACGTATATAGCACCCGAGGCTGCAGCCGCCAGACATCGGTCACACAGACGGGGCTTTACCGGGACCAGCGGCCATCCATCCTCCAGTCTAGCCGTAAACCAGCTCACCAAGACAACCAGCTCCACTAACCCTTTAAGGACCGCATAGTGCTTTAATATGATGTGCCATTTGGTGCTATCAGGCATGAATGCAGTCCTGCCGAGTCTACTCGCCACATGCCTGCATGCAAGCATCATGTCGATCCTTCGGGTGTGTATCAGCCTTCTAGGGTCGGAATGATGCAGCCCTGGAAGAATGCAGCCCTGGCGAGTAACTCGCCAGGGCTGCCTTTCCGCATTCAAAACGAAAACGGGCATAGCATATTGAAGCACTATGCGACCGTTATAGCGCTCGGAACCAACGGAAGCCACTCTAAATGCCTTCTAGGCAGAGCAATGGTAAAGGACCGATGTCACATGATTGTATATCAGTCTGGATCATTTACCCTCTGTTCTTGTCCCGTTATTAAATCATATATTAGTGCCTTCATGTTGGCCATAAAACATTCACTTGGGGCCTGTGAGTATTGGATTATTCGTGGAACCTACAAGAAGTTGTTACATACTATTACTAAAGTATTCATCACTCTAATTTACAACACACAAGGAAGTAGATAATATAGGCCATAATAACCATGTGGTTGTTAACAAACTGATCAATTATTACACTGTCATAATCAAAACTGTCCCCGCCAGGTGATCCATCAGCAGAATTACAGGGGGGTCATTATTAGTCCATTAAAGGTCGAGACAGTGAAAGTTCAGCACATATACCACCCAGGACGTGACTGGCATTCAGACAGTGTACAAACAACGGCCGCTGTCTGCAGGTGAGGGGTGCCAGGGGAGGGTTACTTCGGTGTTATCAGCGCCGACAACAAATTAGCAATTTATATTCAGCCGCAGTTTGTGTGCTTGTCATTTTATTAATGCATGAGTGGACCTTTTGGGACTGTTACAGCCAAGAGGTTTACAAAAATATATCCGTTAATGCATAAAGGAAGAAAGGGTAACTCATATCGTTTCTCACTAAAACGTGTAATGAGGCCACCCCAAAAAGCATCAGTCGGTAAAGGACTGATGTGCCTATTAGTTTTGATTTTTTTAAATGGTGCAAGTGAGCGAGTCTCCTTTATGTTAAGAGCATTTCCGTCACACAGTACAAGGATAAATTGTAAAAAAAAAAGATTTTCGAAAAAAAAGGTCCAATCAAATTTTAATCTGACAATATCCACAAAATCCGTAGACCAACTCTCTTACTTTTTCCCTCAGGATGGCGGCTCATCTCGTTAGAGTAACAGGAAGGGCGTCTCTTAAACCCCCAGCGCCCCTATATATAGGACTGAGTACCTGGCCATACTGCACTCTGACTGTTACTGGACATGTAGTAAGATCTGCGGGTTTGAAGTTAAAGGGTCCATTTATAAGGGGACAGAACACCGTTGGTACCACTGTATAATTACCGACACGTTCTCACACCTCTGCCCCCCTCATCAACAGCTCGTATTCCCTAGTGCCAGTAGCTGGGTGTAGCCCTTTAAGGGTCGCATAGTGCTTTGATATGCCCTTTGTCGTCAGAATGCATGCGGTCTACTCGTCAAACTGCATTCACGCATCGTGCAGACCCCCTCGGTTGTGTTTCAATCCACAGAGCCTGCATGCTGCATGAATACAGCATCAGTAACTTACATCCCACATCATGACGATAAAGAACACCGCGTATTAAAGCACAATGCGGCCCTTAAAGGGTTTCTAAGGACTGCAGACATTTTATTGATCCAGACAATTATCAGCGTCTCATTGATCTGCGTTAGCGCGGTCAGAATATCGATGAGCGGGTCTAGCTTACAGGCACCAAACAGTCATGCTTATTTATAAACAAGTAGGCTCAGGTCCAGGAGGAAACCTCGTACCTGTCCGATATACATGTAGCCTATAGCAGGCCACTCTAGTCTGTGTGGGTGCAGATCTAGATAGCTGCTACCAAATATTACTTCCTTATTACTTTCACTATATATAACCTTCCTCTGAGTCAATCCAAATAAAAAAATATGAGTATATTAACACATCCTGTACCCCAAATAGCAAGACGATCCACAATGCATGCACTATGGGCATATCCCAGGCATATTCCTACACACCAGAGACCCCTATGGAGACTCCTTGTACACACCAAAGGGGAAAATATATATAGACTGTATCTCAGCCTGTTCTAAACGACAAAGGTCACCCAACAGCCCGTGGCCCCAGATCTCGGTCCCAGGGGAGAGGTCGTAAAAGGTGTCTGTATGAGCACAATAGAGGTAAGGGATGCCGTGCTGGTGGGAGCACGGTGATGGGCAGGGGGTGTCGGGAGGGGACGGCATGAGACATGGCCGGAAGGAGGAGCCTGATGACTGGAGGAATAAAGCCACCATGCTCGTCAGTTTAGCCTCAATACCAAGCCAACATACGAGATGGGGAAGCTTTAGCTTAAAGTTTAAGGAAAAGCAAATCATTTCGCCTTTCTTTAGAATGTTTTTTTTTGTGTCTTTTATTTTTAGAAGGAGGGGCTAGAGAGATATGGCTTCACCACTCAGAACACTGAAAACTCTATGGGCGAAAAAGTAATCAAGGGTGATTACTTTTTGTAATCACGGTGATTGTGACACAAGTGAGTACTTGGTAATCACAAGAGTAATCATATGTGATGACCCTGGGTCATCACTATGATTACTTATTAAAAATTCATCTGTGACTAATTTCATATAATTTATTTCTCTGTACAACAAGATATCAATCCATAATAAGTTTATAATCACCCCCTTATCTTTTCATCATACCCTGATTGAGAGCACTTCTAGCCATCAGAGCAAGCCTAATAAGGCAAATTTGTGAATACAGTAACCAGCAGCCTATTGGTTAGTAGATATAGTTTCAGGCACAAAAAAGGAATGCATAGTTGCACATGTGTATGCTCTTGAGAATTTGCTAAAATCTTACTTGTAAATAACTTGAGTTCCTTATGTGCCAATATTCTTCATATATATCATTTTATAAGTTTCTATGATTAGAGTTGATATAGATATGAATCCATATTTGGCCTGGAGTAGGAACTGCATGTTCTATTACTGTCTAGTAGGGCCCCCTAGTGGCAAATATTTTAATCAAGATGATGACTTTGGGTAATCACGGTGATGACCTCAACTAATCAAATGGCTATGATTACTCTAACTAATCAATTGTGATTAGTTTTAGATATTCCTAAGTTTTCAGTGAAGGATGGCATGTTAGATCTGGCCTCCAGAGGGTTGGTAGATACCAGAGGCTCATAAAGCTGTAGTTTCACTGACTAAACGGTTATCTACTTACAACATCCATCAACCACAGCTCGCCTTCCAGCTTCGGTAAGTTTTCTGTTCGATCCTCTGGGACATAAAAGAAGTGATATAGCCCTGATGTTACTGTCTGGGGGCTGGAGATAGCTTACATGCACCTGCTGCTTTATATGCCCATGGAGACTAGAGAAACCAAAGGCATGTAGCCATAGCCACGCCCCATTTCACAAATTGGTCCACCCTTTTCTCCTTATATTACATTGTACATGTGAAGCTGGGGCCTTAGGAATATGCTGACATAACCTTTATAAGCTCTAAATATAGAAGAAAGAGAAAAGTGGGGGAAACACGTAGAAGAACATAAGTATTCATAAAATGAACTGTATGCTGAGATCTATGTTTCTACACTGGTTTCTCCAAGGCTAGATTGTTATACATATGTACATGTAGCTGAGGCACACAAAGCCTGAGGCACACAAAGCCTGAGGCTTTACTGTCCAAGTCACTTAGAAGTAATACATGGGACCTCGGGCAGACTCGGGTGTTCACTTGGGTACATTGGGGTGGGGTGCCAACGAACCTAAGCACTACCTATATAAGCAATATATGGGAGTGCAATCCCCGGACTGGCATCTCAGGTGGCTTTACACTCATGAGTCATATAATTATGAAATATATAGATACGTCTGGTTTGTTATATGATATATTTACGAGGCAAAGTCTATATAGTCTTTGAAATGTCAGGTTGTATTACAGATAAGTGTATCAGGTAGTTTCAGGGATTGACACTGTCTGAAGTAAGAGCTACCGGCATGGTTAATAGCAACTTAACCTTTTAAGTTTAAGGGCATTATAATGATTTACTGTACTATGCTCTTTGTCTCCACGATGTATATCGAATCTGTGCATTCCGCTCGGGAGTGTATCAATCGATTAGAGTCGGCATTAATCGTGAATACATGCAGTGCTGGCGAGTTACTCGCCAAAACTGCTCGCATATGACATGTGTCTAGAAAGGGTTACTAGTAATTACGCACCAGTTCATGCTCACATTGTCCAAACCCTCCAGTACCATACCTGTCATGTCACACAGATGCCATTATACATTAATGTTTCCTCTAGTGCCATAGCAAGTCCATAACAGATTGCTGTGAGACAATGCAGTAGCTTCTAGACCTGTACAGCCTACCTCTATATAGCCTGAGTGGCTCCGATACTTGTCGATATTCTACCTGAATAGCTGCAGCAGCACGGTAAATGCTGCAATGTGTGTCTACTGTGTACACATACCTTCACCTGCACAAAAATTCACCTGTTATGTGCTTCTCTTTACCCCCTTTATACTCCGTATAGTAGTGGGACCGACAGGCCATGGCTTGGTCAACTCCATGGACATGAAATATCCATCAATCACTCTCCTACAATATATCTTGCTCATCTATCAACTCTATTCAATCATATCTGACTGTTCTCAGATTGTAACGTATTGCCGAGACTCGAACGTGCAGTGTCCTGTTTTAACCTTTTCAAAGACCGGATACTGATTTAATGTGTTATGCCCTCCGGTACTGTATCAAACCTATGGAACATTACGAAAACAGACATTCCACTTTAGAGCAGTATGCGGCCCTTCAAGGGTTAGAATACGTATTGGTACAGTGTACATTGAACGCTTATTGCTAACGGACCATATTGGGTTTTCTTTGGGTAGAGAGCTGTACCATAAAATGACCTACCACGGTTATCCAAAAAACATACCTGTTATAATAAGTCTAAAATACAGCCAGAAATTGGGAAATGGGACTCCCACGCGGCTTGTACCAGAATTATTGATAGTTATATCAGTTATCGGGTTTATAGATACTTAAAGAATGTCTGTATATTAGAGTATACAAAATCAACCATCCGTCTTGCTCAACCAAGAACATTATCATGTTAAATGTTAACTTTATTCCAGTTAATTACATTTTGTGGTATGCTCACACAACATCTTACTGTCGAGTCTACTTTGTTTCTTGTAAATCCTTCTCGTGTATGTCATCGTCATTAAAACACGACTTGTAATATGCATCCAATAAGATATACGACAAAAAGGCCTATATTTGAGAACAATACATCGTCTAACTATTGTAGTTTTTTCAAGCAATAACGTTTAAACATGTTAAAGATCATCAATCTATCATATTGAAATTTCAATATCTAGATTGTACTCTCCTGAAAGAGCATGGTAATATGCCCAAGCCTGATTTCTGCTCTATTTTTTAGAGTGGAATCAAAGTTAGGAACTAGTGCTTGTAAATACCTATTTATATCAAAACACCCTTTTCAATAATGCAGCGACAATGGCGATTTCGCGTGCACTCTCCTCACCTGCAGTAGAGTAAAGCACCCTAGTTCCGGACACTTAGTGTATATCTTTAAATTTCTCTGGTTAGGGATTATCTGTTGATGCCCAAATAGTAGCATATGAAAGGCAAAGATGTTGTCATAAAAGTACATTGGGTTTGGAATGATTGCTTCCTCATCAATATGGGTCAGGTTTGATTGATTAAATGTCAATTTGGCACCTAATTCCGGACATAGGCACCTAATTCCGGACACCTTGCAAAACACCTGTATTCTGTACAAGGGCATATTCTATTTGAAAACCAGTGGTCACAATAGAAGGCCAATACTGTATCTATCCATATCTGGTAGAATAATGCATGGATAATTATGTTTTACCAACAATATAACCCACTTAACTTTGTCTCTTTGCTTAGCTTCACTGCTTATAGGAAAGTGGTTTATAGACTTAGCTTAGTACCTACCAACAGTAATATGCGATTTAATTATGTTCTCTTGTGTGCTACTGTCCAGTCTCTTGGGTTGTATTAAGGTAACATGAAGGGCATTCACCAGGTATGGTTACATAACCAACTATGTGTATTTTTATTGCCACAATCATCATATTAGTGCAGGGTGTCCGGAATTAGGGTCTGTCCGCCTTTGGGTGCCTTTACTCTAGTTGGTTCACTATTGGGTTCTTCCTGTTGGTGGTCATTACCTTTCTGTACCTTTCTGTACTTGTTAACCCCCTGCAGTACAGATCACAATGTCTGCCATACACCCCCGGAAGTAAGCCTCAATGTGAATACATGTACATCCTTATCAAAACAGAAGGGTGATGAGTGATTTTAAATGATGCATGCTCCTTGCCCCTTTGGATATTCATATTATCTTTGATTTAAAGGGATCAGAACAACTATCGTCATTAATTATAGCTGAAGCAAAGGAGTTTTTTTTCAATTCCAGTGAGAAAACACTCCATTTGCAGGCTTTGACTTTTCCTTGTCCTTTCCAAATAAATTTCTGCTTGGGTTATTTACATCCTACAGTCTATAAGCGTCTACAATTGGGCTTGATTAGCGTCGCCTCCCGGTGCCCTTTGACTGCGGCAAAGGTTGGCGGCCACCTCTGGTTAAGGTGCAGTATAAGCCCGCCTCTGGGCGGCCATACATCTTCTGTAAGCTGACATGGTGGTCACTGCCGCGCCCTCTACCCTTTAACCCCAGTCAGTACCACCAGCGCCATGACACGTAGAGTGTGCTACAGACTACTTGGCCTTTGGTTGCAGCATAGATCCACGAGGTTGACCACAGTGCTGTAATACGGCGGGACAAATCAAATTACTGTTAATGAATGGGATCTAATCAGAGCAACAACACCCCCTCAGAAGCCGGAGCCCAAGGGTAGCCCAAGGGTGCAGTAGTGATGTACAACTGTAAGGGTACAGTGCTGATGTACAGCTATAAGGGTACAGCTGTAAGGGTACAGTGCTGCTGTACAGCTGTAAGGGTACAGTGTTGATGTACAGCTGTAAGGGTACAGTGGTGCTGTACAGCTGTAAGGGTACAGTGTTGATGTACAGCTGTAAGGGTACAGTGGTGTACAGCTGTAAGGGTACAGTGCTGATGTACAGCTGTAAGGGTACAGCTGTAAGGGTACAGTGTTGATATACAGCTGTAAGGGTACAGTGCCAATATACAGCTGTAAGGGTACAGTGCTGTACAGCTGTAAGGGTACAGTGCTGTACAGCTGTAAGGGTACAGTGCTGACATACAGCAGTATTAAAGGGTATAGTGCTGTACAGTTGTAAGGGTACAGTGCTGTACAGTTGTAAGGGTACAGTGCTGTACAGTTGTAAGGGTACAGTGCTGTACAGCTGTAAGGGTACAGTGCTGTACAGTTGTAAGGGTACAGTGCTGATATACAGTTGTAAGGGTACAGTGTTGATGTACAGCTGTAAGGGTACAGTACTGTACAGCTGTAAGGGTACAGTGCTGACATACAGCAGTATTAAAGGGTATAGTGCTGTACAGTTGTAAGGGTACAGTGCTGTACAGTTGTAAGGGTACAGTGCTGTACAGTTGTAAGGGTACAGTGCTGTACAGCTGTAAGGGTACAGTGCCGACATACAGCTGTCAGGGTACAGTGCTGATGTACAGCTGTAAGGGTACAGTGTTGATGTACAGCTGTAAGGGTACAGTACTGTACAGCTGTAAGGGTACAGTGCTGATGTACAGCTGTAAGGGTACAGTGTTGATGTACAGCTGTAAGGGTACAGTACTGTACAGCTGTAAGGGTACAGTGTTGATGTATAGCTGTAAGGGTACAGTGCTGTACAGCTGTACAGCTGTATACAACTGCAAGCTCAGCTGACTGACTATCAGGATACCAGATGAACCTGTCCATAAACGTGTATATCATATGCCTGATACCATATTATATAGGAGTGATTTCTCATGTTTCCTAATTTGCCAGCATGCCTCCAGTCAGAGATAGCACATAATTGGGAGCAGAGTACCAACACATTACTAGATATGTTCCAACGTTGTGTGGGTTTGAATTAGTGGTCGACACCACCCTGAGACCAGATTATCTTTTTATGTATCCTACAATGGCGATAAAATGGGATTCAGTGGATTACCATTTAGACGATTTCTCTGAACCGTATTTTTGCTTTAATAGTGAGTGGCAATGTGTCACTGTTTTGACTCATAGTATATGATGTTGATAAGTATAGATAGTAAATATATGAAAAGGGATATCCCGTCCACTTTCCATTGCGATATACCTAGCACGCACTATTACTAGACACTACTATCCAGATGATGTAATGCTCACTATTGGCACAAAGTTCACAGAAAAGCCATATGTGACCACTATTAAAACGTTCAGGGGATCTCAAAGCCTCAATAATCTCAGACCACAGCTCCCAGTATAGGACTCTCAGCCAGACCCCTGCCTGTTATTGATACGACGGCCAAAACACAGCGGGATCCAACTGTTTGATCCTCCTCCACTAACCCTTGAAGGGCCACATTGTCCTTTAATGCAGTATACCCTTTGTTTTCTTGGTGCCTGAATGCAGCCCTGGCGAGTCTACCTACCAGGGCTGCATTCATGCATCATGCCGACCCTTTGGGAGTGTATCAAGCCTATATGGTCGACTCGGTGCTGGAATGCAAAACTTTCGAGTAGACTAGCCAGTGCTGCATTCATGCATCATGAGGACAAAGTACACGGCATTAAAGAATTATATGACCCTTAAATTGATAAGAAAGTATTAACGGAGAGGTGTGTACATGTACTAATACTGTGAGTCTGCTCTGTCAATGTGTTGAAATAGTACCTGTGTAATAAACTAACACTGTCTGCACTCTCCCCCAAATTACGGCAACATTGTTTTCACTCATACTACATGGAATATATATATCGCATGGCTCTGTACACTTGAGAGGCGTAACAGTTCCTAGTTGGTGTATAAATACGATGTGCCGCAAGTCTATATTTGGACTAGTGGTGCTCTTGATGTATTTCACTATGCCTACATGTCGCTTCTGTGTGACTGAAGCCCGTGCATGCTGTGTCTGTGCGTGTGCTGGTAATACCCTTGTAGTACCCTGGTGATTACATGCTTGTTGAAGCACTAGCCCCCTCCTGTAGGTTCCATACAATGAACTGCTCTTCCCCTGGTCGGTAATATCCACTTACCTGCTCACTGCCTGATGGCATTAGCTCGGCTGGCTGGGCTACAAACGTGTTGTGGTGGCTGGTTGTGGGGCGGTAGTAGTCAGGGCCTGGTGCCGCCGCCGGCGACTGAGCCTGTCTCCAGTCACAGGGGAGCACTGAGCAGGTGTGACTCCACACCACGAGCTGCTCCGAGCTGCTCACAGAGACTCAGGGGACGCCGGTGGCCTGCCCTGCTCCTCTCTGCCCACAGACTGCATGACGCTACTGGGGACGGCTCTCCTAATGCTGAGTTGCTCAGACTCTGCTGGTCCCTGTAGTGGAGGGGTGGATGAGCTGCTCCAGCTCCCGGCTGCCACTGCTCCTCCTCCTCCTCCTGCTGCTGCTGCAGGTGCCGGCATTAAGGCTGGCTGAGACTCAGCAGCTGGAGAAGCAGCAGCAGCAGCAGCAGCAGCGACTACAGGAGAATCCTGGTAGGATGTGTACCATGCACTCAACCAGAAATTAGGGGAACTCTGTTAACTGATAGTGATAAGGAAGCCACTGATCCCAATCATGTGAACTAAATAATCAATTAGGGATCTTCTTCTCACAATCCGATCGTCCTATAAATCCCCTACTTCATTACGCCCTTATCATAATCACGCTGTTGTATCATTCCCACTGAGCCCAGAGGTATGAACAACTACCCATACAGACATGTATGCCTATACGTATACCACAGGCTGTGTCTCACGACCTTGGGCCAATGTTTTTGTCTCTGACCGGGTGCCAGCTCTGACCGGGTGCCAGCTCTGACCGGCCTGAATAAAATAGGGTTATTTAGGGCAGATGTAGATAGAATTCGTCTGAAAAGGTTAATGGATGTTATAACGCTCTAAACTAGTCATTAGTTGTCCATTTTTATCATTCATCTGACCTAAATAACCCGTTTTTATTCAGGCCGGTCAGAGACAAAAACATTGGCCCAAGGTTGTGAGACACAGCCCACAGCTGTCTGGTAGAACAAGAGAAAAAGCCTGTGAGTATGTATCTATTACTAGCGCACAAAACCGGCACTTCTTGTTTTAGTCATAAGACATATCCTTTATATTGGTCTTACTCATGATTGAAAACACTCGTCTTCGATCAGTGACCAGTCTTGGCTGAGGCCAATATAATACATACATAGTTGTGGCTGTACAAGATCTGCTACACATTGTTTGATACTTCCAGCAATCCCTCTACTCTACTTTTAATGCCCACCTACAGGAGTAATTTACACCCCAACACCCTGCTCCAAAGCACCTTTATATCCACCAGGATACAATCCCAACTCATTCTACTACTCCCACCTCCCCATTCCAAGTCTACAGACACCCATTCCAGCCAGGACCAGGCCCCATAGGTCTCCCTTAACAACCAGTTGGTGTGTTTGCTGTTTAACCTTCCCCAGACCAATACCAACAGCACCACAATATCCACTTTATCTCCTTGCTACTCAGATTGTTGTTGAGTGCAGACTCGTGGAAAGTCAGGTTGGTCTACTGGGACTAATGTGGCTACTTCCTTATTTCTAAGATAAGGAACGGGTTGTATTCTTGCCGATAAGAAATGGTGCAGGATATTACACATGTTAGACAACGTCGATATAATAGATTACATTGCACTAGTACATACCCGACCTCGCCCCATGTACTCCGATGTGGAATTAAATTAAACCGAAATAGCAAAAAAAGAAGACTAGTGTATACAGCTTAAGTTTAAAAGCACTGGAGTACGTATTATAAATGGAGATAAGTGAATGAACTTGCCTTTGGCCACACATAGCAGTGTACTGATCCATAACGAAATGTGTAAAAGCAGAACGTACTTAATTTGTTATAGTTCCATCAGAGTGCGTTTGACGACCTTATATAGAGGTATGGATCATTTGAAGGATATAATATACATGCAGTGAGAATAGTAGATTGATCTTATATTCTAAACTTTAATTGAAAAAATATAGACCTTTCTATGGTTATGCCTGTCCAAAGCGGTCCATGCAGTCTATAGACTGTGTAGATATAAGATCCGAGGAGTAGTTTGAACTAGACAATTTAAGGCAATTTAGCTATGAGAATGAAGGGGACGTGGTTCGAATCGAGAGGTTCCCAAACCTCACATTTAGACAAATACTGATGCACTTAAGATTTAACAAAGCCAACAACCAGTATATTTTAATGTCAAACATGCAGGTTCAATACGAGGTCACTCAAACTAATGGCTCATATGTTTCCCTTTTAAAGTGCTGCAAATTAAAATATGATTTCTCCGGCAGTGTTGACGAAGCTTAGAGTACATTATACAAAACCATGTACATGCAGTTTCCCCAACGGTCAACTGCTGACCCATAGCAGCAAAGTGTTGCCCAGAGGGCATGTTGTCTCTAGGTAAAGGTTTCCTGTGTATGGCCCAAGGCTATGGAACCCTGACCAGGAAATCTGACCAGCCCCACCCTTCCACACACCCACACACTCACACATATGGCATTAAGCACATAGGACAACTATGTCTGGCTGCCACCAAGGCTGTAGAGATCTGAAAAGATCATACAGACTTTCGACTAAGTAGGCTTAAAGAAAACCTCTATACATGTAGACGAACATCTGCTAACCTATACAACTACCCCTTCAAGAACGGAATATTGCTTTTATGTACTTTGGCCTTATTTGTCC
The DNA here is from genome assembly GCA_947462335.1 of Harmothoe impar. Lineage (NCBI taxonomy): Eukaryota > Metazoa > Annelida > Polychaeta > Phyllodocida > Polynoidae > Harmothoe > Harmothoe impar. Next base: position 89,298,612 of record OX381705.1, read on the forward strand.
TCACTCATGATACATAATGTATTCAAGAATCACATGCCGACCCTATACTGGGTAGATACACTCTCGAAGGGTCAGCATTTTGAGTTTATAAAGTATTTATTCACAAAGTGATTTTCAAAATACGATACAGTTCAATTCAGTTCATTTCAATTCAATTCAGTTCAGTTGGACCTCACGTCCTCATGGATGTATCAATGCAGCCCTGCAGAGTAGCACTGCATCCATACATCATGTCAACAAAGGGCAAAGCACATTAAAGCAATAAGCGGCCCTTAAAGGATTAATGTCCAACGGACCATATGCATGGCAGGACACCCTGTACAGTTCACAGACCCCTTCCTCTGTATCCTCTGTGCCAAAGCGTGGGAACCCCCTTATACATGGATACTGCAGACGCAGGTGGCATGATATATCCTATGGCTGCACATCCATTATGGAACAGGGTATCAAGCCTGCGATACAGTATCAGTATATCACCTATATAGCGTCCCAACCTTTATTCTTTTGAAATACACGATTCACTATGCTTAAGTATAGGAATAGCCGTATACGATGCCCCCCATTGAATATATTGTGGCCGTATTCAATGGGCTAAGAAAAAGTTGTCTTTCCTTCATTAAATGGCTTCAAATGAAGAAATAAATGCAAATGTCAACTACATTGATACCTTTCTGTCGTATTTCACTCAATGAAAATTGGGGGCTGGAGCATATTCCACAAAGCTGCAGGTTGAGTGGAATATGGCCCTAGCCCCCACTTTTGAAATACGGCAGAGATGGTATCAATGGGCGTTGGCATTTGTCTGTGTATCAGTGGGCAAAACCATAGAGATCAGCGTTATAAAAGGCACACATAGACGTGGTTTATCTAGTCTGCAGAAAAAAGTATCTACTAAATTGCTGTTTTGATATTTCAGACACCACATTTTCCATATGGAAATACAAAATGTACTACATGTACACCAAAAGCAATTATCTGTAAATAAGTCACGGATAACATTCGACATCGCCAACTAGTATGTCTACTAGTTGACTCCTCAGCATAACATAAGAAATAAACTGCCTATTTTATTAAATCATATACATTATGAATATTAGGACGAGTTTTAACCGGAAATGACCAACCCCAACCACGGGTACTGACCTCAAATGGTCGTTTGGTGGAGCTGAAGGGCTTGGGGGGGGGGGGAGGGCATGCAGTCTTGGTGTCCCTGGAGGTAAACTGTATAACAAAGTGGCAGCAATAAGACCAAGGCATTATGTAGTGCACTGCTGGCCGATGGGTGAACTTGTTATGGCCTCAACGTTTCATAGTACCAATGCCTGTACAGGTCGGTACCAGGAGAGCTTATACTGGGTATGTTCTAGTATTGAATATCGCGTATAGATTCTATGCCTCCCATGTTCCATGTTGTAATATTGCATACCGAACACTACTAACGTATGGGAACATTACACATGACATCATGCATGTTTGATGTCCATGCTGTCCATAGTCATGAAAACATACAAAAGAAACACAACGAGGGAGCGATTGGGCGGGCGGAAGGGGGGGGGGGGTATATGAAAAGGGTCCCAAACCCATATACATGCCCAGGATTGCCTGTAAAATGCAAATGAAGACATTTGTAGGATATTCCCATTGTCATCCCCTTCCCCTTCCAACATGGCTGCATACCCTTAATCCCTGTAAGAAGTTTATCTGTATGGAGTTCTACACTCTAAAAACAGTGTGTTACGTTTACACACTTTTCAACACACTTTTCTGAAGCCACTTTTAACACACTTTTTTTTGGTAACACACGACACACTTTTGGCAAAAGTGTGTTGAATCTAAAAAGTGTGTTGGTGTACAAAGCCATGGTATTGAGGAGGTGGGGATTAAAGTAGCTGTTCTACACCTCACAGAGTATGTCAGGTGCCGTGGCTGAGTTGTCTAGGTGCTGGCACATGAGTCCTGTCCATGCAGGTTCGAATCCCTTGACAAATATTTTTTTCTCAATATTAAGTATGATTACTTTCTACATGGGTTAAGAGTTAAATTAGTATAGATTTATTCAATTTCTTGTAGGGCTATTCATGTTCATACTATGCATATACTGTGTGTATCACTTTTAAAGGCTTCTTATATCTAGAAAAAGTGCTTATTGAATCGCTCACAATAAAAGTGGGAATAGAAGATTATAATCAAAACTGACTTTGTATTGACAGTAAACAAGTCTTAGTCAACCACTGTGAACACATCCTAGCTTCTGACCCTGGCGAAACTGACACACCTGATAACCAACTGGTGACTGTGGCGCAATGTGCCATGAACGTACCACCGTCAGATAGCGTGGGATGGCTGCTCTCACAACCTTTTCTCAGTGTCTCCAGTGGTCCATTGCAGCCTTTTCCCCTCCCGGCTAGGACCACCTTCGTCAACACTGATATCTGCTATCTCTTTACCAGTCGCAAGTGTATTATGCTTCTACGGTTTGAAGCGGATCGGTGCAAGTCTCATGGGAGACCAGGACACTGAAGGTTCACCGCAGTCTGTCTACCGACACTTACAGACGCGACTCTTGTCAGGACAACTTATTTCACTTGGGAAGATTTGGTGCCAGGTCTTCTCTGGGGATCGAACCAAGGACCTCTCACACACTTGTCCAGTGACTTGCTCACTAGGCCACCAAATCTCCTTGTACAATCATGGTGTATTCCCCCCTCAAATAGGTACCAGAACACACAACAGTGAGGAGACACAAAGTATTCTCAAAGATCACACAACTACTTACCAGTTACCAGTAAGCTATATAACTTACCTTGGGGATTAATATGTTATGACATGAAGTGGTTCTTAGACAATACAAAGACCACCCTTATTGAGGGATGCCAATGCACTGACTAATAATAACATAATTTGCAGGGCTTGATATCTATTATAAAGACAATAGTTAATCAGCTATTAATAAGCCCTGCTTTTACAGCCTTGCAGAACCTCTAATAAGATCTTACATGTGATGGTTATTTGGTTTACACAAAGAACATGTGTGTATAGTTGAAGAGAAAAAGCTTCCCATCTATTTCCAATATGGATTGAGTGAGTTTGCTCATTCAATGAGATTCAAATAATACAGTTTTTGTATGTATCTCATTGCAAATTAACCCCTATTAAATAGGTGTTCTATCTGTCATTGTAGTAGAGGGGATTGGTTGGGGAGGGGGTTGTAAAACAGTTCAACCTCTCCTGAGGTGGAAAAGAAATTTGACCCTTCTTGAGGGGGGGCTATAATATAATGGTCATCTTAGAAAATAAACATTTCCATTTGACAGTCAGCCCCATTGGGAATCGAGCCAGGGATCTTTAAGTTCTCAGTATTAAGACTTGCCATCTGAGCCACTGCGACAGCTACTATATGGGTGTAAGAATGTAGCATAGGTGCATGATAGACATTTACTGCTGCTGCCCCCTTTTGTATATGATACACACCTCTCTGATCACAAGTGTGTAAGCAGGTAAGTGAGTTGACAAAAAGTGTGTTACAATTCATAAGTGTGTTAAATCTCAAAGTGTGTTGCAAATTTATGTGTGTTACTCTTTAAGCATGTTCCCACAACACACTGTTCTTAGAGTGTACTCACTTCAATTACGTACAGATTAAGGCTGGCGCAAGGGCAACATTTATATTTTGGCAGCCGCCTTTTTCTTATAATAGCAATTGCATATACACAGTACCAGATTTAGCTAGGCCTCTCTATATACATTGGCAGCTGTGGACGACTGCCTGTTACATGTATCATAATAACCCACACTGCCCTCTCCACATTGCAACGTCAAGGAGAAACAATTTTGCTACATTGCTATATTGTTTTCGAATGTTGCAAGAAGGAACGTACAACACCTGTGCTACTCCGCAGAGCTTTGGCCGTTGTTGTAATCAGGACTTAGAACACCTTGATCAGCACAGTATGCGGTAGTGATCCCGATATTAGGTCATAGATGATCCCTGCTCCGACGACAAAGGTACCAAGTCTCCAGGTGGTAATCGGTCATGGATCACCAACTTGTGGTCTGCATTTAACACCATAAGGGGCCGCTATGTCCTTTATAGTTACGATGTATGAATGCAGTAAAGCAGGGTGACGTCCCAGGGCTGCATGTGAATATGCATTACTAGTATAATGAAAAGTGCACAGCGCGTTAATTAAAACTGTATGCAACCCCTCACGGGTAATCTTATATAGTCAGAGATGCATCAAATACATCTTGCAGTGGCGGATCCAGGATTGTCTAGAAGGGGGGGGGGGCAAACCTGGCCAATCTGGAATAACTGCCTGTTTCCCGAGAACGAGTTACAGCAGCAATACAAAGGGAATTTGGGGGGCATGTCCCCCAAGGAAAATGTTGATGGTCTAGATTTGAAATGGTCCATTCTCACATATTTTAGCACAGAATATTTTCCCTTTTTTTTGGGGGGGGGGGGGGGCAAGGCCCGTTGGGCCACCCCCCTGTATCCGTCAATGTCTTGGTGCCCACATACAGCAGACAGTGAGTAAAGAAGGCTGCGTACCGGAGGGGCTAACCCTTCTACTTAGGGATTAGCATGTTACTTCTACAAGGCGTGTACCTATAGGTCCCGTCATTGAGAATACGAGTTATCCAATAGGTGTATTCTCACCATGCATGAGCCAACATGTGACTTGATACTTAGATTAACTGGACTGGATTATAGGGGTACATCATTTTTAGTCTCTCCTAAAGGCGGAGATCTTGCAACTATATATAAGTCGGAGTAGAGAGAGAACAGGTACCCTGGGCTTTGTATAGGTCTATGCTCGGTGGGTGTTTAATAGGTTTATGAAAACATTGCCAGATCATCCAGTCCCAAGTTGAACGTCCAAAAAGCCGTTAATCCTGCCCTCTTGCCGGGAACAAACGGACCAGTTGGTTGGTTCACAGCCATTAATCTGTGCTGGATTTAGGGGCTGGTGATCAACCCTTTTAGGGCCGCATAGTACTTTAATGCATTCGATCGATGTCCGTTGTCGTAATAATGCATAAATATTTCATCCTTGGTGCACTATGGATTCACTAGGGGGTTAATGCACCCGAAATATCGGCATGATACAATAATTCAGCCCTGGTGAGTAAACTTAACGGGCCTGCATGAATTCATGGATCATGGCTACATAGGACGTAACGCATTAAAGCACTATGCGGTCCTTAAAAGGTTAACACGTCCTGCTCCCACCATGGGGTTCTGACGGACTAATGAGGGCGTCCACTCAAACCGAGGCTACGGTATGTCGTCAAGTGTGTCGTAAAGTGTCGTAAAGCATACTCTTATGCAACTTTCCTAAAGAAACATACTTTTATTATAGGGCTATCCGAGACAATATATCTTGAAATGGTATTATTAGAAGGGGTCTGCACTCAATGGAAATACAGGCAAATACAACATTGCAAAGTAGTTACCCACACCGCAAACCATGAATTAATTGGAACAAAGGTGCTTGAAAGTGACAGAACAGGATCATAGTCTGAGCCTAAGATTATACGTATGCAACATGCCTTTTATTCTATGTAGAGAACGTTTAAAATTGTATGACGTCACATGCTATGGCAGGTACAATAACTACTGTCACTTGTCACATGTATGTGACTCTGAGATAGTATAGGCTACACTGAGACCCACTTCACCTCACTGACGTCATCAAAAAATGTAAATGTTCCCCACTATGGATTATGACTATGCTAAGTGACCCTGACATACTCTTTGTTTTATAGCATACAGAATGGAACTCTGTATAAATTAACAAGAGGTGACCTTAGGTCCTCACATGGCGACAGCGGCATGCTGCACTTGTTGACCTTATTAAGGGCCATGCATACATTAGACGTCGATAATGCTTTGTACAAACTACAGACACCTGGTCATAGTCTACCATTTTTAGCTGATCACACCATAGCAATCCTATGTCGCTAGCATCTGGGGTATGTATGCCCTATAACTAATCTCAGTCAAGAGGCACACACTTACAGAAATGGCTCCTGGTTCGTGTCCTTTGTGAATTGTGAATCCATCTACCATAGACTATAGCACCAAGGGTTATATGATCTCTGTGTAAAATCAATCATAATGAAATAAGGGACACAAGTCGTTCCGTTTCCATTATCAAAACATACCTCTATTCCCTCCACGTGCATGGAACTTTCATTTCCAAGTGCATGGTGGGCTTTGCTCTTTTATACTAGACACAACCTATTCCATAGGGATATATTCGTGGAACCGTTTATGTTATCCATTATACATGAGGTAGCCATGAGCATGGGGTATGCTACAAATAACAGAGTTTGGAAGCATTAACCCTTTAAGGACGGCATGTCGCCTCAAAGCAACTTGCAGATCGGGCATTGAATTAGTGCATCATATCAATCCTTCGGGGTATAGCAACCCTGTAGGGTCGGAGTGCTGCAGGACTGGTGAGTTACTCGTTAGGGGTGCATTCATGCATCAGGACGACAAAGTGCACGGTGCATTAAAACACAATGCTGCCCTTGAGTATCCACCTCAACCACATTCTCTCCTACATGTTCCTCTCCCCGTCAGTTGGCCCCCAAAGTAGTCATTACTCTTAAATCTGGGCTGGCTCATCGATGTTTTGCAAATTCATGCAGCGTTCTACCAGGAAGAAGGATGATGGCATATTGATGATGGTTTATTACCATGTTTTTGAACCACACAAGTATGATTACAGGCAATAAAGATTACCACTTCAATCAATCACTTGACATAACCAGGTCTCAGCGAAGGAGTGGAAACTCATAAATGGGTAATTAATCAGCCATGGTCCTGTTACAGGACAATATTAACTTTTGATGAAAAAATGGGAGATTTGTTATTATACATAGTCTCTTAACTCAAGTCTCCACTTAGTTACGGCTAATTACTTAGGTCCGCCTACATACAATGACACATAATTATAACGGATGATCATATTGCATGTATTAGACGGCTATTATCGAACACAATGCTCGGGAACAAATGCGTACTTGTAACATGTAGATAACATATCTTCAAATATCCCATCAGTATTATGGCCAATGATAAGTGGCTAAAGGTGAGTTATGAATTATTTGTATTTGATAGATGATAATCTACATTTGTATAAGCTACACTGTGAGAAGTTGGTGTAGCTGTAAAATATAATATACTGTAGTTCTAAAGTATGTGCTACGGTATTAGCATGTATGGGCAGTAGAATCTACTGCACTGAAAACCCAGAGGCAGGAGCCTAGTCATTATGATGACCTAGGTTGTCACAATGGATAATGACAGGTGCTCTAGAGAATGGTATATGAATATAGTCTCTAATTAGTTAAACTCTTAATGAGAGGCATCCCTTTCACATATTTGGTGTACTCTTGATTGAATTAAGTAGTATTACTTATTATAAATAAATTGCCAATGGGTGAGAATGATGGCCACCAAGGTATATAGACCACTCTGCTCCCTGTCATCAGTTTATGGCTTGGAATGGAAAAGTTATGCAGATATTAACACTAGGTGGCAAGTCTGTGCCATGCATATTCAATATGCTATACGTATTGAGTAGCACTGGGTAGTCATTGGAACAACCTAGGACTTGAGAGTTGTCATTATACTGATGACTTTAGGTCTTCAAATCTACAATACCTTAAACAACAACCTTAAGGTAGTCATTCTGACTACCTAATTGATGTGACTACCTAAGATAGTCATTATGACAACTTTGTCTGAATATTAGTCTGAATAGTAGTCACAATGACAACCTAAGCTCGTCACCTTGACTACCTTAAGTTGTAAATTTAGGTATTGTCAAAATGACGACCCTGAGGTTTTCAGTGTGTTGGCTTACAGTATAAAAGGATGTATTTTTTTGGTTTCACTATTCACAGTGTATATTGTAAGTGTAATATGCCTGTCACATTATGAAGAACACCTTGTAGTATTAATACCAGTAGAACTATACCATGTACACATACACCATACAACAGATAGAGAGGCTTACCTTACAGGTGTCCCCATGTACAGGACCACCCACAGTAAGGTCAGCCTGCCCCCCCCCCCCTCCCCGGCACCCCACCAGGTAACATACCTGTGTCACTGACCACACACCCTGGACACCCACACAGAGAAAAGAAACGGCGTCAAAAGGGAGTCCAGGGTGCCTCCAGGTCCTTATGTGGCTCCCTTAGGTGAGTCAGGGAACTCCCCCAGGTGACCCCCTTAGGTCGCCCAGGGAGTGACCTAGGCTCTTTTATGCATCTTTGCCTCTCCTAAAGAGGGGGGTCATTCTGAAGGCAACCTGGACTCACCTTTGACGCTGTTTCTTTTCTCTGTGTAGCAGTACCTGGGGCCTCCCCTTCACACTGCCTATTGCTCTAATGTACTCCATACCCGTAGTCATCATGATGCGTTCATGCAGCCTGGAGTTGCTCGCTAGAGCTGCATTCATGCATCAGGGCGACATGGTATAGGGGATTAAATCACTATGCGGCAAGTAATTAAAGGGTAACGATTACACACCATACGTCGTGTAGATCTGTAGTGTGTTTGGAACACTAGCATCCAGTGGTGATTTGTCAGTGTCAGGGTGTGCTCAGGTTTCTACACAACGCAAGGTGAGAAGGATATCCGGGTATCCCAGCAGTAGAAGGGAGTGGTCAGTCTGTTAACTTAACACTATAGGGTTGGGTAGGGGACTGCTTTGGGGGTGAGCAGGGGGCGGGGTTGAAATCTACGTTTGACCAAGATATATCCAATTTGCATCAAATAGAGGTGGGGAGAGGGGTAAAATCATACACTCACATCAGGAACTAATATTAATCAATAATGTATATCTTGCAGTTGAAATTCTGAACATGATTGGATTTTTTAAAGGAGGAAACGGTCCTTGAACCTTCTCCTTGAGGGATTATGACATGTTTAACTCAGACACACGGTGCTGCCGGTGGGGACAATATTTGATGTTCACAGAGGTGTATTTAGGGCCATGTGGCTGGTGGCCAAGACACACCTGACAGCTTTGGCTCAGTAAATGTGTGCATCACAAAGAGCAGTTTCTGTAGAGCAATTAGTGCAATAAGTGGGAACGTGACCATTTGCTGCGGACTATAGTTCATATTGGAATGGCTTCGGTCCAAAACGGTATTAGTCCGTTTTTGTTGTTAGGAAATGCAAGTGTCTCTCATGCAGAGCGTTTTGGAACCAAGCTCCTCAATAAAGTTTATCAATATGAAAGCTATATGTCATGGGAATGTAGACGTACCATGGTATTGGTATGCAAAACAGTGAATTGGAAATAACAATATAGAAATGGTGAGAAGTTTCGTAAACATTCAAATCACCTATTCAAATAAGGACGTATATATGTCTTAAAGTCTATATCGACGTGAAACCGTGCGTAATAAAAGGTCTGATCGATTATTACTACATGTATTATATTTTTGTTTTGTTCAGTCGGATGAAGGTACCCCTGAAAAGCTGCCTCTACAGTTACACTCTAAAAAAAATTGTAACACATTTTTTTGTATACTTATTTTACACACACTTTTTTAACACACTACACACTTTTGTCAAAAGTGTGTTAATCTTAAAAGTGTGTTGAGATAAACAGTGTGTAAGATGTAAAGTGTGTAGGAGAAAGTGTATAAGATGTAAAGTGTGTAGGAGAAAGTGTGTCAGTGATATATATGTGTGTTGCTTTATAAAGTGTTTAAATACATTAAGCATGTTATTCAACATTGCCTGGCACTGGCTGCTGGCAGAATACCCCTAGTGCACTAACAGGCAAAATTTCATTAACCACAGCATGTATAGCCACCAGTGCAATGGTGGCTAATTGTGGCAACCATCCTACATAGCAAAGCCTTGTACAGAATGACCTTATGTAGATTTCAATTACACATTGACTTATATTATAGCAGAACACACAGGAAAGGTGTCCTATTCATTGCACATTCATTAGACCTCCCTAGTTACGCTTTATCCATGTTCCCGCAACATACATTTTTACAGTGTACCACTCCCTTTGAGGTCCACAGTATTTCGGTATCGTTGGACCTTTTTTGTACTTGAAAACGTAGGCCTATACTTAACGAAGGCTAACAGTTACATGCACATGTGAAAAGGAGCAGGGAGCGCCAAGGTAATCATTATGCCGCGTTACACAAGGCTATTCTACATGATGTTTTGTGAGAGGCCGCCATTGGAAAACCAATATCACTATACCATGAAAGGAGCATTAATGAATGCTTAGAATTCTGTGAGACCGAAGTTAGCCCTCTAAGGGCCACATCGTGCTTTAAGTTGCAGCCCTGGAATTAAAGTATATAGTCACCAGGGCTCCAACCATGCTTTGTAGTATGGCATGGATCAACGTAGGAGGGTCGGCAAGAAGCATGAATGCAGCTCTTGTGAGTTACTCGCCAGGACTGTATTATGGCAACCAAGGACAGTGCACATTGAAGCACCATGTGGTCCATAAAGGGTTAACGACACAGCAGCCAGAAGGCCAATCTTTAACCATTATAATTGGGAACAGGGGGTTACCTGTTGAGTACGACTCTGAGGGTGCTCGTGAATATTGAGCACGTATTGTGTGATGCCTGAGAGGTAGTGGTACCACGGTCCGCTATGTAAGGGGGTGGTTATTATTCAAGAACAGGGAGAGGAGTGTACACGTATTAAGTGGGGTGGGAGTTCTCAAAAATGTTGACCCCTCGGAGGGGGTGGAGGCTTTCCTACCTTTTTAAAGCAAAATTGTTCAAAGGGTTGCAGGTTGGGGGGAAATCGAGGGGGACTCCAATTCAATTCAAATTCTTCAAATTCTTCAATTCCATTCGAGAGCCCCCCCCCCCCCCCTGTACACTCCCTCCCCCCTACCCTTGGTTGAAAAATAATGATCACCCCACTAAGGTGTGTGGGAAGGACGGTGTGAGTTAGACCTAAGGGGAGGGGGAAACCTTCTAACAATCCCTAGTGCATATGTGGACTGAGGCGTCGATGAGTGAAACAATTTAATGACATTTGCCAACGTGTGTACTCAACTGGACCCGTAAGAGGATCGGAGTTGGGATAAGGAGGCTCCAGTACAGACCTGCGTGGGAGAGAAAGGGAGGGGGGGACAGACAGGAGAGGAGAGGGGGGTGAGGGGCTAGTATTATGGGGGCTTCCATAAAGTATGTAGGCCTACGCACATTTTCTCTAGAAATTGACCCCCCCCCCTAAAGTTCTTGTACACATTACAATAAAGGGTTTATGTACGGAAAACTTTCAGAAAATAACCCCCCACCCCCTTCGTGCGTACATACATTATGGAAACCCCCTATACAATACACATTACCATGTAAACATATTTCAAATAGCACAATTTTAAAGGATTTAGCCATAGATCTAGATAATATGCAATCATCGATTAAACCACACCATTTATAATGCATGCATAGGCATAGTGCATTTAAAAATAAAGGTATGCATGATGTAGCAACTCTATAATGTGCATGCAGCAGCAGACACCGTGTTCATACATCTTTAACATGCCATGGTTATTGCCATGTCTACAGACATAATACAATACATGCTGTACATCAGTGCTACATTATACATGTACATAGAAAGAAGATCGTGCTCACGTACACTGTAAAAAGTTGGTTGCCAGTTTTGTAGGTGTACAGTAGATTCTACTATAGGTGTACAGTTTGCTGTGGGTAAACAATAGAATCTACTGTAAATCTACAGTAGATTCTACTGTAAATCTATTTTACAGTAGTAGGCTATTAGCTATCATGCAACTGTATAGTTTTTTATAATACACATATGTGGACTTATAGAGCATTGCAACTGCATTGGAGTCATAGCATATCATATACAAGACCGCTTAAAAATTGTGAAATAGATAGGGGTGCTAGCGGCAGAAGGGCAATGCGCCCAAGCTAGTTCTTGGCCTTCGTGCCAATTTGATCCAATAAATACACTTCAAAAAAAAATCTACTGCAGATCTACAGTAGATTTCACTACTCTTTACAGTGTACCCTGCATTTGCCCTATACATTTTGTACCATCTAGTGATCCATCACCTACCGGGATGTTCTATGACTATACTCCATGTATATGCATGTCATCTGTAATATGTCCCATGTATTATGTTTAAGTTCCCGATGAAAGTGCTGTACCCTCTGCTTGGCTAAAGTTGACATGTCTGTAATAACTTTGTACTCATTGTACAGTGCACCTACTGAGGTCTCAAATGAAGTGGCACTTTCTCCCCCTGACCGTCTTTCCCAATAACTACTCACACACACTATAAATCCCACCTTCAATTTCTTTCTCCTTCAACAAGCGAATTAATCGGCCCAAGTTGAGCGAAGTGAAGTCCCTCACGTAAAATGTACTGAGGTCATCTGACATTATTGCCTCTCACCAAATGCTTGCTTATTGTATAATCTATGTATTGAGAATTTTATTTTATATAAATATATATGTGTGTGTGTTATGCAATAAACATTTCCTAAACCCAAACATGATGCATCAATTTCAGCGTGTGTCCCTGTCACCAGTCTACCTTACTCTCGTTCCCAAATCCTTCCGAAGGAAGGCTCTGGAAACAGCCAAATGACCCTGAACTTTGGATTTTGCTGGGTCTGGGCAACCCCTGCTGTTGGGCTGGAACCAGCGAACAGGAACAGGAAATGGAACCAGAATGTATGATGGTAGTTTTAGGTAGTTTTACCATCAGTCTTTCTGGTTCCATTTCCTATTCCTGTTCGCTGGTTCCAAGCTACCAGCAGGGGTTGCCCAGACCCAGCAAAATACCAACATTTGGCAGTTACCAGAGCCTTCCTTCGGAAGGATTTGGGGACGAGAGTACAGTCTACCTGTGCCATGTGGTGTGTACCTGTACCACATACTGTGTACTGGTCGTGTACACCTGTGCGGTGATCACGTATAATAGTGTTTGATGAGATCGGGCTGGCTGTAAATGCTAGAACAAATACTGCCTGTGAGCAGGGTTGACTTTGCCGCCTGGTGCTGGAGGATCGCCTCCAGGGCCACACACCTGTACCACCTCTCTATGTATACTGCAGCACTGACCACCCCTGATGGTTCTATTAGCTAACCCTTTAACGGCCACAGAGTCCTCTCATGAAGTATGCCCTTTGTCGGCATGTTGCATATTCGCAGCCGTGGCGAATAACTCGCCAGTTTTATTCTCATACATCATACCGACCCTTCAGGAGTGTATCAGCCGTGTAGGGTCTGTATGATGCATTGGATGCAATTCTGGCGAGTAGACTCACGCATCATGGCGACAAAACGCCTTTCACAGTAAAGTACTATGCCGTCCTTAAGGTGTTGGCTATGTTACCATGCCACTGGCCGTTAATTAACGTCAATAGGCGCCAGGAGGGCTGGGTGCTAGGGATCAATAGAGAAGGCTAGTTCCATAGCTTTCTTCTGTAAGCCCTAATTAGATGTAGGGGAAAGGTTTGTTGATCATGTCGATCTTTGACTCAGACTTTCCTTTTATAGAACACACCTGGTGTTGATCGTATTAACTGATTATAACCTACAGCCGAAAGCTTAATCTAGATGTACCTTTGACCATGCGACATGTAATGTATAGACTGTAAGAAGACGGTCTTATACCGGTATGTGTCGATTTATGTGCTCAATGCCATCCCTATATATTGCCTTTGTTATATCAAGGACTTAAAAATCTCTCGCTCTGATCGTGATACCATATAATAACAGTGGCTAATATAATTAGTGTTTCTGGTTGCCGTTGGTGATTTATGGCATCTAACGATATAGGTCAGACCGATAAAATCGCATATGTGACTCGTCTGGTATTTCTTCTAGAATATAGATTACATATACCTCTGCATTTTAATTTAAGGGTGTACAACATACACTGTATCAGAGTGAAGCAAAATTGAATGAAACATATCTTAGCAATAAAGCTGCTAGGGTACACTAATAAATAGATATGTGCAGGTCGGTCATGGGCTGCCAACGTCATTACTATAAAAATGAATAGTCCTGGAAGAGTCATAGTGTTATGCCAAACCCCTGCAATTATTTAAGATCCCCAGGTTAAGATGATGGAAAGCCTCACATAAATGTGTATGAGTAAACCTATCAGCGAAGTATAGCCCTAGAAGTGTTTCAATACTGCATCTTTCTCAGCCCACCTGTTGTTTACTTTATATACAATATAGGTAACTAGAACTCAGTGCTGCACTCAGTGATGACCTACCTTCATGGTTCCCTGGCTATGAATACACATGTGGTATCCTGGGATAGAGTCAGCATGACGGCATGTCCACAGCTACTCTAAGCTACAACACACCATCCCTCGTCCACGTCTCTGTGTGCCTAACGTCTTCCAGGTTATTATAGACAGGATTTGTCACTCATATGGTCCTATGTATATGTAGCCTCACCCCAAGTGGTGTATACTGTAATGGGTATTATGATACCCTGCTGTCGTCACTCCTCCTGCTGCCGACACTAGACCTCACTGTGTACCTTTAATAAACACGGCCCAGCAGTAGAGGTAAGCACTAGTACTGGGGATCCTGGATGGCAAAGCCTCTCAGACTCAGAGGTACAGGTGGGCAGGTAGAGTCAGGTGTATGCACATCTGTGGTGGCGGTGGTGGCTATAAGGCAACCCTCTTGATCCTTGTTAGCAGGGTCCATATAGCAGGGTAGTGTGAGAAAGGTGGTCAAGGCTAGATCATATAGAAGACAGGATATTGACAGTTTGATCAGCCGTTATTCGCTCTGATAGGTAGCCGGTAGGATATCTTATAAATATAGTCAGTCTACAGTGTGGTCTGCCACCCAGTCTTCCCCGGCCAACTAGAGCTCCTCCACCCACCTGTGACGACTGTACCCCTCTTTGAGATTATATGTAGGCCGCCTTAGATTCCAGGAATGTCTACGATAAAACGACATCTATGTATCTTTGTGAGACTATGCTTCCTTCCATTAAACTATGGGGTTATCCCCAGTGTAGAGTCACCAGGACCTGTGTCTTGATCCCCTTAATGATTCACTATCAGGCTGTGTGTGCTCGTTTAAGTCCAGACCTGCCACTGTCCTGTTGACCTATGGGTGGTAGGGGCCTCCCGATTTACTTTGATCTGTCCTGAAAGGTTCCCATACAGGGATTGGACGTGCTTTACCCCGTCTGCCCCCTCCTCCAGTGGGTGTAAGGCCTACACTGGGTGCCTCCAGTTGGTGTATACTCTTGCCTCCAGTAGGTTTATACTGGAGCAGGCCTTGTGTGAGTGGTGTAGGAATAAGGTGTGTAGAATGGCGGCTGGAGGGACCCCGCTGACTGGATCCCCTGGTCGTCAGGGACGCCTACTACACTGCTGCCTTCTGTGGCCAGTGCTGGCGTCCTCCAGGATCTGGAGGCCTTTTGTGTGTATGCTTATTCTGCATGCATGGAGTGCTGTGTGTAGGTGAGATGTACTGGAAGTGTAAGGGTATTCTGCACTACAGGCAATCTGTATGTGCAGTGTGTGAACGGCACCAGCAGGGGCCACATCACAGCTGTGTGTGATCTATAGATATGTTAACACATAATACACTACATATATATAGTAGTATGAGCAGTCAGGGCAGGGGCATGAGTAGGTGGTGTGTGAATATAGGTATGAAGAAAATGGATATGAATGAGATCCCAGTGAATTGCTACATTGCAGTCATAGGACTAGCACATTGATCAACGACAATGACCTTTCATGTGAGAAATTCAATACATGCACACAATCCCAGTACCTCTCCACAATGCCACAGTCCCATTGTCTCTCCCTCTCTCTGAAAGTGCCACGACATCTCTTGGTGCAATAATTATCTGTAGGCATATATAGGCCCTTCATCAACGTATGACATATAAATGTACACATATCAACTCACCCTGGACATATTGGGAGACACCATTTCAGAATAGAAATTAGGATGAGGCCCCTTTTCCCAGTACAAAACGGAGAGGACAGTCATTCTCATGGCAACGTGGATGACTAAGCATGGGTAGTGCCTATATCGACCAAAGTGGCTTCATTGTATTGTGTAGTATGTATGGTGGGGGGCAGTTTGAGATAGCTGCCGTCAGCGGATATTGTATTACAGAGACAGATGACCACACGGGGAGCAGATAAATGAGATTTACCTCCCTTGATGGACGCCCTGCACCCCGCATTGTTGATGAACCATGCCGTCCTCTATACATAGGCAAGGACTGACCCCATCTTCTAGTATACACCAATGGATGCATGCCTACTATGGGAACATCGTATTTTTATGTATCAATTTATTATTTACGTTCAGATTGTTCTATAATTATCAGCAAGCGGTTTCAAAGTAAGGGGGGGGGGGCTGAGGGGCATTTCGACCCTTTTTGGCTCCTTGGTAGTTGACCTCTTTGGTTTGACCTTTTTTGGGGTTGGCCAAAAGTGTGGGTGGGGGGGACATGCCCCCCCCCCCCTCCGGTTGCCACGCCCCTGTAATTACAGCAGTAATTGCCCACCAGAGAGTGTTCAGAGAGTATAGCCCTATCCTACAATTCCAAGACATTTCGTTCACAATAGATAATAAAGCAATAAACGCATGTAACGTTAGTTCCAAAGTGTATGGCCATCTGTTAACCATTAGGCCTATAGTTTGCACATTTTCTTCATTTCATTATTGCTTATTAAAGAGCTAAAGAGGGTATTGTGGTCTGCGTTACCTTGGTGTTGTGTACATACCGTCTCATGGTGTGGTATGTGGACATTAACGGTGGAATGTGGCCACATTGTGTGCCCTTGGTACTGCCCCTTGACTCCCCTGCCCTTTTTGTACAGTTTCATCATCCAATTACCACCTACAAGAAAGGACATGTTGCCTGATCTAAAGGAATTGGTTATAGGCCCACCCCTAGGCTTTACATGTACATTTGTATATGCTAAATGGTGGACACAGGTACAGCAAGAGAAAGGTATCCATGCTAAACACAGCCTGTCTGTTGAAGTTTGTACGATATTGTACTGAATTCTAAAGCCATCAGGCACATTTAAAAGCATGCATATGCAATAAAATCATGGTCTATAGACATTGCTATATTGCTGAATGCGCATGTCGATGACCGCACTTCATGTCATATATTTTTTTAATGTTTTGCAACATGTAACTTCTGTAAATTTCCCATTTGACAAAGGTACCAATACATTTTCAAACCCTATCCATATCCGCCGGCAAGTCGCCTGTGTTCTCTGCAATATTATGATATATTGAACTCATAATTGCCATGCACTTGAAATGTGGCAGAAGCCTTTTAAAATGTTCAACATAACCTTTCTCCGTCTAAGAGTTATCTCTTTCTTTGCCAGTCCTTTCATTTCTTAGGTTGGCGTGTCATATTGAATAAACTAGCGGTGCCAGGTCGTGTGGATATGGCGGGGAGATGGGTGGGAGGTGGTAGAGTTGCTGGGGATGGTTTGGTCTATGCGGCTGCCCCTGAGGTCTAAACGATGCAGGCCCACGTCTGTTCGTGTCACCATGTACACCAGCCTGAGCCCTCTGACATGGGCCGGGGCCGGCTGCAGGCTGCTCATGACAGGTCTCCTCCTGGTAGGACTCCTTAACCCTTTAAGGTGGGCCAATCCTTTGGTGTAAAAGTAGCTAGATTTTCATCAGGTTTTTGCCATAAGACCATAATATCATAACTCTTTCCAACAAAGCTGAGAAAATAGGAGGGTCCCAAGCGTTTTTCTGAGATATCCAAGCCTTAAGTCAATGTTTTATATAGTAGCAGTATATAGTGTTTTGCCACATATGTGTACATAAAATAGTATTGAAAAGTAGCTAAATTTCTATATAACTCTCTCAGGGTATAGGTTTTAATGTTCCCTCTCTAGAGAATCCCTTTTGAACATATGGTCCCGGGCATATTTCTAAAGTTGAAAGGAAATAGAAATATACTAAGGGCTACTTATGTATGCCTTCTGAATGAGTGCCACCACTACAGACTCTGTAGCACAGTGGCAGAATGCATGCCTTCATATCCAAAGGTTGATGGTTCTTGCCCCGGTCGGGCAGCATCTTTCATTATTTTCTAACCATTTGATATTTCCTATGCCAATATGAAACAAAGGTGCCCTGGTGGTCTGTGGTCAAACTGGAGCAAGTATCTGTGCAGGAAACGGCACAGTGGACGAAATTGGCATCATATTGACCCACCTTAAACCCCAGATCTTACTGCACGTCCAGTAACAGTCAGAGTGCAGTCGGGACAGGTACTCAGCTCTATGTATAGGGGCGCTGGGCCTTTAAGGGCAGCATAGGGCTTTGAAGTATTATACCTTTATCGTCCTGATGCATGAATACATAAGTGCAGCCCTGGCGAATGTACTCACCAGGGCTGCATTCATGCATCAAGTCAACCATTCGGGCGTGAAGCATGATGCATGATTGCAGTGAGATCCGCGCCAGGGCATGCATGCATCATGTAAACAAAGGCAGCGCATTAATGCACTAAATGGGCCTTCAAGGTGATATCTCAAATTCTCCAGAAATAAAAAGAATTGAGATGCAGTCCTCCTACAAAACGCTTATGTATAGAACAAAAAAGTATGAGGAGGTGGATGTCCATGTTGCTTTTTGTGATGTAATAGCAAATGCAAGGGCTTCTATTTTCCCTACTTTTGGGAAACAATGATTATCCATCTAATATCAGACTGCTCCTTAGTATAAACCATGGGTAGGTCGATCTCCCTTATATACATTTAATATAATTTAACCTTAAGCGATATTTATTGATATTTGTCCTTTTTTGTACACTCTTCCCATAGAACTTACAATTTCGTTGATCTAAATCAAAAGTGTGTTAAAGTTACAAGGTAAATACGCATAGACCCGTGTGTGCAGCTATAGCAACCATGCGCTAATACAGATAAATGCCCCCCAGTTGCCTACTTTGCACGAATTTACATAAATTACAAGGGAACCCTTTAAATAAACACATTGCATTATGCATGACTATAATTGTTGGCCTACAGGTGATTTGTCAGCGGGTGGGGCAGGTCATGGTTACACATAACTCACCCATGCACCTACACAATAGATGCACCATATCCCTGTCTCCACCATTCTGTAGCCGGGGATGGCGCCACCTGAGACGATTACCTGTCTGTACAGGTACGGCCATCTTAACTACTGGCGGCTAATATATGTTAATTTATACAACTTGAGTCGAGTGTAGCCCAAGACTGTCCTGGGAGATTGACACCTGTGCTTCAGATGTGGACCCATCAGAGAGGGATTCCTCGGTGACACTCTGCCTCAGAATGTTCCCCATTCCCCCACCTGTATCAACATGGTTTTTACCTGGCCAAACTGCAGTGTCTGGGCTCCCACCTTGTGGCGGCCACGACTGGGCCACCAGCTCCCCTTACAGCACGTGGTTCCTGTTATGTGTTCACTATACAAAATATTAGCGCTAAAGAAAAATAAGGAGAAACCTTTGTCCCCCAACGCGATATATAGGTTTAGTTATATGGCTGCTCCTGTCCACAACTATACATCTAGAATAAAAAAAATTAAAGTGATTATAATTGTTAACAACCATTAAATTGTATTTTGGTGAACATGAAATATGTTTGTTCACATATAAGTCTATGGACCAGCCTGTGCCCAATTGGATATTCCTCATATATAGCTGTCCCCTATACATGTTATTGGGGCTGTGTGCCTCGCAATGTGTGTCTAGCCTACCTAGTGGTGACAGGTGACAAGTCTATATGTAGATGAATTACTGCATATTTTTACCTCGTAATGTCCCTCAGTGCTTCATAGTACACGTGGGGCTTGTGGCCGTACAGTCTACACCTACAATATAGGGCATCATCTGTTTACATCTACACAGACCTACATCTACCCAAGTCACGCAGACTTTTGGCAACTTCTCTGTGGTTCATCCAGTCCCATCGGAGTCATCTCATACACGCCCACCCATCCCAGTCCATTTAAAAGCAAAGTTCTATTCATTTACATGTAAACATCACCTGGCGCCTAAGATGTCAAACTGTTTAGCTTCTATTTGGTTTTAAATAATAACTATTCCTATTAAACTCCTAATAGTAGCCTATGCTGCTCAAGTTATTCATATGTGGGTGAGCCAGAAAATCAGTCAGGGAGACCAAGCTGTAGCTCAGTATGATTAACTAATAAAGCCCTTATACTTGTGGAATACTGGCTCCACTAAATCTAATAATAAAGGGATGAATTCTTTTTTTTTAGATTAATATACATTTTCCAGAGAGAGTTACAGTATGAGAGGAGTGCCAAACAACAATACACCCTTTAATAGAACTGCTACCCACGGCTGCCATGCGTAGACAATTATAAATGTATGCTATGTATTTAGTGAGAATATGCTGCGGTTTCTATCTGGCACTGGTGGTCTCCTACTCTCTACAAGAGGGGTTGACATACGAGAGACCAAAGTGATAGTGCCTGAGTTGGCAGTGGCCGCCGGGGTGCATGACCCTATACACTCACCTGTGGCCGTGAGGTGTGAAGGTTCCGTCCTCCTGCCCTGCACCTGGAGGTGCGCTGAGGGTAGGATATAGGTGTCCTGTGACCGGGGAAGTATCTACTTTAGTGGTCGGTTAAAAGGACGTGCCACAATTCTCACAGGCTTCTCTACTGCATGGAGACAAGACTGATGTGAGGCAGGGGAGTGAGGGCTACATGTGTAGGAGGGCGGGGCCGGAGTAAGGGACTTGGGCTGAGGGTGGGGGCGTGGCATGTGGTTGGCTTAGAGGTGAGCTATAGACCTACTATTTTCTGTGTGCCTTGAACTTGAAGGAAAACCCCCAGGTGTACCGTTGTGGTGATGTACTCTATGACAAAACACCCTCATATACACTGGTTTATGGGTGGACAGGGGGCATGGAGTTTCTCAGGACACCCCACGGGCATCGCGGGCCTCTGTTATATCACTGTGCCTTAGTACTTTAACAAAACAACGTTTGCTGAAAAGGGATAATATTGTTTTGTTCCCCACAAGAGTGGTCCGCCCCCTCAAAAAAGAACACAATCCACCTGCCCCCACATTTTCAAAAAAGGAGCCCTCCCTAATTGCCGGACGCTGTCCTAATTCGATTTATTTGGCAGAGTATGGAGAAGAGACTGAGTAGTGGTAAAGACATGGCGTGCCACCCGTTCACACTTGTCAGTCACTATGGTATTAGCATGACAGGGTTATTAGCACGTCCCTCCTCCCTGACCGGCAACGTGTACCCTACGGTAGTACGGTATGTGGAGGCCTTAGGGAGTGGTCATTTATCAATTACACAGGACATGGGGGACGTGTGAAATCTAATACGGACCCCCCCCCCCACCCCTCTAGAGCACACAGAATTTTCATACCTCTCGTGAAGGCGCTGAAAATGTGATTAATAAATGACCACTCTCTTAATAAGAATGAGCTATGACGACACCGCCAGCTGACCCAGTACGACTCAGTGCCGACCCCTAGTGGGACAAATTGGTGTCACCCTCTCGTGTTTTTAACTAGCAATGATTGCTTATAATGCTATATACCCAATTGTTAAGGTTCATTGGAGGTATCTCAAAATTGTGTGAAAATCCCTTAAGACTTCTTATAGTTCATTTACAGCAATGCTCAATATCCATTCTATCATGCAAATGGAACGTTCTAAACTATAGTCATGGACCATTGACCCCGGGGGAGGTAGTCACTCTTTGATGCTAGGTACCAACTGCGAAACCATAGCCCCCCCCCCTATTTGGTCATTTGACAGCCCCTTGAAAATGGGCATTATTTTTACAGCCCCCTATTTTCTGAGAAATCAGATGACAGTCCACTGTGAAGAGGCCTCTTCAATTTAATGAGAGGTTATTTTGGAATTATTTAAATTACTCAAGTCATGTATGAGATTAAAGGGTTCATTATCTTTATATCAATTGCGACAGCCCCTTATATTGTACTTTCCACTCATTTTTCAAGTCATTGACAGCCCCTAATTTTTACTTTTATACAATTAATAGCCCCCCTTTTTTCTTGCTCCGACGTGCGCACAACGACAGCTCTTCAATGTCGTTTCTGCAGTTGGTACCCATTCCTATACTGAGTACCCCCCCCCCCCCCCCGGGCCAATGACTATCTTATCAATTGGCCTTGCTGACACTGGCCTGGTTAACTCAGTTGTCACCACAGCTGCTTCCAAATTAGTCGACAGAGTGAGCCTCGTTCGTTAGTAAGCAACAAGTCCATACCACCAAAATAAATTAAATCAGTGTTCTCAACGACTGCATGCTAATTAAATAGAATACGATATTGTCCGTTAGTAACGGTCTAAGACTGATGGTGGCAGCACTACCTTATGGCCAAGTCACCCTCCCACCATAGAAATGATTAATCTTGAGCACGGCTCTCTTTTGGTCATAACATTGTCAATACAATATGTAATACAGTGTATATCCCTATCTGTATTGTGAATAGCTGCAATTAATTGTATTTTATCGTCTCAACATCTTAGCAAGATTTTGTTGACAACAAATAGAACCATAGTAAATTAAACCAAATCAATCTTAGACTAGAATCCGGTTACATACCTCGGCTATTCATTACATGTTCGACCAATAACCAACAAACAACATACAATAATTCTTATTGCACATTTTATTTACAGATTAAGTACAGGTACAGAGGTGGTCATGAGAGCGGCTTCTTGCTGTTGTAGACCTTGATGCCGCCCTGGGTGGAGGCGCGCGCAAACTTCATCAACATGGCGCCCACAGTCAGCTTACCGGACGTCAGACCCCTACAAACATACATCAGCATTAACGTAGGGACAACACTGCAATGTATACAAGGACCAAAGACACCATTCTCAAAATGGCCTCATGAGACCTTGAATTGAAGTCCTCTTTTATAGGTGATCAGGTTTTTACAACTTAAAAGGAAAGGTGTAATAAAGAGAATATATTACTTCAACGGAAATTCTAGGTATTCAGATATTGCAAATAGAATTTCGCAATATACTATTCAATAATGTTACTTACACAATGTAGGGTGATATCTCGTCCAGCGTCCACTTGGGTTTCTCCCTGAAGAGTATGTCGAAGCGGTCGTCGATGGCCTCCGGGAGGCGGGACACAGGGAAGTACCAGACCACAGACGGGGTGCACTCCTTGTCCACCAGGGCCAGACCCTGACAAACACAACACAGGCGTTATTGTACATGTGCTTTTTTAGGCCACTCAAAAAAATAAACTCGTTTCTCATCACCACGTGCATCCCAAAAATCGTGATTTGGGGAAAACTTTAAAAAAAAAAGAAAAGATTTTTAAAGATTTTGAATAAAAAATATTGCAAATATTTGGTATCAAATGAAAGCTTAGACTGTCAGTAATGCAGTGAGCTAGGAATAACTTAAAATTTAACACCTTTTGTGGATCTCTAAACTCTTAATTACTAAAATGAGGAAATCATTTTCGAAAAGTCTTAATTTTCCTATACATTTTAGCCCTCTGTTAGAAAAAAAAAAGGATCTGTAGAGATCGCGGAAAACTGAGTCATTGGATCGGCCGGGAATCGAACCACAGACCTCTCGCACCGGTGACAAGCGTGCTAACCGTTACACTACCAACCCGTGTCTGACTGTTCTCCGCTCCCTACGTTACTGGATCGGTATGGTACAGAGGGGGAGGATTACCCAGGTGTTTCACCCCTTCGGGCTCTCCACCAGGGTACGGGGAATCCAACCCCTACACTACCCCCATCAGCTTCCATCATGTCCTCTAGATTCGGATTTCCCGGGGGGTTACCAACCCTGGGCTTTCTCTCCCTCCTAGAAGGGGCTTTATCAAGCAGTTACAGAGAGTCCCAGCCCCCGGAGTATAGAGGCACCTAGCACCAGGCATTCTCACCCACTGGAGACCGAAGGTCCCAATGGGGCTTTATCAAGCAGTCGTTGAGATACCCTGACTTCCCAGTGATGGAAGCTTTCCCAGGTGTTTTACCCCTTCGGGCTCTCCACCAGGCACGCACGGGTTAGCTCTCCCAAGTGAGAGGACAGACGTTCAGAGCGTTATCTTAATAAGACTTTTAAGACAGTCTGAATAGTCTTAACTTTAGTAGAGGCCGCTTATGTCATTAAAAATAAATAATATTTTGAAAGTATTACTATTACGACTAGTATGTAATGGGGGGCTCTGCCCCCCAACCCCCGTTTCTTTTTCTTCTTTTTCTTCTTTTTCTTCTATTAGAGACATCCTGAGTTCCTCTGAGCTGGTTGCTGGCTTGAAATGATTTATTTTTAATGATAAGAGCGGCCCTGGGTAAGACACTGAATTAAGACTTTAAGATGTCTTATTAAGATAACGCTCTGAACGTCTGTCCTCTCACTTGGGAGAGCTATCCAGTTTTTGCCTCCACCAGGGTACGGGGAATCCGACCCCTACAGATCAAATAAAAAACGCCCTCGTCATATTTTTCACTGATGGGTAATGAGAAACAATCTTTTTTTTTGAGCGGCCTTAGTATTATACTAGTAATATAATACACAACGATATTGAATTGTAATTAGGATTTCAATCAAAATGAGGATAACTACTAAAGTATATGTAACGGTGGAATTTAAGTCTCTGGGTTACCATACTGCGGTGTAAGATATTAATAAAGCTGGTTCCAGTAAGAAGAACCCCCCAGGAATATGAGGTGGAATGTACAAGGAGTCATGTCCTACCTCTAGTTGGGAGGGTGAGGTGGCCATCTCACTAGGCACACTTTGCTGCCACATACTCAGGAACTCGTCTAGCTGGAACTACACACATATACACGGAAATCAGCATCAGAAACTTCAACTTCTTCCTTTTACATGACCTTAATACTTTTCTAAAAATATTAAGATGAAATTTCTTTTAATTACCGCCCCTTTCTTACGTGTCAGTGAGTATTGTTTCAACTAAAAATAACATTTAACTATGGTTGGAGCCACTTGAATTAATATACAAAGTAAAGTGATATCTCTACACGAGTCAAGTACAGTTATTCTTCAGTTGGTCAAAAACACCACATACTGATTACCTTATCTGACGGTTTCAGGATGATCTCAGCGTACATGCGGCATATTTTATCTTCATTTAGACGGTAGTGTCCGGGGGAATCGTCTACTTCGTCCCCAATACACGTTAGAACGTGCTCAACGACATTCC
Organism: Harmothoe impar; assembly: GCA_947462335.1. Lineage (NCBI taxonomy): Eukaryota > Metazoa > Annelida > Polychaeta > Phyllodocida > Polynoidae > Harmothoe > Harmothoe impar. Next base: position 89,323,872 of record OX381705.1, read on the forward strand.
TGAAATCATGTCATGATATCTGATTTATTTGTCGCTGTACTTGATGTATATTTGCAAAAGTAAATGGGAAAGTGCTGACACTAAAACACGTGTACCTATTAAACATTGAGATGGGTGCTGAGACATGTCCTAGTGGTCTAGAGGTGTGATCTCCACTGAGGAGTTGTGGGGACCTGGGTTCGAATCCTACAACAGAACTCCTAATAAACATAGACCATTAAGTTCTATACTGAATCTCTTTTTTAAGAGTAGTTACTTGTATAGTGCGGTAGTGCACTATATACTTTGTTGCCACGTGGGCATGATGCCGTAAAGCATCATGCGGTCCTTACAGGGTTAATGCTTACTTTGGGTAGAGTTGCTGCAGAATGTCCCCAGACTCTGAGCGCGGCACAGCGTCCACGCTCCACGACTGTTCGTCTATTAACTTGATGATCTCCTCCACCACCTGCACCATGAAGTCAAAGTCCAGTATCCGCCAATAACCTGCAGCAAAGGGGATGCACGGTGATGACTAAAGCCAGTCTTTGCGAAAACTTTTTCACCATGCAGGACATTCGGTCCTGCAATTTGCCAATTTTGCAGGACCGAATAGATTTCTGCAGGACCAGATACCAAAATCAAAGTCTTGCATACAATTAAGGATGATTTATTATCTTATTATAGTTAATGCTAAAAGAAAATAACTTTACACTGCCTAGAATTTTAGGGTGTACTCTCTGACTTCTAATATAAGATTAATCGAGTACTTACCATTTATATAAGTATGAAGATTAATCGTTGTTCTTCGAGAGACAGATAAACATATCTGTGGAGTACACAGGAGAGGTGACGTCACATCCGGTGGTCAGATTAGCGCCCACATGCAGTGAATCTTTTGCTGAAAGTAAAACATCTGGAAATAGTACACAGTAGTGCTCTTTTTACTTAGTCTAAATAGCACCCTCATGAGTAGGTGAGAGATTATACCGCTAGTAGTAATCTTCTTCATCCTAGGGATGGATGGGTGGGCCTGTGTACTCCACAGATATGTTTATCTGTCTCTCGAAGAACAACGATTAATCTTCATACTTATATAAATGGTAAGTACTCGATTAATCTTATATTCTTCTTCGCGACAGAAAACATTCTGCTGGACACAGGAGACTTCAAAGTTCAGCTAGATTCACTGCTTATTTCCCATAATGTTACTCTCCCATAAAGGACTGTAACTTCTCATATAGGATAACGGAAAATAGATACTTTATTTCACCTAAAGGTGATGTTCTATTGCCTTGTGATATGGTTTTGACTAGGTTGCATGACATTTTGCTATATCGCAAAGACGGCATAACTGCCATATAGTTCACCACAGCTGTGGCAGTGTAATTGTCCATCATAGAAAAAGTTTTATCACATACAGATACTGCTGCCTCTAGTAAGGCTTATGACTATGATCAGCCAATAGAGTTCATACAAACTATCGTTACGGCAAAAGGGCCAAAATTCTCCCCTTTTGAGGTGTGTCTTTTCCCCCAAAAAGGCTCTGAAAATTTTGTTCCCAGCTACTCGATAGAGTCCTCCAGGAGGATCCTGGCTAGCGTCTTGGGAGGCTTGGGGTTCTCGATAGGCTTGTTGTAGTGCTTAGCCATGGTCTTGGCACCTTTCCAAGACCCCTGCCTAAGCAAAACAGCAGTCGATACACCGAGTCTTTCTCCCGCAGAGGTGCTGGCACCCCTGGTGGAGTGAGCTCGGTATACCCTGGTGTCCACCCCAGCTGCGGAAAGCACCGCAAGGACCCATCGCTTTGATGAGTCCTGCCCAATCTCGCCAAATGGCTTGCGGAAGGACAAGAAGAGCGAGTGTTTCCTTCCCCCTTCCTTGTCCAAGCTGGCTGGCTCCGCGACCCGCACGTAACGTTTCAGGGCACAGACGACGCACAGAGTCTCCTCCTCGTGGAACGGTTCCAGGACCAGTTCTTTGAGGGGTTCCCCCTGTACGCGCTGTTTTCATCAGACCCTTCAGAACGAAACGCGCAGACCCCGAATCCAGCCAAGTCAGACTGCGGAGATCAAGTGCAGGGATGACCTGGGCTCTTTGGCCCGACACCAGCAGAATCAGTATCGTTAGCTTGAATCCCAAGAACTGGGTGGACAAGCCTTCATTGGCACCCCAACGCTGGAACATGCTGAACACCAGCATAATGTCCCAGAACTTGTTATATCTGGGAGAAGGAGGATTCCTTCGATAGTCGGTGCGGACGGCCCTGCACACCCAATAGTGGGTGCCCATGGTCTTCCCGTTGTCAAGGTTTTTCACTAAAACTTACAACGCACATCTGGCAGCGTTAACAGTGCCAAAAGCCCTGCCCTTTTCCGAAAGCAAGCGGTTGAAACGACAAACCTCCAAAGTCGTGGTTGACAGCTGCAACGTGTACGTCATGATTGACAGCTGCAACGTGTACAACTTGGTTGACAGCTGCAACGTGTCGGCATGTTTGACAGCTGCAAGGTCTATGACGTGTTTAACAGCTGCAACATCTACATCGTTATAGACAGATGTAACATCCTGGTTGACGTCTGCAACTTCTAAGACGTGATTGACAGCTGCAACGTCTAAGACGTGATTGACAGCTGCAACGTGTACGACGTGATTGACAGCTGACTTGTTTACAATATAAATGTCATCTGCAACGTCTACTACTTGATTGACATCACATGTTTGCCGGCGGATTGACAGCTGCAACGTCTAGGACGTTATTGACAGATGCAATGTCTACGACATGGTTGACATCTGCAACATCTATGACATGGTTGACATCTGCAACATCTTCTACGTGATTGACAGCTGCAACGTGTACAACATGATTGGCAGCTGCAACGTGTACGATGTGATTGACACCTGCAACATGTATGACGTGATTGACCGCTGCAACGTGTACGACATGTTTGACAGCTGCAAGGTCTACATGTTTGACAGCTGCAACGTCTACGACGTGATTGACAGCTGGAATATCTACGCCATAGAATGTCGTCTGCAATATCTACAACATGATTGACAGCTCCAATGTCTGCCACGTAATTTACAGCTGTAGCGTTTACAACATGAGAGAGAGCTGCATCATCAACAAATGTGATTCACAGCTGCTACATTTACCACGTGATTGACATCTGCAACATGTGCGACTTACAGCTGCAACGTCTACAACATGATTGGCAGTTGCAATAGCTACTACCTGAGTGACACCTATATCATCTACAACATAATTGACAGCTGCAACTTGCTTGACAGCTGCAAATGTCTTTATCGTGAGTGATAGCGGTAAAGTCTACAACATGATTGGCAGCTGCAACGTCTATGACGTGATTGACAGCTGCAATGTCTACAATGTAATTGACACCTGCAACATCTGCGACTTGCTTGACAGGTGCAAACGTCTACGTCATGAATGACAGCGGCAATGTCTACAACATGATTGACAGCTGCAACTGAATGATACCCCAATACAAAGAGGTACAAAACCCTAATCAGGTAAAGTGCACTCAAGTATCCACAACTCTTAAGTGATCCAAAATTGTGGGTCTTTTCGGAAACTAGTCCAAACTAAATACAAAAGCGGACAGCGGCTACGTCTGTGACGTGGATGAGGGCTTAGTCAATTGGATACTTAAGAGTATATTGTCAGCTGTAACATCTACGACGTGATGGGCAGCTGCAACGTCTACGACCTGATTGCCAGCTGCAGCGTCTACGACCTGATTTTCAGCTGCAACGTCTACAACCTGATGGCCAGCTGCAACGTCTACGGCCTGATTGTCAGCTGCAACGTCTAATACGTGATTGACAGCTGCACCTTCTACGACGTGATTGTCAGCGGCAACATCTACGACGTGATTGACAGCTGCAACGTCTACGACGATTTGACATGCAATCGTCTATGACGTGATTGACAGCTGCTATGTCTACGACATGATTGACAGCTGTAACGTCTACGACGTGATTGACAGCTGCAAATTCTACAACATAATTTACAGCTGCAACGTCTACGACGTGATTGACAGCTGCAAAGTCTACAACGTGAATGACAGCTGCAACGTCTACGACGTGATTGACAGCTGCAACGTCTACGACTTGAAAGACAGCTGCAACGTCTACGACGTGATTGGCAGCTGCAACGTCTACGACTTGAAAGACAGCTGCAACGTCTACGACGTGATTGACAGCTGCAACATCTACGACTTGAAAGACAGCTGCAACGTCTATGACCTTATTGACAGCTGCAACGTCTACAGCGTGATTGGCAGCTGCAATGTGTACAACGTGATTGACAGCTGCAACGTCTACAACGTGATTGACAGCTGCAACGTCTACAACATGCGCACCAGCGGCTATACTCTCTTGAGCGCCAGCGGCTACGCCTCAGACGTGAGCGCCAGCAGCTACATCTGCGAAGTCCTAGAAGAACATAGTCTTAATGTGCGTCAGCTGATATCGAGGCCAGCATCTATGCCTCCAACATGAGCGCCAGCAGCTATGTCTGCAACATCCCTAACATAATGGATGTGCGCCAGCTAGTATCAAGCGTCAGTGGCTAGATCTAGTGCATGATTGGCATCAACAAGAACGCCATCAATGTGAGCATCATTAACGTGAGACCATTAATGTGAGCAACAGCTGCCACATCTGGGATGCGAGCAACATCGCCTGCTTCTGGGACGCGAGCGCCAGCGGCCACGTCTGGAACGAGAGCGCCAGCGGCCACGTCTGGGATGCGAGCTACTATGTCTACAACATGATTGACAGCTGCAACGTCTACGACGTGATTGACAGCTGCAAAGTCTACAACTTGATTGACAGCTGCAACGCCTACAACGTGATTGACTGCTGCAAAGCCTACAATGTGATTGACAGCTGCAACGTTTACAACGTGAGTGACAGCTGCAACGTCTACGACGTGATGGACAGCTGCAGCATCTACGACGTGATTATCCGCTGCAACGTCTACGATGTGAAAGCCAGCTGCAACATCTACAACGTGATTGTCAGCTGCAGCATCTACCACGTGATTGACAGCTGCAACGTTTACAACGTGATTGACATCTGCAATGTCTACGACGTGATTGACAGCTGCAACGTCTACGACGTGAAAGACAGCTGCAACGTCTATGACCTTATTGACAGCTGCAACGTCTTCAACGTGATTGGCAGCTGCAAGTTCTACAACGTGATTGACAGCTGCAACGTCTACAACGTGATTGTCAGCTGCAACGTCTACAACGTGCGCACCAGCGGCTATAACTCTCTTGAGCGACAGCGGCTATGTCTGCGACATCCCTAACATAGACTGAATGTGCGCCAGCTAGTATCAAGTGTCAGCGGCTAGGTCTAGGGCATGATTGGCATCAACAAGATCGCCATCAATGTGAGCATCATTAACGTGAGACCATTAATGTGATCAACATCGCCTACGTCTGGGATGCGAGTAACATCGCCTACGTCAGGGATGCGAGCGCCAGCGGCCACGTCTGGGACGCGAGCGCCAGCGGCCCCATCTGGAACGAGAGCGCCAGCGGCCACGTCTGGGACGCGAGCGCCAGTGGCCACGTCTGGGACGCTAGCGCCAGCGGCCACGTCTGCGACGCGAGCGTCTCCTACATGAGGATCAGCTGCCACGTCTACGCCGTGATTGACAGCTGCAACGTCTACGCCGTGATTGACATCAGCAACGTTTCTGCCGTGATTTGACAGCTACAACATCTATGTCGTGATTGACAGCAGCAACGTCTGTGACGTGATTGTCAGCAGCAACGTCTATGACGTGATTGACAGCGACAACATCTATGACGTGATTGACAGCCGCAACGTCTATGATGTGATTGACAGAAGCAACGTCTAGTTCAAGATTGACAGCTGCAACGTCTTCGCCGTGATTGACAGAGGCAACGTCTATGACGTGACTGACAGCGACGTCTGTGACGTGAAACCCAAGGAATTTTTGGGCATAAGGTGTGGGTCTTTTTGGAAACTAGTCCAAACCCAAGGTACCTCCACATGAGTTAAGTCATCTTGATGTTCAAATCAAAGAGACATGTGTGCTAATAGTGTTTTAAGGTGGGGATTAAAACACAAGGCCAAAGAAATTTTCGGCATAAGGTATAGGTATTTTGTGTTACCAGTCACAAACCCTAAGCACATAATTGAGACCCTATAAAAGGTGGACCAGTTAAGTCTCTTTGTGTTTTCATTTCACAACAACACAAACTTCTTAAATGCCTAACTCAAGGAATTTTTCGGCATAAGGTATGGGTAAACTTGTGTATTCAACACAAGCACTCAGTGTGGATCTGTATCAACACAACTGAGTTATTTAATGCCTCAAAGAAATTTTGGGCATAAGGTATATGTCTTGGTAAGGACTGGTCCAAACATGTACAAAGTACAACAAGACACACCTGACACTGACTTGACAGTTCACCTCACTCAAGTCTGTATGAGTGGAGAACAACCTCAAATGTCATTCTTCTATAACTGAGTTATAAGAGAATAACTGAGGTGTCAACTACAAAGTAGCAAGCAAAGCTTTAAGTGTCTTGACTTCAACCAATATCTAGAGTCTGCCAAGCTGTTATGACAGGTAGTAGTTGATATTATTCTGTCTTTGACCATGCATAAGACAGTGGTAAGTCCTTCCTGGTTCTTTATTTTAAAAGTGTATTCACTAATAAAACAGAGATCTACAGTGTATAATAGGATAAATATCTATCTCTGCAGATATGAGTTTATCCCATCACAATTTTATTCCTTATGAAGACTCGTTTCGCTATTGAAACATTCCTCAACAAATGAGGCAGCAGTACTGCACTATGAGCCAACATAACAAATAAAAAGCCAACATGAAACAGTGACTCAGTCTGAAATCCAAGATGGATGACTGGTCTTGCTGAATCATGCCAGCCCCTAGCAGCAACTAAGCTCTACACTATCTAACTCCAATTTTTCACTATAACTGGATGTCATTTTTCCAAATTATTGTGAATAACTGAACTATAATTGCACATTTGAGAATTTACACATTCATCTGGATGACCATTCATCCTGATTTTCAAATCCCCAAATATCACCCACCGGCGGATTTTCTGTCACATTTTCCTCCAAATTGCAGCAACCTAAAGAAATACATCAACTAGTATCCTCAAATGTGCAAATATGTTACAAATATGAAAGAGTTTTAAGGTCTTTACCTGTCAAAGTCCTCCTTTTGTGGTGTAGAAGTTGCTGCTTGTGGGCACAGGTCTTTCCTCCTCGGATTCCGCGCTCAATCTGTCCACCGGATGTGACGTCACCTCTCCTGTGTCCAGCAGAATGTTTTCTGTCGCGAAGAAGAACTTCGGTTCTACTTGGAATATTAAAAAAATTCTTTCAGTTCTGAAAAGCCCAGAAGGATAGGATAATAATACACCAGTCATTCTGCCGGACCAGAGCCATTCTAGGCGGACATTGCCACTGTCCGGCAGGATTGGGCAAAGACTGTAAAACTGCTACATATGCCCACTCAAAATATGTTTGAAAAAACATTTTGAAAAGTTTTCCCCAAATCATGATTTTTATGATGCGTGCGGTCATGAGAACCAACTTTTTTTTGAATGGCCTAATACTGTATTTGGTGTCATCAATACATATACAGGTAATGAGGATTATTCTTAAGGATAATACTATATGCATGCACATGAACTTGTCTTTCTGACTAAATGTAGTTGGTTCTTGAACAAGATACACAATGAGATTTAGTGTTAGACCAACATACCGTCTATTTCACAGGCTTGTAAATCCTTTAAGGCCGTAGCCAGCTCCTGGTCACTGGTCTGCACTTGTTGTTGTAGCTCACCATATGTATACTGATAGGACAAAAATAAACATGATTACAGTGGGACCTCTTATGGAGACTATTCGTGTACAGTTACGTACTGCTACTTTCTGACGACAATTCGTATGTCTATTGGTTTATATGCTTCGACTTATTTCCTTTGACAGTTGTGGGGTCCATAAACAATATACATGTACTAAAAGACTCTTACCTTTTTTCCTTGATGTAAATCATCCTTTTCGTATTCCCACCCGCTGTATTCATTAACCTCTAGTAGTGATTGTATCCGCTTAATACGGGCGCGCATCGGTTTTACTTCGTAGTATGTATACTTCATAGCCTTGACCTAGAATAAGATACATGAATAGCAGTCTTTAGTTTAGGGATTTAAACTTTCCTAACGGAACAGTATATAATGTATATACCAGTGAGTATATCAAAATAAACAGATACAGATAACACTCTCAGGGCACCAGGTTTTTTCTCAGTCATTTACCCCAGTTTTCTCTACACAATTAACCCATGTTACCCTCTAGGGACAGCATGATATCTCAACATGTGTCTTCATGATGCACCAATGCGGCACTGGCGAATAACTCGCCAGCACTGCTTTGGTGCATTACGTTCAACTTCGGGAAGCGCCAACCCTGTGGCACGATACATGAGGACAGAGTAGATATGGGTGCAGTATCTAGTCCCTACGTGTGTGTGTAGGATGGGGTGGGAGGCGGCAGGCATACATGAGGACAGAGTAGATATGGGTGCAGTATCTAGTCCCTACGTGTGTGTGTAGGATGGGGTGGGAGGCGGCAGGCATACATGAGGACAGAGTAGATATGGGTGCAGTATCTAGTCCCTACGTGTGTGTGAAGGATGGGGTGGGAGGCGGCAGGCATACATGAGGACAGAGTAGATATGGGTGCAGTATCTAGTCCCTACGTGTGTGTGTAGGATGGGGTGGGAGGCGGCAGGAATACATGAGGACAGAGTAGATATGGGTGCAGTATCTAGTCCCTACGTGTGTGTGTAGGATGGGGTGGGAGGCGGCAGCCATACATGAGGACAGAGTAGATATGGGTGTAGTATCTAGTCCCTACGTGTGTGTGTAGGATGGGGTGTGGGGCGGCAGGTATACATGAGGACAGAGTAGATATGGGTGCAGTATCTAGTCCCTACGTGTGTGTGTAGGATGGGGTGGGAGGCGGCAGGCATACATGAGGACAGAGTAGATATGGGTGCAGTATCTAGTCCCTACGTGTGTGTGTAGGATGGGGTGGGAGGCGGCAGGTATACATGAGGACAGAGTAGATATGGGTGCAGTATCTAGTCCCTACGTGTGTGTGTAGGATGGGGTGGGAGGCGGCAGGCAGCTGGTCGGCAAGCTGCAGGTCTGGCAGCAGCAGCATCGTGTTGGATGTCTCCGCCAACTTCAGGTCATACGTCTTACTTGACGTACACAGGACGGCACTGTCATCTGACTGACCACGAATACAAACCCTGAAAGAGAGAGCATCAATATTCTAAAGACATATTTACAGAGTGAAACATTCGCAACCCGTCGATTAATTTATTTTCCTCATGAATACAATCTATACTGGAGTACATGTATAATTTTCTTTCTCTTAAAATGGGTTTTCTTAAAATATGCCCAATAATAAAGGTTTTATGTGTTCCAGCTTGTTGTATAGGAAACCGATAGGGGGCTTCAATATAAAGTATGTACCGCACCCACGGGGGGGGGGGGGGTCATGGTAAATGCATACAAAAGCGTACATGAAAACAGGGGGGGGGGGGTCCAGAGCCATTTTCACGTACTCTTTATGTACGCATTTTCACATTTTTGTGAGAGAAATTAGGGCAATCAAAAACTTTTTTTTTTGTGGATAAAACTGACTCGATTTCTTTTGCATTATAAACTACATGTATATCAATTGTTATTTAGAAATAGCCATGGCTGCAGGGGAGGGGCACACCAGTGAAAAAAAAGGACGGGGGGGGGGGTCAGGTCCTAAAAAAAGTATGTACTTTAGGGGAGGGGTCACCCTAATGCGTACATAATGCAACATGGGGGGTGGGGGGTCTATTTTCTGGGGGAAAAGTGCGTACATACTTTATGGAAGCCCCCCGTATCGGTGTAGGTCTTGGCCACTTTGTTTCATCAAGATCTGCCCACAGGCAAACCTTTCCAGCATTTGGACGCCTTGTTTACATGTACATTTCATAGTCAGATAATGTTGCAATACACTAAATCTGTACTTTATTATAACGTTATGTATCAAAGGAGAAGAAAGAAGGAAAAGCTCTCTTACCTGTTCCCTTCTTTGAGTTCACTTAAGATGGCATTGTCCACCTCTATGAGTTGGACACATTCATTGTCCAAGTCTGTGTCAAAACTGATACACTGAACAGGTTGAAGAAATGTCTCCTTATCTAACTTTGCAAACTTCATGATGCGATCCACATCGTCTTCTGTTCTGAATAGTGAAAGGAGTAAATGGCCATAATCATCTATGGGCATACATGTTGGAACAGGGGCAGGGCAGTGTTGCTGAAAACTTATTCCACACACAGGCCAATGTGGTCTGTGTCGCGAAATCCTATTTAGAAAATTTACATTAGTAATGAACTTTTCATGCGGCCCCTTTGAAGGCATGCGGGCGGTGGACGGTAAACTCTCACTTTCATTCTGATGGCCTTAGCGAAATGATGATGATCGAGACTCATCGAGAGGCAGCTGACCGATTGCTGTGGCCACTGTAGTCCCCAGGACTATGCGCTGCCGCCCGCATAATTTATGCGTCTGCCACGGGCGTCCTCGAGCCTACGCCCCCCCCCCCCGGCCCCTGCTGCATGCCCCCCCCCATACACACACGCCTGCATTTGGCTGGCTCTATTGGACTGGATATGGACTGTAACTATATATGGTCCCCAGGACTAGGTCTGTAGTCCTTAGGACTATGTCTGCAGTCCCCAGGACTATGATTATAGTCCGCTGGACTACAATTGTAGTCCTCAGGACTATAACTTAGTACATGTATAGAGCTGCTTACTGCCCCCTTTTCATATCATAAAGGGCCTCTGCCTCTGCTTGAAAATGAATTCTAAATGTGCTGAACAATATTGGTGCATAGTCATGGGGAATATTCTGTAGTCCCCAGGACTACAGAGGAAGTCCTTAGGACTACAGAACTTGTAGTCCTGGGGACTTGCTGGGGACTTCCTCTGTAGTCCTATGGACTATAGAGGAGGTCCTTAGGACTACAAGTATTAAATGTGTAGTCCTGTGGACTAATAAAATGGTAGTCCTGGGGACTATAGGCATAGTGCTGGAGACTATTACAACAAGCTGCATAGTCCAAAGGACTACAGAAACAGGCCTACATAGTCCTGGGGACTACAGACATAGTCTTGGGGACTACCAACCCAAAATCTCTAGTCCCTAGGACTATGCTTCTATAGTCCCTAGCACTATGTAGGCCTGTCCAAACTACCTTTCTGGTAATAGCAGTCTTGGGAAGTCCCTAGGACTATGTGGGTAGTCCTCAGGACTATGGCAGTAGTCCTCAGGACTACACCTATAGTCCTCAGGACTACACCTGTTATCCTCAGGACTGTGCAGGCCATACAGCCTATAGATTCATGTATTTAGAAGGCCTGTGCATAATGGTATGGGACCCGGGTGCACGCATAGTTTTCGTTTTGGCGCGTAAGTTATTTTGCGCCCCCCCCCCCCCGGGAAGGGCCAAATTAAAATCCGCCCCCCCTCAGGAGGGGCTGAGTTATTTTGCGCCCCCCCTTTCGATTTTTCTGCATCAATTTGTGTTGCATTGTGCTGTTTTGCATCAGAGCTACCTAGAAATGAATCTTTATTTCATGGTGAATACGGCCTATCAAGGTTAAAGCAATGGGAGTGTCATTCCCGATGTGGGCGTGCAATAACCCTGGGTCGTATTGCACGCTGTGGTCGTATTGCACGCTCCTAGGGGTCACTATGGTGTCGTCATGGGGTCGCTATGGGGTCGCTACACTACTGACGGTCACGTAACCTGTGCGGAATTCAAAATGGCGGCTGACGGACGTAAACAAACACCGCGGAAATAAACAAACATCGTGGAAGTAAGCAAACATGGACTGGCAATCTGTTTTAGATTGAAATACCATGAAATAAACACAGAGCGTCACTTAAAAGTGACCTTTTCACTGGTTACTGCACTTGCAGTGCTTGGTCAGTATTGCACTAGGCCTACGGCCAGCGTGCAATACTGACCAAGCACTGCTCGTGCAGTAACCAGTGACTCGGTCACTTTAGCGTGCAGCTCTGTCTATATATTTCATATATATGATATAGTATGGGTGGGGACCACTAAATTTGACATGGTGACATGGGCCTTTTTTGGTTTAGTGACATGCGACATGAGGAATAGAAGAGATAGTGACATGGGACATAGCCTTTTCTTAAAATCGACATAGTGACATGGTCATTTCTTAAAATCGACAGGGAGACATGGTCATTTCTTAAAATCGACAGGGAAAATTGGGACCCCCCATAGTTACAATGCCTATCCCTATGTTGCTTCATGGCAACCCCTCCTTTAAGACAGACTTATTTTGGGATATATTTTTCCTGAATTAGGTGGTCGCCTTAAAGGCGGGGCTTTCTTAAATGGGTTTAAAGAGAGAATCTTTTACAGTTTTTTCTCATACAAGGGGGTTGTCTTAAAGGTGAGGTTGTCTTAAGGGAGGGGGTTATATGGTAAATATACTCCCAGAAATGGCCATTAAATACACAAATTGCAAGTTTTAATTTTGATCTATGGGTTCATCAAATTTAAGTGAATATTAGGGACACAGTCTCTACCCAGCTGCCAGGAAATCACAACCGCACTCAAAGTGCAGTGCCTCAGAAGGGGGTCAGAGGGGCATATCCGTCTCCTAGCTGAATCAGAATCTTGAAGTCAAATGGCGTATTCATGTGCATTTTGAAAGCTTTATACAAAGTATTTCTGGGTACACAGGTCACAGTTAGCGCTCAAAAAAGGGGTGCTGTACTACAAGTGGGAGGCAGTGGATAAACCCATCTACCTACTGGTTGTCCCCAAGGAGCATAAGCTGGACGTCCTGCGCTTCTGCCATGACCACCCAGCAGCTGGCCATTTGGGGCAAGACAAAACACATGCGCGGCTACGACAAGGGTTTATCTGGTTCCAGTCGCTGGGTGACTGTCGAGAATTTGTGTGATCTTGCGCAACATGCACCCTGAACAAAAAACCTTGCCAAAAAGCGAGGGGACCCCTAGGGACATATCATGCGGGTGCCCCACTTGAGAGGGTTCATCTCGACATCCTTAGACCACTGCCACCATCCGAGGCAGGAAATACCTGCATATTGGTTATTATCAACCAGTTCACGAAGTGGGTGGGGTGTTATGCGGTTCCGGACCAAAAAGCAGAGGTTCTGGCCACCAAGTTTGTGGACGATTTTGTAGCCCACTGAGGTTGCCCACAGCAGTTGCACACCGATCAGGGCCGCAATGTTGATGGTAATCTCATCCGGAGCGTGTGCGACCTGCTCCGAGTGAGGAAGACTCGGACAACACCATACAGGCCAGCATCCAATGGGTAGGTGGAGGGCTATAACAGAACAATCCTGCAGATGGTCCGCTGCTTCCTGGAGGGAAAGGCAAGACAGTGGGACCGGCACTTGCCAGTACTTGCTGGCGCGCTGCGCACAGTTCCTCACAAACAAACCGGCTACAGTCCCAACATGATCATGCTTGGTAGGGAGGTGTCCCAGCCGGAGGATATTGTGTCTTACAGTGTTGTTAAAAAATGAACACTCGCTAAGGCCACTCAAAAAAAAAAAGTTGTTTCTCATCACCGCGCGCATCATAAAAATCATGATTTGGAGAAAACTTTTTTTTTTTTTTTTTCCATTTTTGATGAAAAATATGTTAAAATTGCCAAAATATTGGCAAATTTGGTATCAAATTAAAGCTTATGCTGTCAGCAATGCAATCAGCTTGGTGTAACTTGCATTGTTACAACTTTTCCTGATCAATAAACTCCAAATTACCAAAATGTGAAAATTTATCACGAAATGTCCAAATTTCCCTATGTAAATTGGCCCAAGTAAAAAAATAAAAAATTAAAATAAAAAACGCCCTCGTCATATTTTTCATTGCTTGGTGATGAGACAATTTTTTTTTTTTGAGTGGCCTAAATTTCAAGACAGTCGGTGACAGGGGTCAAAATTAGTCGCCGCTGTGTTTAACAATGTGAATACAACACCGGGATACAACATACCTCACTGGTACTTCCATTTCCGCCATGCTGTGGCGAAAGATTCGCTTTTGACCACACGTAATTTCGTAATAAAGAAAAAGGAGCTTTTAAATGAGGTGAAATTTGCGCGCCTCTCTACAAAGCGGAAGTGAAGATCTCTGCCTGACCCAGGCTACAACCGATTCTCTATTTGTGTTTTAATACATAGGACTAATTTAGAACAATTATTGAAGCTATTTTGTATAAACTGTATCCAACGTTTACATTGCAATAATTTTTATCACACAATATCTATCTAGACATTATTCTTAATAAAACCTGTGATATATATAAGCATCGCGCTGGATCGCGTAAGCCCTGTCCTGGTTCCCGATCTTCTCTGATATATTCAAAACGCGCACCTGCTGCGTGGGACGCGGTACCAGTCTGTCTGTCCCAAAAGTAGGCCGCTCTTCAAGCAGACTCTTGGAGGACCACTCCCTGACCTTTGGACTGTTATATACCTCGCTCATTCATTAAACTATGCTTGAAGAGTGTAAAGACCAATGATGGAGTCGAGTCAGAGTAGGCGACTAAGATGCCAAGCAAATATTGGAGATATTTTACTAGTAGGAGAGCAACTAAGGTGAGGAAATTTCGCTAGACGCTGCCGAAAATGTTCATCTAACACTTGCACCTGTAATGAATCTGTTCACTTTTATTTTCGCCCGGGAATCAGTGAAAACATGTCTGCCTCGTTAGGTCATAATTCATCCATCTCGCGTGGTTGTCCTTTTAAACTTTACGCTTGGGTTGGCAGTGACACACGTGCTCGAGAGTGTTTATCTGCTCTCATCTCCTGAATACAGTTTGGCTTTGGTCGATGCATTTGTAGGCTGTGATTTAACGCCTCCATTTCAATCATTTCTGACTTCATTAACCATACATGCCAACATTTGAAAGACTTATACCGGGAGACTTTTTTTTGGAGAGGGCGAGGGTGGTGTATTTTGTCCCTTTTATTTATGTTTGATCTAATAGGTCTTCTTCTGTGGTCGACCTCCTCCCAGAGGTTGGGCCCCCCTCAAACCCATACTGCTACCGTAAATTCCCGTGTATAGCCACGGGTTATACGCAAACCAAACCCTTAGTGCAAGTACTACAAAATTCCCAAAGTCTAGGTCCAAAGTTCTAAATGCTCTCAGATGGGGTAGCACTGGTATCCCGCTAGTGAGGAATAGGACTTGTTCTCACTGCCCCCGGCCAAGGGTTAGGGAGTGTTCATTTATTAGTTACAGGGGAGGGTGGTGGGTTTAGGGGGGGGGCATAAAAATTTCCGACCCCTCCTGAGGGGGGGGGGGGCGTAAAAGATTCTGACTCCACTTCAGGGTGGGGGGCGTAAAAATTTAAGCCTCTTTTTAGCGAAAAAGCCCACGCGTAACTATAGTTCAAGGGGGGGGGGCGAAAATATTTTGGCGCCTTTGGCGAGGGGGACGCAAAACATTCCATGTGCTCTCGAGGGGGGGGGGGGTAAAAAAATGTCGCCCCTCTGCGCGAAATCTCACCCCCCCTGTAATTAATAAATGAACACTCCCTTATGTCCTCAGGAGGAGGGTGACTTTGAAAACGAGAGAAGGACATTCAGAGGGAATGAGGACAGTATTAAAGGAAGGAGGGAGCATTGAGGGGGGGGGGAGGTGACATTGACATTCCTCACATCTACCGTGAATTCCCACGTATTACCCGCATCTCGCGTATAACCCGCACCCCCAACTCAGGGGAATCATTTAACCCGTTTTTGAATTTGAAAATCTGAATTTTAGTGCTGTTCTATAGTAATAAAAACCCTCGTATAACCCGCCCCCCATATAGGCATGTTTGGTATCAAATGAAAGCTGAGTTTGGTTCGGGTACAACCCGCGGGTAGTACGCGGGAATATACGGTAACTCCAACTTCACTTCCAACCCCAACCTCACATGCAATCCCTACCTCACATCCAAACCCCACAATCCAAACCCAAACTCACATCCAAACCCAAAGCCATATCCACGCCCAAACCAAAACTCACATCCAAACCCTACCTCACGTCCAACCCCTCTCTCCATTCCACTACCTTTCAGTCCAGGTGTTGGACATGAGTGAGGGGTTGGATGTGAGAGAGGGGTTGGGTGTGAGAGAGGAGGTTGCAATTGGACGTGGCAGAGAGGGATCAGAGAAGTTGGAAAAAAAAAGAAAATCAGGATGTCAAATATGTAGTCTGGCGACTTCTGAGAATACATAAATAACTTTGGTTCTAGTAGGAATATTTGAAAAATTCTTTCAGCTCTGGAAAGCCTGAAACCGGGAGAAACCGGGAGACTGGGAGGCAACCGGGAGATCACCCAAAAATAGGCTAAAAACCGGGAGTCTCCCGGGTAATCCGGGAGAGTTGGCATGTATGATTAACTCAGTCATAAACGTGAGTGAATGAGTCACAAATAAATCCAAAACTGGCAAAAGACAACACCATGGCATAGGCGTAGAACACCATGGCAAGGTTTGAATACCTGAGACTGAGTCCTGACCTGTCCCTTTCAACCAACTATCATCAAGACCTTCTACTGGCCACTGCATTGCCAGTGGCAAGTGCAATAGGGAAAGTGTTGGCATGAGTCATGGCAGAAACAGTAGGCCTGGTGCTCTGGACTACCGGTAACACTAACAGATCAAGAGTCTAGACAATATAAACAACAGCAACGAAGAATACACAACTCATAAATATGGAATGCACTCCAGTCTGTACTAGCCTAACTAGGAGTGTTCATATGTAACTGGGGAGGTGGTGAAGTCTCACGCGGTGGTAGGAACATTTTTACGCCCCGCCCCGCCCCCCCCCCTCTAGAGATTCAAGACAGCACACTAAATATTTTGCCCCCACCTTCGACAAAGACAAAGTGCCGAAAGCCGTCAAAAACAGTAAACATCTCTCTTTTTGTTGGATTATCTTCCAACCTTAGGGAGTGTTCATTTATTAGTTACAGGTGGGGTGGTGGGTTTGGGGGGGGGGGACGTAAAAATGTCCGACCCCTCCTGAGGGGGGGCGGCGTAAAAAATTCTGCTCCCTCTTGAGAGGGGGGGGGGGGGGGGCGTAAAAAATGTAGCCCCATTTTAGCCAAAAAAAGCCCGTGTGCTACTATAGTTCAAAGGGGGGTGGATGAAAGATTTTCGGCGCCTTTGGCGTGGGGGGCGCAAAACGTTTCACACGCTCTTGAGGGGGGCGTAAAATTCACCAGCCCCCCCCTGTAATTAATAAATGAACACTCCTTTACATCGACAGGACCAAGGTTCGCTGTAAGGTTGGACAGCCGCCCATATAGGCTAAATCCCCGGGCTAAATCTTATAAAAAAACGCTGATCTGTGACAGCACGCTGTCACACCTTCTAGCAGCTGCAAAGAGGACATATTTGCTTAGATATTTGTCTTAACATATACCTTATACATTATTCTCGGGGTCTGGGGCAATATTGGGGATCTTCTTGCTTTGTATATAGTAAGATTTAAATTACGGCTTGTCCTTTTAAAAGAAAAGCCCACTCGTTTTTCATGTTGAATCTATTGATTATACATATTCTAAATGTCATATGCTGAATTGCACAATGTTGAAATGTGTGGCATATTATACTAGTTACAGGAGGAAAGATCCTGCAGTGACTGACGTCACCAGTGATTTACAACCTGCCCCAAATCACAGAGTGTATGCTTAAATGCATTATTTTAACATGGTATGTAGTGCATCAGGCAGTCATGGTGCAGTTGATAAATTACTCATTATCTTTATTAGATAGTTATAAACATGCCTTGCTCTTCAAATCAATATGGAATTCAATAAAAAGGCCATAATAGCCAACAAACAAAACAAAATAGAAGACACAAAATCGTCTGGACCAAGAGTATCCCATGAGTGGCCCTTGGGTAGTCATTGATTGGCTGTTTAGTGGTACTCAAGGTGGTGTACATTACCGGGCAACTAATCAAAAGGTTGTTCAGACCAATCATTGGGTGTCTAGACCAATCAATGGACAAACACTCTGTGATATGGGGAAGATTGTGAATCACTTGTGACGTCACTCACAGCAGAAGATTTCTATCTGTATTAGGCCATACTTGCTTTTCAATAATGAGACTTTGAATGTGGGCCCTGGTGGCAGAACGGCCAGCCGAACCAGGTGAAGATGTTAAATGATGCATTCACATCTACCCAAATAAAACCTTTTTAAAAAAAAAAGGGGAAAAAAGGCTGTAACTGGCATATGCCACATATTTCAACATTATTCATTTTTAGCAGAACCGTTTTAGAACAAGTATAGCCCATAGAAGGCAACATGAAAAACGGATGGGCTTTTCTTTTAAACTTTACGCTTGGATTGACAGTGACACACATGCTCTAGAGTGTGTTTATCTGCTCTCATCTCCTGAATACAGTTTGGCTTTGGTCGATGGATTTATAGGATGCGATTTAAGGCCTCCATTGTTATTATACCATGGCACCATGTCTGGGTTCATTAACTCAGTCATTGAGTGAGTTAGTCACAAAAAATCCAAAAGACAACACCGTAGAACACCAATGTGTGAATACCTGAGACTGAGTCCTGACCTATCAAATGTCATGGAAAACCCTTTCAACCAACTATCATCTAGACGTTTTACTGGTCATTGCATTACTAGTGCCAAGTGAAACAGGGAAAGTGTTGGCATGAGTTATGGCAGAAACAGTAGGCCTAAGTCTATACCTGGTACCAGTACTCTAGACTTAACTTACCGGTAATAGATCAAGAGTCTAGACAATACTGAACAACAGCAATGAAGAATACACAACTCACAACACAAGTATGGAATGCACTCCAGTCTATACTAAGGAGTGTTCATTAATAATGTTGGGGGAGGTGCCGCGGGGAGGTGGTGAAGTCCCACACGGTGGTGACTGGGAACAATTTTTACGCCCCGCCCCGCTCTAGAGAGATTCAAGAGAGCACACTGAATATCTTGATCCGCAAAATATTTAACCGTCCATCTTCATCAACTATTCTTGGGAGCAGAACTGAACCTAGATGGGACAGATGTCAGTACAGCATGATCTTTATCAGGCTTTATATCTTCCCTAAGACTTAGCCTACTATAAAATAAAACACCATCAAAGGGGTCTAAATGAATAGGCAATGTACTAGAAAACGGTGTTATAATCCTTATCAGAAGAGATCTTATATACCTACAACAAAATGCATTGCAAAATCTGAAAGATATATACATTGCCTACCTGAACTGACGCACAGGCTTTTAAAGGGGCTAGAGAAAAGGTCAAGGGAAAATGCAAAATACACAGGACCAGGAGTTGGTGAAAAGTGAGGTCGATATCGGAGATCCGATTGGGAGATGTCTAACATCTTTGATCATCCTGACTCGATTGGGCCGTCTGTTGCAGCCTTTAAAATAGGGCCAATTGAATAAGCCAAGAGAAATCCCAAACCATATCAATAACCTCCAAATTCTTTATTCAAGTCCTATACCATACCCCCCCCCCCCCTCTCCCGCCCCATAAACTTAGAACAAGTAAAGACTGGCTGATTAAATTGCTACACAAATCTTTGGAGGTGTGGAACTTTGCACTGTTGTTGTAATATTTATAAGCATATTTGTCAAATGACACACCAAATAATGCATACATCAAGCATCACGACCACTGAGCGTCATGAGAGCTATATATGTTGTGAGGGCTATAGACGGCCACATATTCTATGGTCTGCGTAGATACCAGCATAGTGAACTGACGCAGATATATGTGATATAGTAGGGTCGATTTGTGTACATAAACTGTACTATGTACATGATGTATTACCGGTACAATTTATAGTCTGCAAAGAATGGACAAAAGCCAAAAAGAGACTTAAGTCAAAGGTGAACTTAGGTTACATCTAGCCTGCTCCCATTGTAGGTTTCAATACACAAAGTATGACATTCTTCACATACCATTACTTGGAACAGCTTCGGTACAGTATACAGTCTACGCCTCAAGTGACAATCTATTCATTGATATAGTTTATTTAAGAAGATTTGGTTCCTTTAATGTGATATGAACATTTAAGTGCATATAGATCTGTATTATCCAACATTCACAGCCAAACTGTGTTCTTGGATATGTGGGCCACATATCACCTTTCATCTTAGTACCCGTATGTTACCAATGCATTTTTCCTCAATGTGGACCCTGGTTCCATATGGTGTAGAATTTACTGTAACTAAATTCTACTAGCGTCAGTCTAATTTTGCTCATGTCTGGCGTCTGGGCAGATGCCCCTCCCACACCACCCACGCCCTACAGCCACTACTAAACACATGTTTAAACAGCGGTTACATATTTACAGTTCTTGTGAAAATTTCGTTCAGGATTATTATCATACATGATTTAATCCATAATTTAAGCTATTATTACTGATCTGAATAAAGTTATGTAATTTGATCAATTTGTTAGGGAGTGTTCATATATCATTTCCAGGGGGGATGGGTTGGGGGGGGGGGCGTAAAAATTTCCGACTGCTCCTGAGGGGGGGGGGGCGTAAAAAAATATCTGAGCCCTTGAGGGTGGGGGGGGGGGGATAAAAATGTATGCCCCTTTTTAGCAAAAAGCAAGCAGGTTACTATAGTTCAAAGGAGGGGGGGGGGGGCGAGAATTTTCCGGCGCCTTTGGCGAGGGGGGGGGCACAAAACATTTCACCTCCGCGCAAAATGTCACCCCCCCTACCTTGTAATTAATAAATGAACACTCCCTTAAGTACCCGGTGCCGTAAGATTTAATTAAACGTTGGCTAGTTGGATCCTGTTCTGACGTCCCTTTCTCATTGATACCCCAACAGGGTGCGTATGCACACAGACAACCCACACCTCATCAAAGATAGACGACACCACTTCCGGTCACAGACATGTTGCTTTGTGGGTACCGAGACGGTAGACTGGCTCGTCGAGTCGGGGCAGGCTCCGGAAAGAGAGACGGCGACATGCCTTATGACAATATTACTTGAAAATGACATCATCCACCAAAGTGAGTATTTGTATGCAATAATATCAAATTGCGTTCACCAGCTTTGGACAATTGATTTGATGATAACGCAAGCAGAGAATGCGTCATCAGCAAAATCAATTAACTCAAACCAACTTTAACTGTAAACACAGAGACTTAAGTTTAATTACCTCTTAAAGGTTTTTGTTTTGTATTTGATCTTGGAAGTTATGAACCCTTGTCGTGGTTATGTTGTCTGGTCAGTTCCACACTCCGGGCACTCACGGATCCCCATTTGATATCCTACTTTCCCATGCTATCGCTGAAATCAACTGGGTTTTGATATCAAACAAATTAACAATATATGGTAGAGTTTTATTATGTCTGCTGTGGTTTGGCTCTTACAATGTGTACGGTATCAAACCTAAACATGGCCATCAGGTATCATTGTTTTGATCTATAACACTGTTATCGCGACCTTTAACCTTATCTCGGCGAGGTTGAAGCCCCTTACAAGTACGATTTGAAGTCTCCACCAACTTGTAATCTAACCTGGTGAAGTGGTCCACAAATAGAGCATTGATACAATCAAGTCTTATCTCTGATTGAAATGGTCTGGATGCTGCGAAGTTAGAATGTCACCATTATTGTCATAAAAAGGTGGACGCAAACAAATAAGTAATGCCTTTCACTTTCACTTCGGTAATCTTGTTAAGGCCGGAAAAAAATGTTTGTTTCAGGGCCGACCCTACGTTTTTTTTATGCTATTGTGAAGAAATCTCCGTATTTTTTTCCCTTTTTTGGTCAATTTTAGGGTCTTCGGAGAGGCTGGCTACTTTCATGTTAAAAAAGGGAGTGAAAAAAAAAAAAAAAATCCAACCTACCGACCCTACATTTTCTTTTCATGTTACCTGAAACTTACCTTCTCTTTTTTTGAGCACCAAGCCATGTCTGGGTTGTCTCATAACATGGAGGTGGCATTATGTGACTAGGGCACCTTATCTCCTGTAGGATACACGTGGTCCCTCCATGGAGTGTAGAACAGCAGTAAGATACCACATCTGGGTGAACTGAATAAGAGACAGGGAACGTTCACAAATAACCTCACCTAAAGGCTAATTTGTACGAGCTTTTTTAGGACTACACCTACCAATGTGGAAAAATTACCCCGTTTCACTGCTACCCCCAAAGACCCTCCTCCCCATATCTAGGCAGTGACGTAATTTGTGAATGTTCCCACCTGGTGTTACACCTCGTATACGTGCACCTGAGCCATACTGATTACATTCTGCCCGCATAGTGAACTTAATTGACTGTACCTGGGAATGCAGAAGTTACAGGTATGGATAACAGGTGTTATACTGCCAGCTTATACTGATCTGTCCACATATACATGTATAGTCAATGGATAGACATATTAACAGACTAGAGGAAAGTCAGACCTACAGTAGAGTGTGGTAGAACTGTCACTAAACTGTAATTCAGAAGTGACATTAACATATCACATTAACAGCTCATAGGCCTACATGTGAGCGTTAGAAGCAGACGGGTATAATACAGCGTAATTGCCCAATTACGTCCTTTAAAAATATATATGACAAGGCCTACCGGCATATAAAGCTATTGATTTCAATAGCCTCATTTAAAGTGAGACCGCTGCGTATATATAACAGGCAATTGGGTGAGTAGACGGACTTAGGC
This sequence comes from Harmothoe impar, assembly GCA_947462335.1. NCBI lineage: Eukaryota > Metazoa > Annelida > Polychaeta > Phyllodocida > Polynoidae > Harmothoe > Harmothoe impar. The sequence goes on from OX381705.1 coordinate 89,346,708, forward strand.
CAAAACTTACTTTAGGTGTTTTCCCGGTAACATGCTGGGGGGGGGGGGGGGGGGGGGCATGATGTAGGAGCGGACACACTTACTTTTAAAATAAGTCCTATTTATTTACATGTTAAAAATTAATTCCACAAATATGTAAACATTTTCTAAACCTTGGTTGGGCCTTCCTCATTGTAAAGGCAGGCAGGGTAGACGATCCTAGACGGTAGTGTAATGTTAGCTGGTGGCCGCCGGATCCCACAATGGTAGCTTATCTACACGTTATCAAACACTGCTCCGGTCAGAGTTCAGATACACCCCAGCTACACTGAGACAGCTCCAGTGTGTGTAGTATCAGGGTGCATCCAACTCCAGTATGTGGAGTAACTTGTTCACAGTAGCCACCTTAAGTAACACCCGGTCATCGGCCTCTTTCAGTTCCCGAGGAGCAGACGTTCCGAGACGACAGCAGCTTCTACCGTTTCCGGAAGGATGACGGCACGTTTCCCTGGCACGAAGCGGTCACCTTGTTTCAGAAAGGACAACGTCAGTTCACCAGGTACATGTCTTACTGACCACTATCCTACTACTTGATAACCCTTTAAGGATCGCAGAGTGCACTATGCCAATGAGCGTCATGAATGCAGCCCTTGTTAGTACACTGTATTCACACCATGACGACCCTATGGGATTGATACTTACCCGAAGGGCCGTCATGATGCATCAATGCATCATGGCGGTGACCATCATGATGCATCAATGCATCATGGCGGTGAGTACGCTGAGTACTTTAAATCGCTATGCGACCAATAAAAGGTTACAGACATGGGCTACAGTCCTATCGAAGCTACTTTGTATGAATTAGGTCGAGATCAAGTTACAATTGAAACTTTATTTTTAATTTCTGATAACTAAAACAAAATGATACGCTACTAAAGTTTCGTGAACTTGTCGTTTAGGTGAATGTAATTAAAAGGATTCAGCCCCCCCCCCCCCCCTCATCTCTACATGATCCCTATCTCAGTTCACTATAAGATAAGGCGTCCTGACCTTGTCTCGTGATAAGACTTGGTTGTTAAGAAGCTGCACCTTCAGGCTGGTACAGTAAGATACCAGTCCTCCCACACACACACCCAGGCTGACCGTCCCCATGTGTCTCCATACAGGTTGTTAGCCGACAGTGAGTCGGTGATGCGAGTACATGAAGACAACGCACAACTCTTTGCCAACGCCTTCAAAGGGAACGAGTTACTTGACTGGTTACTAGCGAACGGTGACTTTGAATCACGTACAGACGCCATTGCTGAATGCCGACGGATGCTAGAGAACGACGTACTCAGGCACGGTAAGTGGTCTCTACTCACTTAGGACGTATGCCTTTTTGGGAGTAAGACAGAGGAGCCTGGCGTCAATGAATGCTGTGAACGTACTTTATTTCGCGATTTTCGCGGATTTTAAAATCGCGAAAATATGTACAGAGCAAATATTTATCCAGTATAGGCATACTACTACTACTGCGCGAAAATATATACGTTTACAGTATAACATAAAAATTAAAATGTAAGGTATTTTTTTGTAAAAGATACATTATATATTAAGCACATCTCTTTTCGAGTTAGTGATATATGTCTCAGGCACATGGGATACAATAGCTCTTGATGTAACACGCAATTTAAGAGACCATTGTTCCGCAGAGTAAGCCAATCTTAATGTCAAATTGACCTAAACGTAGATCGATAACGTTGCTTTACATGTTGTAGCCAAATATAGCGCACTATATCAGAACTTTAGGACATGACGTGATAGTTGAGATAAGATGTAATTTATTGAATTTTGTCACACTTCATTGTTTGTATTTCCTTCATCGATGTTGCACAGTCATCCCCAATTCGCACTAGATTATAGGTTTAATCGATGCTTAAGAATATCACTGTGCTACCAGAGTATTGTATCTGGCGCCTGCTTTACGGACGGTATATAACAGATAGACTATGAAAGGGTAAGTAGAATTAACCACAGCAGACTGGTGGGCCAGACGAGGGAGAAGCCCATGTCGCCCCAACAGCCTGCTGTGGTTAATCCTACTTACTCTTTCATAATCATTGTTTATCTGTTTTAAACCACAGCTGTAAAGATCTGTGAGGGTATGTGAAATGTGAAATGTGAACTCCTTTGTCTTCCCCCTCTGCTGTGGTTTAAGTTGCATTAAAGCAGCATTTCCAACATGATGCACCAACGCAGAACCAGGAAGTAACTCACCGGTGCTGCATGATGCATGAACGCAGTACTGGCGAGTTACTCGCCAGGGCAGCATTCATACATCATGGTTACAATGGCTTAATATAGGTAGAAGTTTGAGCTGTAGATGATGTGTTAATGTTAATAGCTGGACAGTAGGTACGAGTTGTGCTTGTCTCCCTGTACAGTGACGGACAGTCACCACTTTAAGGACGAGCCCCTGCTCTACCAGTTTAAGACTGACTACAGCAAGAAGCCGCAGCTGATAGACCTGGTGGGTCAGCTCCCCTTGTCACAGTTCACCTCACCCATCCGCTCTGTGCCCCGCCACCCCCGCGGCGGCTCTATGAGCAACGGCCGCAAACAGAGTCCGTCCGCCATCACGTCCAAGAGTCCGCAGCATCTTATGAAGGGACTGGATATACCCCACGAACGACGTCCTCATCGCACAGGTAAACCGCGGCACGATGCATGATGCATCTTACATGTAATATATGGTAAAGTAGGTACAAAGAAAAGCATATATATTGTTATCACAAATGTGGCCCTTAAATGTAACGGGTAGTATCTTGATATTCTAACCATTTGGTAGATACAATGTACTATGTTATCCATCATACCGTATGCCCTGTTGTCCTTGTCCTTATACTTGTGGTATCCCTGTTGACAGAGAGCGGCTACCACAGCTACCCCGAAGACGAACCCAACAGTGCATCGCCACAGTTTGGGTCCCCCAACTCACTGACAGGACAACAGAGTCCATCTGGAGTCACAGGTAAGAAGACACGTTAAGGTTGATCGCTAGTCTTAACTTTGTATCCATGAAATGTCCTGTTTTTTCCCCCAAAGGTAGCTTATATCATTTAGAAATGGAAAATGTAAAAAAAATGGGGGGGTCCCGAGCTACTTTTTTTTATTACAGATTTTTGAGAAAAAAAAGTATTGTCAATTTTTGCCAAAAATTACAAAAAAATGGGAAATTTTCATGATTTTTTTCTTTCTTAGTGAACCAATGCCCACATTGATTTTGTATTGCACATGAATAATCCTAGGTCATGTCTGTTAATGGGAAAAATAAAATCATGGTCCGAAAATGTACTTTTGGATGGTTTTATGATGATTATTCAAATTTAATGCATAATTATTCAGCAATATCTAAATATCACTGAAAAAAATCCATTTTAAAAAAAAAAAATTTCAAAAAATTGTTTTGACCAATAGCTAACATTTTAAAGGAATTTTGATAGGTGGTCCCGGGCATATTTTTATGGTTTTGGGCCTTTGAAGTTAAAAAATAATGCAAAACTGGACTAAATTTCATATTCAAAGCCTAAAATAATGGGTATAATGGCAAAAATCGGGGTATGAAATGGTTCTACATCCTACTCTTGGTTATTTTAAAGAACCTGATGAGATCTATATCTATCTAGATAATGATTTATTGATTAATAAGTCCAATATTCTAACTTATATTGAAAATAGCAAATATTATTGGCTATAAATGTATCAAATTTTCAAAGTCCAATAAAATGCTCAATTTTGCTCAAAATTAGCTCATCTTTTAATATGGCTTTGTAAGCATGAATATGTATCTAGTTTTCTAATATTAGCTCAATCTGATACATTTAAGCTATATGCGCAGAGACCTGCGCAGTGCTCCATTTTCAATGAGTAGCGATCAACCTTAAGTGAAAAGAGTAACCAATGTGGTCTTTAACCCTCTAATGTTGGGTGCCTTAAAGCAATATTTGTCATCATGATGCACGAACACAATGCCGGCGAGTAACTCGCCGACACTACATTTGTACATCATAGCAACCCTCGGAGTGTATCAGTCCTGTAGGGTAGGCATAATGCATGAATAACTAGACATTATGATGACAAAGAATACAGGCTGATAATGCACTATGTAGCCCTTAAATGGTAATCGGCTTTACGACTTGTAGACGGCGGAAAGTATATACTTGCGATACGTTGTATAAAACCGCAGGAACCATCACATGTATACATATAAACTAAAGGTAACACTTACCCCTTGTGTTGGCAGGTATGTTGTTCCGAAAGGCCACCATGGAGGAGCTGGAGGCTCCGGGCTCACCGTACGTCAAGAAACATATCCGGGTAAGTCGTCCTTTGGGATTTACTCCTACTGTAACTTCTCACCGAGAAGCCGCGGCTTGTACGTCGTGTACACCAGTGCGGCTTATAGGATTGTGTAGCTGCGGCTTATACACTGCAGTTTTTGCTAGTATAGTGCAGCACTATTCAGAACTGGTCAAAATTAGACCCCAGGTGCGTCTTATAGGATTTGTCAAAGTTGGGTATGCGGCTTATACGAGGGTTAGGCTTATATAAATATACTGCAGAGGTCCATATCGTGATGGTAAGCTAAATCAATAGTTGTGACAATATAGGGAGCCATTATTTATATAGGACTTATTTGTTCTTCAAATTTCTTCACATATAGATCTCCAAACTTTTAATAATTTTGTTCAACAGTATGCTATTTTACAATTGACAGATCGCAAGTGACCCTGTAGGCTTTGGGTTCGTGGTCCGGGGAGAAGGACCAAGTTATGTTAAAACCGTTGACCCAACTGGACCCGCGGCACAAGCAGGCTTAAAGGTAATTACCGAACATCTGAGCAAATGATCAAATTCAAAAATATATGTTCCTGAGATTAAAAGAAACAAGTCAGCCTAGCAAGGAGAGTCACCTAAAATACATTGAAGAAAATGCTCCCTGCCTCCATTTCCTTGTTGCCATGATTTTACTTCTATTTTGAAAAATTACTGAATGCCATCTACAATCCGACCTCGATAATCCAGTACCCTGGGATCTCTGATACGCTTCAGCAATCCATGGCCTGCAATGAGAGTGGTCGTATTACCGAGGTCCTCTGTATTGAATTTACAAATCTTCTGAGAAGAGTACCGATAGTTAAGGAAATTTCAAAATAGCAGATATCAAAAAGCATGACAGGAGATTTATCCATCATTTAGATACATGTATTTACTAATGACATGTTTCATGTTGCACCCTGCAGGTTGGCCAGTATGTGATTCGGGTGAATGACATGCGCGTTGTTGACATGGATCACCGCAGCCTGGCCAACGTGATCCTGGCACACATGGGGTACCTGCGTCTGGTCGTCATGGAGCACGGCCGCGACAAGTAAACCTCTACTCCACACCTACCCCAGTGCCTGCCTTATGAACCACAGCATTCGTCCACCACCAGGAAAGACGAGAACTTAGCGAGCTACTGTATTTAAAGACGCTCGGGTTGTTATGTGCTGGGAGACCTTTATAATCCGACCACTGACAAGGCATGCAGGCCCAGGATAAAACTACAAATGGAGTTACGGTGCTCCAGTTATTGCGTTAACCGGATGATTATAAGTACACCGTGTTGCATGGGAGGAGGAGGAAGGACACTGTTGGGTGTGTTGGTTGTATGGTCATCAGTTGTTGTGCTGTTCTTGGTGACCATGCCGTGCCTGGCCAGGTTGGAAGACCGCAGGGCTTTGTTATTGTATATATAGGTAAGGTATAAGCTATGCACGGTACATTGTGCCTCCGAGCAGCAGTCGTCACTAGAGACCGTCTCTCACGTAGCGCCCACCTCGCGCCCCCCGCTGTGCACTGGGGATGGATGTTTCAGTGAGCACGCGGGAGGGAGTGAGGGAAGGCTGCTAGGTATAAAAAAAATGGCTGATTTTGCCGGCTTAGCATAATAATGTCAGATGATGCCTATACATCCCTATTTTACCCTTATTGTTTATTTGTTATCAACCTGCATGATATCTTGGTCATGTTGAAATGTTGTGAGAAGGGGTTTGTAAAGTATGAAAGACTAAGAATGCATCACAATCTGACAATGACTTGGCCTTATTGAAGAGATTAACGGTGGATGAACTACCATAGTAAATCTGAGAGTTGCCTCTTTAGATGTTTAGTTTTATTAATTTCTTTGTAGAAAAAAATTAGTTATATTTTTTTATGGTGGCTGGAAACATATTTCCTGTCCTGATAAGTTTTTGGTAATTGTATATATTTTCAATTCCGTTTGCATTGAATGATTTTATTTCCTTCTCTAGTCGTATGTTTTAAGACGTTGACTAGGATCTTGTTAAAGTTTTACATTGGAGGATTTAAATTTTTATGAATGTTTGGACATCAGTATTAGACGAGCGGTAACCATGGTAGCATGTTCATAGGTGCGCACTGATGCATGACAGGACTCGGGCAATCTTTCTCGAAATGAATGGAAAAGTAAAAATGAAATATTCAGAGAGTGCGGGAACTAGTTGGCTTATAATGTAGTCCATTCTATCAGCCATGACAAGAATACTTGTAGAATGTGTTGCAGGATACATGTTTTATGTGTTTCGGGTATGAATTTTGTTTTATAGTCATAAAAGATATACAACCTAACCTCTGACGACTACGTCGATGTAAATAGTGGTGAAATTATGGAATTAGGCTGCCAGTAAGATGTAGGCTACTTAAAGTTGGTACGTCGGGAATAATCTTACTTTTAATTCTACTTAAGTTATTTCCACACATCATGCCAATGTCATTCGCAGGTAACAATCAAATATAGTCTGTGTGCAGTAAGAGCTCGGATAAGTATTCCATGAAGCCCAACTATAGTTTCACAAGATTGAAACTAAATTTGAAAAGTCTTTAAAATCCAAACTATCTGAACAAACGGAAGAGTGAATGAAAAAGATTTCAAATTAGGTTTTTGTGAAAAATACTTTGTGTCATGAGATTTCTTAATAAGAACAGACAAACATAGCATAGAATAACCCGTTTCAGTTTATATATGAATTGTGAATATGTGTAAAGGTAGGCAGTTGTACAATAGAACATTAAGGACCTCGTGGCTGTAAGCATTGATTATCTGATAACTATGAAAGGTAATATTCTGGCAGAGAGTGAACTAATCAGCAAGCTTTGCTACTACAGAATATGCACAGCCATATTTTATACTTAGGCATGTACCTCTGATACTGCGTATTCATCCTAGGTATATACAGGGAGATCTGACAAGTAATATGACCTGCAAAGAATGTAGTGTACTAATGCATTTGAATCGTGGATGTAATTATTGGATCAAATCTGACTGTAAGCATACCACTGTACTGGTACACATGCTTGAGGATATTAGAGTAGGAACATGACAGTCTCAGAAATGGCCAGTCCAAGATGTAGAATCTATTAACCCTTTAAGGGCCGCATAGTGCATTAAGGTACGATGCAGCACTTTAATACAGGGGTAGCACAGTGTCTATTTTTATACCATTGGGTTGAGGGGAGGGCATTGCTTCACCCTAGGCCACATCAGAGACAGGCAGCCTCATCCCGGCCATTCACTGACATACAAGGGTTTACCTGCACTGCGTTCTGCTACCAGACTGGTGGCACGGTGTTCTCTCTGATTGGTTCAAGCCTCCAGCAGAAGCATCAATCTCCTAACACAGTCTCGGTACAGAATGCTCTCACTGAAGACTTCTATATGCACAGAGGGAAGAAGACTGTTGTATAATGTATGCGTAAGATGACGTGGCAAAAGAACCATCACATCGGAATGCGGTGCTTTGACCAGGATATTCAAGTACTGCTTGAAGACTTAGCCTTCACTCTATGTTATGTTATGTACATGTTATACACTGGCGTCTGATATTCTACAAGTAAACCACTTGTCTTTCTGTGTGTTACTATAATGGGTGAATGTACAATGTACCTCTTGAGATATGTGGGTGAATATGTCATGGGTGTATGGAACTAGACGACACAAGATTGCGTGACGGCCTTTTGTCTTTGGACCAAACTATCCGTTATCCGGTATTCTCACCTGCCAGTAGCTTCAGTAGAAGGTGCAATATACAGGTAGACATATACATATATAACTATAAGCATACATTAATATTCAACCCTTTAAGGGCCGCAGAGTGATTTAATGTGTTATGTCCTTTGCTGATTCATGTGTCATGACGACGAAAGCCATAGTACATTAATACACTATGCTGTCTCGAAGGTATAACTGAGATAACCAGACATTGATATTGCACGTTCAAGCTAACTGTTACTTCTTTCTTGTTGCTGATCGGTGGCCTTGTAGGTCAGACATGCCCTCATGGTGTATGGTGTATATGTTATACAGAGAGCTTTGTCTAGATAGGGTGCACTGTCACTGTAGGATAAACCACTATTTGACACTCACAATGGAAACCGCAACTGGACACTGGAGACATAGTTTTACCGATTTCCTCAGTCAAGGTGCCGTATAACATATTTAGAGGTTTATCAATTCTGATAAGAGAGTGATAGTATCTTGACCTCTTTGTTTGATTCAAGCCTCCAGCAGAGGCGTCACTCTTCTAACACAGTTTTGGTGTAAACTCAAAATCACTAGCATGGATTATCCTACCTTATACCTTACGGCCGGTGGCTAAACATGTAGTCACATCAGAATGGGGTTCATATGCCTTTTCACACTGACCTAGAATATCCCATTCTCTTAGAGTATCCTGGTGTGAGATACACTCCTGCTGGCATACCAACGTATATGAATTTCATTATTTACTTTTCAAATGGGAAAGAAGTAGCAGAATTCCCTTCAAATGTTCATTATCTACATGTGTATATATTTCCCCCACTGATTCGACTTAACATCAATTCCATATAATAGTAACCATGTACAAATATTCTATGTACATAGCATCTTTAGTTCATTTCCCTCACAGGATCTTTTGATACACAGTTCAAGTTATCTAAATGAAAAAATACAATAAGTTCAAACATAGTCATAATGCATCTGTGTGCCAAGAGAGGTAATCTAACTTATTCCTTGCTGTAAGTTGTGGAGAATATAAATGAACTTGTCATATTTTGATTGTTGATGGTGCACTCTCCTGCTGCGTGTTGATATGATTTCTTAGGGTCTTGGTTACTTGTTTCCAATTACATACAGCAACTTAATTACCTTCGCAATAATGCACCTGGGCACTTTTCAATTACGCGGGGCTTATACAAGCCTGTGATCTATCAAAACCAGGAGCATCATTGGGAGGGTAGGCTATGGTACAAGTCTAGTGGTATGAAAGGCGAGGTATCATCAGAGGGCCTAGTGTGCTCGGTGCCTTCTAGGGTGGTGTACAATGAGTACCTAATATCCCAATATAATATATACAATACATACAATATATAATGATAAAATGACTGAATGGCTATTTGGTGTTAGATGTCTCCGGTAAATGCTATACTTGTGAATGAACTATACCCGGTACCCAGTTATGCATGGTACATGTATGACTAATATGAATCCTGTGTGTACATGTATGTTATTTGCTGACGTACCTAGAAGCCTACAGTGCCAATGGTACTTTCTTTATGTAAGTATTCATTATATAGGGAAATGAAGAGAAAATGATTCCATGTCATGTGAGGTGAAGCCCGTTGAATGTTGTGCACACATTTAGTTATTGTTTTTGTTCTGTTTTACTCCAATATAGGAGTGTATTCATTGTAAATATATCATTCCTCAAGTTGTTTAAATGAAATGCAGATTTCCCTAACCCTTGTGCTTAATTTTGTTCTAGGTTTTTACTCAGTTGCTGCTGATCCTTTGTCCATCAACAGGATGTGTTTGAACCTTGATGTGTAAAAATGACAAAACATTTTGTACATTACAATACAAATAAAATATATCATTTAGTAAAGATTCCGGCTGTCACAATGTGTTTTATTCACATGATATTCTTTCCTAAACAACAATTAGATAAAGGGGAGTGGTCCAAAAATTAGATTGTGACCTTCATAACAAAGGCATGAGGGAGTAGAATAGATTCACCTGTAGTCTTTCATAACAACAATGGACATACAGGAATGTGAACGCTGACACAACTGGTTGGCTGCATGTGTGTTGACAACCATATGCCTATAATCGCCATAGATATGGTCAGTGCTGTATTCGGCAATCAGATACCAACGTACGTATACAGGATTTGTTTAAGTTCTGTATTTGCCCGACAGATTGACCTTGAAAGTCCCTGTATTTCGTTGAAACCCTTTATCCTGTATTTATCTTTAAATAAATTTGTCACATATTAAAGGAGAAAATGATAATTTATTAACCTGCATCGTCCCGTAACACATCCAAACGCCACCATGACACCTTGCGCGACTTCGCGTGCATAATTTGGTTTTGCGAAAAAGTAATCCTCCCCCCTGTTATGGACTATATCGTTGTTTTTTTTGTGCAAATTAGGCCTAATTCACGTTTGAAAATCATTAATTTATTAAAAATGAAGACGATCAAACGATAATGAGTGAAATACGGAGGTTTGAGGAAATACGGAGGTTTGAGGAAATACGGGGGCTGGTTATTCACCTTTTGTGAAATACGAGGCTCAGTGCTGTACTCTACCCGGCTTGATATTTCGTCAAACCATTTAAAAATTAAGCCATGTCCTTATTTCATGGATTCAATCACCAAACAAAACATAAGTACAGGGCCGGACCATACCCCATCTGAAAATGAATTACAAGAGGATCCTAACCCGAGTACGGAGAAGTCCCAGATACATACCGTACATCACAAATCATACATTTTGTGAATCTCGTGGAGGTTTATTGATATGTAGTATACATTGTACTAGCTGCCCACTAGCTGTGTGGCAAGGCCTCTGGTAGGCGGACGCCGAGGTTGAAAGCTCAATTAACATTGTACTAATATTGGGGGGTGGACGCCTAAAGATAAGATCTGAAAAACAGGCGATGAACCCCAAAAAAAGAAGCTTATAATTTTAAACACGATAAGGCTGTGTCTCATGAGATCGGGACAATGTCTTCGTCTTTGACCGGGTGCCAGCTTGGCACATAGTCAAAGCTGGCACCCGGTCAAAGACGTTCACAATGGCCCGATCTCATGAGACACACTGACAGCCATAAGCAGTGACTATATTAAAGACTTTATTATACAACTCTTGCATAGCCTATATGCCGGATTCACCAGGGCCATGTTTTCCAGCAGGTGGGCCAGTCTTTGGACAAGTACACAGATCAGGCCTTTCCACTCAAATGAGCAAATAACGCGCGGGAAACTCCAACGCTCTCCAAACAGAGTTTGTAATCACAGAGAAATATCTGCTTGAAGATTGTTGACAACGCAAGTGATGACGTCACAACAATCATGTCGGCCGAGCTACGTCTCAGCGTGGCAGAAGAACCCTAGACATGAAAAAACGCCATGAATAAGCACAAAATAACAACGCTACATCCATCAAAAACTTGCAGAAGGACACGAGGAGATGGAAGGGCGACTTGGATGGGGACTGGAAAGCTAATAGCACCATGATTTTCCCAATTTCCATATCTTACAAAGGACGTCGCCGCCTGGCCAGCACTCTCCTCTTGCTGAATATTGTGCTGATTCTTGGAGGAATTGCACTCATCTTACTGGGACTTTATGCTCTCACAATCAACAAATTCCTGACTTTGCTAACTGGAAATGAACAGAGTGGAGATGTATTATCCATATTCTTGTGGACAGTTGGAGGTATTGTATGCGCATGTTCATTAGCAGGGTGCAAACTATGGCACCTTTGTGGACTGGAGCGGCCATTACGATTGATGACCAAGGGATCAGTACAGATAATTTTGATCGTGTTTATCATATTGTCTGTTGTCCTAAGTCTTGTTCTTGGGGCATCAGCAGTTGTTATACGTCATCAGAGGCTATTTATAGATACCACAGATAGTAAAGGTAAGTTGTGTAGCTGCATATCATAATGACAATTGACATATGGCAGATGGTTTTCGTGGAACTGGAAGAGCATTTTTATAAAATCTCTGACAGGTCATGGTGTCAGACACTGAGTGAGACAGTGAGAACCACAGACTGGCACAGTAGTGAGTCGCACAGTAGACTATCTAGATATTAAATGATAGCCTAGATACAGAATCTGAATAGTGTTAACATCTTGTGTTCCAGGGTTTCATTCTGCTATGAAGAGGTATAAATATGACCGTAGCACCAAGATCCTGGTGGACCAGATGCAGATGTTGTACCGCTGCTGTGGCAGCTCGGGGCAGGAGGACTGGTTCAATGTCTCCTGGGTCGGCAACAAGGCTGTGGATGTGGACTCACCAGCATTTGCAAGGTATACATATTTCCTCATGGAGTATGCACAGTAGCCTATACGTTGTCCATTTATCACACACAAGAACCAACCAGAGAAATATGAAAGTTTGAATTCCCTAAATAAAAATAGTTGTAGCTATAAAGCTGGGATAAATAAGATTGAACTTCAGTGAACTGATAAGAGTTTACGTTAATAGCTAAAACTATTGTCAATGTGCCTCTCTGGTGAATTTGGTGCACACTTCATATAACAAAGATAACTAAAAGCTTCCATCATTATGTAAGATATCTAGACTATTTCCAATATTATACAGCTTTAGCAAGTACACACAAATCTGGTTGGCCACATGCTATGTGCTACAACTGTTGTACAGAGATCTAAAGTCAAGAGCCCGGTAGGCATGGGTTTACAATTAACTATGTAGACCTGGCACACAGATGCCACCTAGTGCATTGTAATAAAGTGAGAGATATGAGACATGTTTTAGCATGGAAATATTGCTCTCAGATATTTAATATTTTTCCATATGAATTAGAACATCACCATGCAGCCCTGGCCAGTTACTTATCATGGTTGCAAAATGATAACAAATGGCAGAGCACATTAAAGCAATATGCACCCCTTGAATGACTATATTAAAGGGGGGCTAGCACGGATCGTAGCAAAGACTGGTACCTGCCCGTAGGGCCCAGCAAAACGGCCGGGAACTAGCGGACCGTTAGCAGCGCCCTGATTGGTCAATCGGTGGTCACGTGACTTGCTAAGGCGGGTAGTCTTAGCGGTGCTAGTCGCCCTTTAAGCATTTGTTGACACAGGTAGCTTTGCTACCAGTGTCTTATACGACACCTTGGTGAGACACCCTGCTGAGAAAAAAAAATAGTTCACTCAATCTCACACTTATTACACTCACACATATTACACTACACACATATTACACTCACACATATTACACTCATACATATTACACTCACACTTCGGGGAGGGGACTTCGGGTAGGTTTATCCAATGGAGAAACAAATACCTCAGTCCTGTGTCTTTTGTGATTAGGATCACACGCTAGATTTTTGATTTCCTCCTGTCCAGTGCCCTACGTGATGGAGACGTGTACCTGGAGTGGGTGCCCTTCAGCTGCTGCCGCCCAGACGTCCCAGGTGTCTGTATCCACCATGGAGGCAGATCTCAGAATACATCAGTCCATGAGACTGGCTGTATCACGGGCTTCTTTAAGCACATAGAGGATGTATGCATGGACCCCGCCTTCTTCCTGACTCTAGGCATGTGTATTATTCAGGTAAAGTGGAGAACCTTTTTTTTTGTTTGGTATTAAATCTGCCCCTCAGTATGAACTACCCTTACAATAGGACAAAGGGGCCATCCATTAATTACGTACGCACATTTTTGGCCAAAATAGACCCCCCCACCCCCCTGTTGCACCATGTACGCATTTGGACTACCCTCCCCCCCCCCATGCGTACATACACATTTAGCTTTTACCCCCCCCCCCCCCCCCCCCCCCCACTGATAAAATGAAGGGGTCTTATCAAATTTATTGAGGAACTTTTAGTGTTAATAGGTGCGTATGTAGGGGGAGGGACGGACTCCTTTTTTGAGGATGTGTATCTTTTAATAGGGGGAGGGGCGGAGGACTTTTTAAGTACATTAGTTTTCACCGGACCATCCCCACTACCAATACGCTTAAAGCAACGTAGCCGCCCCCCCCCCCCCCCATGATATTGAGAAATATTCGCTCCACCCCCCCCTAAAGAAAAGAAACAGCCTATACCTCTCCTCATGATATTGAGAAATACGCCCTACACCCCCGGCATCAAAAAAGTATTAGCATGTTATGGTTCAAAACATGTACATACACCAACAGTACTGGTTAGGGCAAATTTCCCACTTATCAAAAGTATACTCTGAGGGGGGGGGGGGGGAATTCAGGGGGGGGTAGGCTGGTCAAGCTATAGATGGGGAAGGGTATTTGCAAAAGCAGAACTTAATGGCCCGGGGGGACCAGGGGGATTTCATTATGGGTAGTTAGTAGGAGGGGGGGTGTCAAAAATATTTGGCATGTTTGGAAAATCCAAAAGAAAATTTTCAAAATTTGGTTGGATATTTGGACCTTAAAAGGTACCAATTGTAGACTAAAATGACCAATAAAATCGGCCCTATGCGTACACAATGCGTATGCCAAAATGGGCCTAGACCCCCCCACCCCCCCTGTACGCATCTGTACGCATTTGGCCTGACCCCCCCACCCCCTCTTCATGCGTATGTAATTAATGGACGGCCCCAAAGTATAAAGGGTGAAAAAAGAAACAAGTGATTTTTTTATCTTATCCATTTCATCATCCACAAAGGAATTGAGTATACAGGATGCAGTCTATGCTTACCGTGAAACCTCGCTTATAAGTCGACCTCACTTATAGGTCGAATTGGAATTTAGAGGAAAAATTTCAACCTATAGAAAAATACATTGTACTTTTGGAAAATCTTACTGATAGGTCGAATTGGAGTTTGAGATTTTTTGGGGGGCTAGACCCCACCCCAGAGCCCCCTTTTCCCTGGGTTGAGTATTATTTATGATATTCTGCCATTATTATGACGACCCCCTACTTGTAGAGAAACAAGCACGTCTTATAGAGGAAAAGAATCCACAAAAAAAGTGTATTTCACAGTACCGTATTTGACGTAATAAGCGCACACCCCGTTTTTGGCCTACTTTTATACTATAAATAACCAAAGATATCTCAATTTTTGACCCCAATTAAACTCTTAACTACTAAAAGGTGTCCATAATGATTTTTTAAGCGCACTGTGTGCTTATTACGTCGAATACGGTAATTAGAATTAATATTTTTTAGGGCCCTACAAAGTTTATATTTTTTCAAAACCTCACTTATAAGTCGAATTGGACTTTTGAGGGAAAAAATCGACTTATAGCCAAAGACGATACAAATAAAAATCGACTTATAAGCGAGGTTTTACGGTATATAAATGAATATTCCATAACTCTCCCAAACACGTTGCAAATTGATACATTAAATGTGTTTCTAGATCAGATGACAGCATGTGTCGCCTTTCTATTTGCGATAATACAGATGGTTGTAGCAGTGTTTGGTCGGTACCTGCAGTCGTCGGCATATCGAGCATGTGAGCGGCGGAAGCTTTATGGTACAGCACTTGGCTTCCTTCATAAGGCCAACTGGCCATGTAAAAAAGATGCCAAAAAGCCAAAGGAAAAGGATGATAACGACGCTGTGCAGGCTGAACTGGGAGGTAAATTCAAAGTCAAACTTTCTCAATTCATTTTTTCTAAGAGTCTCTCCTATCTACATACTAATCATATGTGAAGGGAAAATGATAGTGTTTGTTTGTAAGACACATAACAGGTGTTTATTTATTTTATTCTTATATATTTTATATTCTCATGATTTTAAATGACACAAGCACTATGCGGCCCATAATAAAGTTAACTATCACATCTGTAAGGCCGCTTAAAATTCACTATCAGCTTTACGGATACTTTTGGGAAAAAAGAGGTGTGGGCGGGAGGCTTTTTATTTTATTTGATATTCCTATTTTAGGCCATGAGGGCGGGACATTTTTTTTTTTTATTTAGGTTTGAGAAAATTTGGATAGGTTAATTCATATAATAATCCCAAATATTACCATCATAAATGATCGGAATAATACTCTAAATACATTGACATTGCAATAAGGAGGGAACTGCTTTTTAAATCTAGTTCCTAGACCAATTATTGGTTGGGATATGTTTAGTTTTGTAAATCATATGTTATTCTCTTCATGTATGCAGAGTTTTGGCCATATCTTTTTATGAAAATAGGAAATAAAAAGCACCTATGCGGCCCTTTTTAACTGATGCGGGCGGTGTCTGCAAAGCTGATAATCTTTTTTAAGTGGCCTAACAAAAGCCTCTTTATTTTTTATCAGAACCTTTGAATGATGCAGAGCTTGGTAGAGCTGGATATGGAGTGGAAGGGCAACATTATGCTGCACCGCACGGTGGAGACCCGTGGCGCGGGCAACATTATGCTGCACCGCACGGTAGAGACCCATGGCGCGGACTCTCAGACAGCCTTCACGACATGGGTGGTAGGGGGTATCCTGAAGACGAGCAATATCCATACGAAGAGGTACCTTTTTTCGTCACCGAATCCAGCAGTTCTAGCTCCAGCAGTAGCAGTGGGAGGAAGAAAAAGAAGAAGAAAAAGAAAAAGGAGAAAAAGAAAAAGAGGAGAAAGAAGGAGATAAAGAAAAAGAAGAAAAAGAAGAAAAAGAAAAAGCCACAGAAGAAGAAGGCCCCAGTAAAAAAGAAGGCAGGGAAGAAAAAGGGGAAAAAGAAAGGAAAAATTAAAAAAGGTGGAGGAATAAAGAAAGGGAGCGGCCCACCAAAGAAAGGAGGGATAAGAAAAGGCGGAGGAATGAAGATGGGAATGAAGGGTGGAATGAAGGCTGCGAAGGCTGGTGCAAAGGCTGGCAAGAAAGGCGGTGGTGGAAAGAAAGGAGGCGGAGGTGGAAAAGGAAAATAATTTTAATAACGTTTGGAAATAAAGTTGTGGAACTCAAAACTATTATGATGAAAATGTGCAACACCTGTAAGCCAAGTTGGACACCCATGAGCTGGTCCTAGTAACAGGACATGGAAAAGATGCGGAAACTCTCTTGTCTACAATTGATTACTTAAACTTTAAAATTGTACTACTACATTTACTCATGATGTTAATGACTACTGCCTGTACGTGTATTATGGATCATTGTTCAAAATATTTCCCAGGAAAGCCGGTTTGATGCGAATAGTGACCACTACTTTTAAGTATAAAACATAATAGCAAGATATGCGTACTGGTATGTACGTAATTCAAAACGTTTTAAATACCGATTTAGATGTGAATTAAAAGGCTGTTTCTTCCCTTGTCAAGGCATACCCACACTTGGCCCAAGTCTTAAGTAAATAGCCATATGGCACGTGTTTTTACTATGTGTACTAGTCGCTTGGAGAAAGTACCGGTAGGACAATAAGTTATGTTATGCTCGCTGGGAAATTTTACACATTTAACTGGAAATAATATTGTTCATTTTTACAGCGTATTCACAACCTCCGATGAGGAAACGAAGAAACAAAGAAATTAATGTTACCAGCTGGCTTCAGCCGATAGTTATAATTGTTACACTGAAATTACCACAGTCTACCTCATGTGTCGTTTTAAAACCCCTGGATGTAATCTAATCATCAGTCGCGTTTTGTTATTTGGGGTTTGTGCAGTATAGTCTCCCTAGTCCCATACTCGTTTAGAATTTTATTATTAGAGACTAAAGTAAATCTATTCTTAAATAGATCAATATTATCATCGATTTGATTAAACTTGAATCTGTCACTTCCACATTGAAATTCAGGAATTGATTTAAGTGTAAAGTAGCATGTCCCAGCCAATTATAGGGACTGAATAGTTAAATAAACTGTTTTTGATTTCATTTTACTGTGTTTCGGATGATTTTTCACATTAACTTTTTGTGAAATCTGCGTGTTAGTATGTTACAGCTGTTTGACAAAGCATGGACCTGCACAATTTATATTGCACAATTCTATGGACAGAGTTACAATAGTATATATATGGCGAAATGTGAAGTGGCGTCCTTGGAGGATCTCTGGTGGTGGCGGGAACCTTGTTATCCGCCCCCAAAACTGGTTCGCTCTTCAAGCAGGTTCTTGGTGTTAGATATATGCACAAGGGATGTAAAAGATGATTAGAGTGTGTGGTAGAATTGACCAATCAACAGAGGCCAAGTGATGATTACCTTAGTTCCCACGCCACGTTTACATTTTCACATGCTATTTCATGTAACCAATATTTGTGTTAATATGATACCAAACAAATAGTTTCAATTGTATCTGGGCTGGAACTCCTATTTCATTCTTGAGGTTGAAGTAGCTTGCAGTTTAGCAAGCAGTCTATTTCTGTTTTTATTGCTGGTTCTTGGCATTCAATTGGTCCAATTGCACAGCAGATTCTTCAAACATACATATGCATATGAACCAAGGACTCTGTTTGGAGAGTGTAGATCTAGGTCACCCACTCCGAGGACCAGCGCGCACTTGTTTAGTTCACTCGGGAAGCAGGTAACTCTCATGATGGCGGCCAAGATGCAGAATGTTATCGTCGGCTTGGCTATATTTGCTGTTTTAGGACTGGCCTATGGAACCAGCCCCCACAGAAGGTTTGAATACAAGCTCAGTTTCAAGGGGCCACATCTGGTACAACGGGACGGAACGATACCTTTCTGGGAACATGGCGGTCGTAAGTTTTGTGTGCTCTTGTTGGCCCCGGGCCGGTTCCATATGTTGGTGGTGGGTTGTTTGACGTGGCTGTCACAAGTTGATGCCAGCTGCTGTAGCCAAACTAGACAGTCCATGTGGATGTCTTGTAAACATATGGTTGTACCAGGCTCACCATTACTGGCAATTGTCTAGATCTGTAGTTTATACTTTGCATACTCTGTTCGGATCAGTGCCTGTGTGATGTAGTCCACACTTTGTACAAGTTGTCACGAGCCATTCAAGACTCAAGTTTTAGACTAGAGTGACAGTTCAGTACAATCTTAGACCAGTAGTGGCTTACAGTATCTTTGTAGTTGGGTAAGCTCAACTATATCTTTGGTACAATCATCATGGCTTTATGGTCCCAGTACAGTTCCTATAATACCATAGACACACACATTGATAATCCCATCATATCCATGATAATACCAATAGGGCTTATTGGCTATAGATTAGAGTAAGGTAGTGTTCATTTATTATTTACAGGGGGGGGGGGGGGGGGGGTGAGATTTCGCGCGGAGGGGCGAATTTTTTTTAAGTCCCCTCCCCCCCCTCGAGAGCGAGGGAACGTGTCCCATCCCCCCTGTCGATTTGAAGAAATACTCATGTAGCCGTGTCAATTTTTAAGAAATGCCCATGTCGCCATATCAATAGGCCTATTGAGAAATGCCCCATGTGATTGTCTCAATTCACCATCTATTCTTTTCTTCCTATCCCATGAATTAACTATGTCCCAGAATAGCCCATATCACCATGTCGAATTTAGGGGTCTAGGGCCATATAAAGGATCAAAATAAGTGTGCAGATCTATATGTAGGATATATAAACTTTATATAGTAGAACTGAATCAATGAAGGTACTACATGGTTATGTGCTGTACATGTGTGCCGCACACAAGGTGCAATGGACGAAAATGGACCCAACTCACAGTGTTTGTTATGTCATGGGGTATAGTACAATGGATGAGAATCGCCATAGCATAGCAGTCTAATCTCTCTGCCATGGGTCACCTGGTGAGAGAATAAGGAACTACTGGCAGTGATGCAAATTACACTCTGAATGACCAACTGGAGAAAATTATTTTGTCCTACTTAGAATTATCAGAGCACTTTGATTCAAAATGTGCTAGAAAGCCCTTGATGTGTAGTTTTTAACTGGCCATGTTTTATTACAATAGTGAAATAGAGTGTTTTGACAATAGGGCCCCCAAATTTTGGAATTTTTCCAAAAAATCACCGAAATTCCCAGCCCCAAAAAAATTGTTCCTTATCTAATATCAAATAGAAACCTTTTTAGTTCCAAAGTGTGAAATCAGGGCTTTCCAACCATCTTTGAATTATTTCGATACAAAAATTCTAAGTGGCAAAGAAAAACTCTCCCCCATAGGTCACTTATCACATGTAGTTCCGTTTTTTGCCACCTCCCTAGAGGTGGCGCTACTGTCAGCCATGTCACTGAGGGTGAGCCAGCAGGCCTACTTGCGAATCCCTGTACTTTATATCGCTGGTTATGTATGTGCCTCTACATGGGTAAAAATCGACATGGGTGACAGCCTTTTTAGGCCCTTTTAAAAATCGACGGACACGGAAAATTAGGGATAAAAATCGACCCACAGGGATTTTTCTCTAAGTTCTTATATACCTAAATATCGACACAATGACATGGTTCTTCAGCTAAAAATCGACACAGCGACATGGTCAAAATTGTGGGTAGCCATGTAGAGGCACATGTATGCAGCGCTGAAAGCAGGCCTACAGCAGGGCCGATCAAATTAGTTGATTCCATCGGTAGTAGCCGGTGATCCACTACCACGGGTGTGTTGCAAGTGTAGTCGTACGACAGGAACCTCTGAGTACAGTACACTCGCAAGAATTGAAACATTCAGATTCCTGGGAGACCACTCGCATGCTAATCGTCTCTAACGGAGAGTGTCATTCACAGCGAAAATGTAGCAAATTTGCGGCAGTGGATCAGCTGCTAAGGTGAGGGACCAGACATCTGGGGTAAATGTCCTCCAGATCGAGACAAGATGATCAAACAACTGTTCCGCTCAGCTCAGATCAGCCGACCAAGTCAAGAAGATCACAGATGATCCAGACTAGGTGGCCAATCTCTTTCGGCTAATCTGATCAGGAGAAATAAAATATGTTCGATCGTCCGGACTCCGTCATGACAAATTCAGCCACAGGTTGTGCTTTTCCCTGATTACCAACCCAGTCGGCCACCAGAATTGCTCAGCTACAGTATGGCTATACCTGTTGGAGTGACTTTATAAACTACACAGGTAGCTTAAGTGTATTGAGTGTAAAATCCTGACGGTTAAGAATCTTTGACGTTTCAATGAAAGGTGTCTTAAATACCCTTCTCAAGACCATCTCAGCCCACTGAGAGCTTGCCCCCTACTGCATGATTGAAAGCACAGGCCTCCACTGAGCTGTGGTGGAGATCGTCTGCAGGGGTGCTGTAGTATTAGTATAAAGGCCTGACACTGTGGTGGTTCGGTCATCCAGGTGACCACGTGACCAAACCCTACATACAGCTAGTGTACACAGCAGACAGTAGATGTCACTAGTATAGGCCTGGTGCTTACTGTGGGAACTAGCTGTACGTAGTGTTTGGTCACGTGGTCACCTGGATGACCGAACCACCACAGTGTCAGGCCTTTATACTAATACTACAGCACCCCTGCAGACGATCTCCACCACAGCTCAGTGGAGGCCTGTGATTGAAAGGGTCACTATAGAACTGTATACTATAGTTAACATGTGATTTAAACAAAGCACTCCGACTCCCCATACATATATAGAATATGTAATGGTATACATATCCAGATCATGTAATGGTATAAGAATAATTCTAACCGACAGTTTGGCTGCTTTTGCATGGACATACCTATTATTTGGCTTTAAGATAATTACTTTACCAGCTTGCCCAAGGATGTATACATGTCACCACCATAGAAGTACAAAATAGTGTCTAGGTCAACAAACATACAAACTTCAAATTAAAGGGTCTATAAGTCTTACCCTGGTGGCACATGCCACTGTGACAAGTTGCTAATCTGTCAGATTATACTGCGGCAAGTTGCACAGGCTGCATCTGCCGCACAGTCCTGCGGCAGATGTAGTGTGGCAGATGCCACCAGCGGAACAGCCCCGTTACCCATGTTAATGAATGCCAAGTTATACATAGAGCAGACCATGTAGGGCGGGCCAGACCAAGTAGGGCGGGCCATGAATTATACAATCCTGAATACGTTTCATAATGAGATGTCTATAAAGAAAGTCAATATGTAACTTCTCAAATTTTGCACAGTAATAGACATACAAAGTAGGACAAAATTGAAAGTGAACAAATATCTGCAAATAAGCCTTCTGCGTAATTCTCAATTATACCTTAAATATGTCACAAATAGAGTAACGGTACCTACCAATCAATAATAGAAATACGGAGTTATTCATGAAGCCTATAAGACATTGAGTTATTGTTGTAATGACACATTTAGCATGTTGATTTCCCAGAGGCTCTATCTCTGTATGGAACTTAAACCATATGGACATATTTTCTTTCTTCCCACAGATGCAATTGCCAGTGACGAATCTATTAGGATAACACCATCCCTACGAAGCAAGAAAGGTAGGTCAGAGAACGCCGCACGTGTCTATGTTAGATCATCACCACTTGTAAATACGATCCAGGTCTGGAATGTGGACATAAGTGATAAGTCACAGTTCAGGCCCCACGTGGTATCACAACTCAAGGTAGTCCAGATGAGTACCGGGGTAGTCACATCCATTTGATGTTTAGTGACTGAATTAAAATATTATAAACATATATCCAATTTACATAACAGTATGATAACTCGGAGTGAATATTTATTTCATTTTATGGATGTCTCTTTTTAATGTAGTCTTACATTCATTATTTGTTTGGTATGGATGTCTCTTCTTAATAAAGCATAAATTATTTAATGAATAACTCATGAATACTTGTGTCGCCTGCAGGCCATGTGTGGTCCAAGATGAAGAACACGCACGCTGACTGGGAGATAGAGGTCATGTTCCGCATCTCTGGACGTGGCAGGGTCGGCGCTGACGGCCTGGTCAGTATCGTATACACCTCTAAATATGCATTAGCGTATCATGCCCTTTGTCGTCATGATGCATGAATGCAGCCCTGTCTATGCGCCAGGGCTGCATTCATGCATCATGATGATCATTTTGGTATGTATCAACCTTGTTATTGTCAGCATCATGCTTGATACAGCGAGTTACTTACCTATGTAAGTATTCATGTTTCATGCCGATAATGACATAGTACATTTAAGTATTACGTGGGCCTTAAATCGGTCATACCTTGGGATTGATAATTCAGTCATTACGTGTATCTGAATAACTTTAACTTTTATATCAACATTTTTACATTTTAAAAACTTGTGCTTAATTCTGCGCTACAGGCATTCAATATCACTGACCAGTCGTCTACATTTTAAATCTTTTCATTTCCTAGATCTATTTACCGGTAGTATCAAAATCAAGCCTTGCCGTATGTGTTCATGAATAACATTGTCATTTTCAGGGAATTTGGTTCACAGCGGAGCGTGGCGCAGAAGGTCCAGTCTTCGGTAACATCGACAAGTGGAACGGTCTTGGTGTCTTCATGGACTCTTTCGATAACGATGGACAGGTGACTAACAAATGCTCTTACATATTCGATTAGATCCAGGGGAAAAAAGCATTTTAGAATTAAAAAAAACAGCCAACATTTTAGCAGGACCTTTTTTAAGGTGTTATTGTTGTGACTTGAAAATTTAGGTTGACAGTACATTGAAAAAGGTAATTTTCAGGATTTTTGGTTTAATATGGCCATACTAATAAACACTATCCTTTCTGGAGAAAACTTTTATTGACTCAGGGAGCTACTGCTCCCAGAGTCTTATGCGACGCCTCTGTGAGACGCTTTCCACCCATCTGTGGGAAAAAAAGTAAATCAATATTTCTCACAGAAAATAACAACATTCGATATTGCTGTGATGCACACATACAATTGAAGTGTTTTCTGTTCCAATGCAACAAACCCCAACAGTTTCTGTCCATTGGTTCTATCTGAAATTCTATCTCAAAGTAGACCTGTCCAAAAAAGGTAATTTTTTCGTGCCTGTAGACAAACATCAAAGTACTGCTGTAGACATTTTGTCGATTTCGGCATTTAGTGTTAAGCCTATGGGAGATCTGACTTTTAGCAAGGTGAGACGTTTTTTGTCAGACCAATATGGCATGGGAAGAGATGTGTGGACGAAATTGTTGTCGATTTTTGGGTATGTGTGTGATGGTGTGCAGGGTTAGGAGCAGGGGCAAGGGTATGTATACACATACACTATACACACACACCATACACACACACCATACACACACACTATACACACATTATACACACACGCTATACACATACACACGCACACACTATACACTCACACCCTGAGTCTTTTGTGATTAGTATCACACGCTAGATTTTTGTCGAACGTGTATGTGGTAACTGGTTTCAGTAGAACTAATCTTGTACTGTTTAACCATCGTTATTTCAGCACAACAACCCTTACGTCATGGTCATGGTAAATGACGGGACACAGTCATACGACCACAACTCGTAAGTAGAGACATCTTTTTTACTTTTATTTATAAACTGCCCGGTATCATATGTGTAGGCGCTTTAATCAAAAACATGTTTTTCGAAGTGTATCTTCAGTATTTAAAGTTATCAAGTGCTTTAATGTACTATGCCCTTTGTCGTCATGATGCATGAATGCAGCATTGGCCACTCTACTTAGCCAGCGCTCATTCGAGAGTGTATCAACCCCATAATATTGAGATGGCGCACCAATGCAGTGCGTTGGTGTATCATGACAACAAATTTTGCTTCAATGGGTTAACAATTTATTTGGAAAATATATATGTAGTCTTGAAATTCAGACATGAATTGCTACAGTGTAATACTGTAGTCTAGAGCCCATTGTGTATTGTGCTGCCCTGGAGGAGTATTGTACTAAGGGAGTGGTCATATTTTAAGAACGGGTGGTCGGTGGATTTTTGCGCAAGTGGGCCGAAAAATTTTTGGTCCCCCCCCCCCACGGGAGGGGTTGAAATTTTGGTCCCCACCTCAAGTTGAAATTGAGTGCGGTCGACCCCTTTGAGCTATAGTAACGCGCTGGCTTTTTCGCTAAAAAGGGGTGCAATTTTTTTTGTCCCCACCTCAAGAGGGATCCTAATTATTTTGGTCCCTTCCCTTCAAGGGGTCCAAATTTTTTTGCCAGCCCAAATCCACCAACCCCCTCCCCCCCCCCCACTGTTGTTAAAAAATGACCACTCCCTAATACTGGTGTTGTTGCAGGGACGGCGTCCACCAGCAGCTGGGCGGCTGTCTGAGGGACTTCAGGAACAAGCCCTACCCTGTACACATCAAGATAGAGTACTACCAGAAGTCTCTTACCGTGAGTAACACTTCCGTACCACCAACACCTGTGTTGTACCATAGGTGCAGACTTAACCCAATCTCATTATTCCTTCATCTGAGTCTCCAGGGGTGTCGGAACAGGGGGGCCAGGGGGGTCCATCCCCCCCCCCCCCCAATCCCAGCAATGGGGGGGGGGGGGGGGGGGCAAAGTACCTTTTGGCCTCCCCCCCAAAAAAAGAATTGGAAATGCTAATAAAATATATTCATTACTCTATAGTTATATAAAGAAATCCCACAAATTGACCTTTAAATGCACCAAATCATGTGAACATTTTCAAAATTCTCTGAGGGGGCCATGCCCCAAGACCCCCAATAACATTTTCAGTGTGTCGCTTTATCGCTCAAAAACACCCAACAGAGAACCCTGTATCATCACAGTATTAAGAACCTTTCAAAAGGTTGATCAAAATTGCTAGATTTCCTACTTTTGCCAACCAGGTAGTATAAGGAATGCTGACTCATCACATGTAATAATACCATTATCTTTGCCTTATCCAGGTCTGGTTCCACAATGGTCTGTCTAATGACGTCAGTCAGTATGAGTTGTGTATGCGGGCCGACAACGTGGTTCTACCCAAGGAGGGTTACTTTGGTGTCTCCGGTGCCACCGGCGGACTCGCAGGTAAGACGCTATTCACAAACATCACCGCGCGTCTTACTAACTCCCCACCCGTCCACCAGTTTTATTCCTATGAATGTCCGAGCGCCTCGCCCCACCTCCCCATGATTTTAGTTGCTCTCCCTAAAAAGCTCATGAAAAAAGATAACTGAGGGCCGAACATAAGATTTATGTTTTGTTCCAACTCACCGGCACTGCATTTAGTGCCGGGGAACCTGGGAGAAGACACAACCGGAAGTGGACAGTTTAGCGCGGCACGTTTGAAGAAGCAGGTCGTGTGTAGCAGGGTGAGTAGAATGTTCATTTATAAGTTTACATTTTACTCGTTTATGATTTATTTATATTTCAATTTTGAAATTGACTGAGCTCTACTGAAACCCTGTTAGCAGGGGTATTGTCTCGAGTCTAAACATCTATATTTGTGCATTTCAGAGTCAAGACGGTCTGAATCTGCACGTGTCAAGCCGGTCTGCCGGTGACACTGAAATGGCTACAAGTAGCATGGAGTCTGTGAAATCCATTGGAGAACAGACACAGTTACTTCAGGACATATTCCAGTCTGGTCAAGCAAATGACAGTCAGGAAATGCCACATTTGTCGCCTGAAGGAACGGGCCGACATAGCTTCAACCTGGCTGACCAAGATGGCGGCGGGTCCGGGGCCGGTGACACCGGCTCGAGTAAGGATGTTGCCGGCTATAAGAAGCAGGAAGGCCCGCAAGGCCGGAGGGGCAGGAGACGGTCTCGGTCTCCAGCCAGGTCTCAGTCAAGAGATGGGTCTGTCACTCGTTATAAGGACCAAGATAGACATACTTCTAAGGAGAAGGATGTTAGATGTAGTTCAAGAGACAGGCGTTCTCATTCTATGTCTTCTGAAGGTTCTCATGTATCTCGAGATGATATTAATCGGAAGAGACGTCGGTCAAGGTCACACTCCAATGACTCTGACGTAGAAGATTATGCTCGCTTCAAACGTTTTCAACGTCTTAAGAAGAAGAGTCGCTTTAGTGGTGATGATCATCACCATGATGATGATTCTGATGTTTCTACTGGTTCTAAAAAATCCACTAGTTCTCGAAAATCCACCAGTTCTCGAAAATCAAAGGAAAAGAAGAAGGAGAAGGAGGACGTATTTGAAGGAGTCAAAGAGGGTGCATTCTCGGGGAAGGCAAAGGAGTTCATCGCTAAGACCAATGAAGCTCCAAGGTCACCAGCTGTTACCAAGTGTTTAGCGGCTTTGATTGACAGTATGATTGTGAAGAATGTGGATGAAAAGGAGGCTGTTGAACTTGCCACAAAGTATCCAGCACCTGAGAATATTAAGAATATGTTGGTTCCTGATTTAGAGTTGAGTATGAAACAGAGGAAGGATATTGAACAGCACCTAAAAACAGGGGATATCCATGTACACATCACTCAGGATATTCTTCTATCAGCGCTGACAGCTATGATGCCTGTTTGTGAATTGATTATCAATAGGGGTGCAGAAGGTGATGATGAACTCAACACGGCAGGAACTGAGCTCTTTGATAGTTGCAGGTTGTTGGCTTATGCGAACAACAATTTAGTGAGGAGACGTCGGGAAGCTCTACGACATAAACTTCTGAAGGAGGTTGCTGATTCAGTAGTCACTGCTCCTTTAGGAGGCAAGTTTCTATTTGGTGCTAAGTCCAAGGATAACTTTGTTGAGAAAAAACAAGAAAGAAGATTTGTCCAGGAAGTAATGGGGCCCGACAAGAATGATCCAAAGTCTCAGAAGAAGCCTCAGGCTAGTAGTTACAGAGGTGGTGCCAACAGGAGTCGTGGCACTACTCACAGAGGGGGGTTTCACAGAAACCAACCTTTTCCTCCAGGCACAAGAGTTCCATACGAGTCTTACGACCCATACAAGAGTTACCAGAAGAAGAATCAGAACCAGAGCAACTACCAGAACCAGAACTACCAGAACCAGAACTACCAGAACCAGAACCGAGGAGGATACCGCGGAGGAAAGAAGTCCTAGACAATGTAAGTGTCACTTTGGCACAGGACTTACAATTTGTGCATACACCATCTAACTTTATAGCTGGACAAACAGCTGATTATGTTGAACAGTGGCAGTCGTTGACTTCTGATCAATGGATTATCAATAATGTTCAGGGTATCATTATTCCGTTTACTGAGGAACCTATTCAGTTATCAGTACCTTTTCCTTATCGTTTGTCTAAAGCTGAGAAGTTGACTGTGAATGCAGAAATTGAGTCTATGTTGTTGAAAGGTGTGATAGAAGAAGCGGTCTCAGAGCCGGGTGAATGGATTTCTAACATCTTTGTGGTACCAAAACCAGATGGTGCAGGGCGTATTATACTAGATCTCACTCAACTTAATAAGTTGGTTGAATACCAGCATTTTAAGATGGACTCTTTAAATACAGCAAAGGAGTTATTAGTGGAGGATGCGTTCATGGCATCAGTTGACCTAAAAGATGCTTATTATTCGTTCAAAATTCGGGTCTGTGATAGAAAGTACTTGAAATTCTATTGGAATGATAGATTTTACCAGTATACAGTGTTACCAAATGGGTTGTCTTGTGCGCCAAGGGTGTTCACTAAGTTATTGGCGCCGGTATTCTCTAAAATACGTGAAGCTGGTGGTGAGGCTTTCTATTATATTGATGACTCGTTTATTATGGCACCAACTGAGTTGGAATGTTATAATACAGTGAAGAGGTTAACTGCTCTGTTAGACAGTCTTGGGTTGGTAGTACATCCTGATAAATCAGTTCTGAAACCTACTCAAAAATTGAAGTTTTTGGGGTTCTGGCTTGATTCAACAAAAATGGAAGTTTCTGTGTCGGATCCAAAAATTGAAAAATTACAGACAGAGTGTTTGAAGCTTCTGGACGCAGATTCACCTACTATTAGGCAAGTTGCTGGTGTAGTAGGACTTATGGTGTCATGTACTCCTGGTGTGGACTATGGTTTTGCTCATGTCAAGGCTTTAGAAAGAGAAAAGAATATTGCCTTGGCGTCAAGGGGATATAGGTATGACTCTACTATGTGGGTGTCAAACAAGGCTAGAGAGGATATATTCTGGTGGTTAGAAAATATCAATGGATCAGTCAAGAAAATTAGACCTGACTCACCTGAATTGTATATTTCAACTGATGCTAGTCTGAAAGGTTGGGGTGCTTGTTTTGGTTCTAAAACTTCAGGAGGAAGATGGAGGAAGAAAGAGGTCAAGCATATCAATGTGATGGAACTCATGGCTATTCTGTTTGCTCTTAAATGTTTAAGAGGCATCAGAAATACCCACATACATATTAGAACTGATAATACTACAGCTCTAAATTATGTAAAGAAAATGGGAGGTCTAAGGTCAATTCAGTGTGATATTGTAGCCAGGAAGATCTGGCACTGGGCTGAGTTACGTAGCAATTGGATCACTGTGTCGTACATTCAAGGAAAACTGAATGTACGAGCAGATAAAGCGTCCAGGGTCTTTAAAGACAATCTGGAATGGAAATTACATGATAGAATTTTCAGGAGAATTTGTAAGTTGTTTGGTACTCCAAACATTGATTTGTTTGCTTCAAGAGTGAACAAGAAGTGTCCAATCTACTGTTCTTGGAAACAAGATCCAGATGCTACGTATCTAGATGCCTTCTCTCTTAATTGGGGAGGTTTACAAGCCTATGCTTTTCCACCTTTCAGCTTGGTGATGCGGGTAATCAACAAAGCAGTTCAAGACAAGCCACACAGTCTCGTCTTGGTAACTCCAAACTGGAAAACAAGACCCTGGTTCACAAGACTCAAGAGTTTAGCAAAGCGTCAGCTAACAATATCTCCAAAAAGAAACAATCTGTTACCAGCAGGGGAACAGGTAGACGAACAGTCGGTTCAATTCATAGGAAGAGTAGGGTTGACTATTTCGCTGTTATAAGAGATAACCTGGTTCATGAACAAGGTTGTGATAAGAAAACTGCTGATTTCTTGATGACAAGTTGGGTAGATGGTACACAAAAGGTATACAATACCTATTTGCATAAATGGAACACGTTCTGTATTATCAATAGGGTGAACATGTGGAGACCTACTGTTTTTCAGGTATGCAAGTTTATCAGATCTCTAGATGAGAAAAAACTGTCATTCGGAGCGGTGAATGCCGCTAGATGTGCATTATCGGTTCTTTTGCCCACTTTAGAGAATGGTAATACTATTGGAAAGCATTACTGGGTTTGTCAAGCAGTAAAAGCTGTGTATAGGAAAAGGCCCCCAGTTCCTAAATATCCTACATTTTGGGACGTTTCTATTGTTTTCAACATGTTGATAAAATGGGGAAAGAATGAATTCTTGTCGTTTGAACATTTGGCAAAGAAATTGGTGATCCTCATTCTTCTGATCACAGGGCAAAGAGGACAATTGATTCCAGCATTGTTGCTGAGTGAACTCACTTGGACAGACACAGGGTGTGCAAGATTTCAATTGAAAACATTGATGAAGACGGCTAAGCTAGGTCAACCGTTACAGGTGGTGGTATTGGAACCTTATCCAAAACAGGAATTGATTTGTGTTGTCAAGACCTTGAAGGCTTATGTTAAAGCTTCAAAGGGTCTTAGAGTTAAGGAAATAGAAGGTAAGATTGTCAAGTATGACAAGCTCATGTTGTCGTTCAAATCACCAAACAAGCCGATTGGTAGGAATTCTGTATCTAGGTGGGTACTTTGGATTCTAAAGAAGGCAAAGATAGACAAGAGGTTCCGAGCGCATTCTACAAGAGGTGCGGGAACATCCAAGGCTTCAACGTTGGGAGTTGGTGTTAATGAACTCCTAAAATATGGCTCATGGCGCTGTGAAAAGACCATGGCAAGACATTATAACAAGAAGGTTGAGACAAAGATCTCAGGTTCATCAGTGGCTCAAGCCATACTTAATGATGTAAGGTAAATTGTGACGATTTCGGTCACTGAAAGTGATAAGAATGTGATAAGCTTTTTGCTAATTATTTAATTGAAATAAAGTTTCTGTTACAAGGTTACTTTGTTTTCAATCATGTCTTTTTATGGCTATACCTGTAAAGCTTTAAAGTTCTCCCAGGTTCCCCGGCACTAAATGCAGTGCCGGTGAGTTGGAATATATGATTACACCAACAACTTACTTGTTGTGCAGGGGAATCGTTGTTCCAACGAGGCAGGCACTGTATTAGTGCCCTGGGGGACATGGGCCCACCCGCCTCCCTTTATGACAAGATTTTTAGAAAAATTGAGTAAATTGTTTTTTAAAAATAGTTAGATTTATTACAGGTTATAGCCTTCGTGCCTTGCTACATTCAACTGACCACTTCCGGTTGTGTCTTCTCCCATGTCCCCCAGGGCACTAATACAGTGCCTGCCTCGTTGGAACAACGATTCCCCTGCACAACAAGTAAGTTGTTGGTGTAATCATATATTTACTACCGTATATTTTGGATAAGACATATATTTTTGTCAATCACCAAAAAAGGTGTACATTTTCTGCACCTTTCTTTTTTATTTAGTTCCGATTAAACGTATTGGTTGCATTTATCATTTAAAATGAAACATGTGTTGAAATCTATCCAGTTTTTAGTCTAAAGGTACACTTTTATATGTTGTCTATTTACTGGAAATTTCCATAAGGTTTTGTTCTTTGTATATGTTTTATCAAGGTTGAATTAACTTGTGTCTGCCATACGTGTTGGAGATATACACCAGATGTGTTGGTGCTCTTCGCTATTCACTACCCAGCCAGCGGAGACATATCCGGACTGAGCCTGTGTCAATATGATCAACTTAGGGTCCATAAATCTTTTCTGCCAATATTTGGGAACAGCAGAGCTGATAATGACCAAAATGATAAAATAAGTAGGCTGCACAATCGAGCTTTGTTGCTACAGAACGAAGAGGGGCAGGGGGGGGGGTGTTGATGTACAGTATCTGAAAGAAACCGTTAAACAGGTGTACTCCGGGCCTTCAGTTTTATGGTATATGAGGCGCTAGCTTCAAGTTATGCCTCTGGGCATAGGGATGTAGGCGTCTTACTTTCCCATATAAATGTGTAGTCCGTACTCGTAAGTCTTTAGTTGGAAAAAAATGGCACGTTACTAAATTCATTTGCTTCAATATAATGCATATCGTTGTTGACTCAGGGTGTACCCCTGAGTCTAGATAGACGACCTAAAAGGTTGGTTAAGAGATTTTCCCAATTTCAAGTTCAATCTATCATATATCAGAAAGTATCCATTTCAATGATATAATTTTTGGTTCCACTGTTGCTTTAAGATCTAATCTATCTCATCCAATTGAGTGTGCACACAATTGTGCATTTTTTCCATGAATAAAAGGTGCTCAAAAATTTTGCATTTTCTTGAATCAACAAACCACCGAACATGCCCTCCCATTGAATCCTATGCTGAAGCCGTGTGCACCATTCTAGACAACCCTGCGCCGTGATATGTTTTGAATTCAATAAAAGTTCTATATATAAATGTGTGCTGTCTTGCTATAGGCTTAGTGCACAAGAAAGTGTTTTAGACTAGACAACCTGTGTGTGCACTGTCATTGCTCGTTGACCCAGGGCACCCTGGTTCTTAGGGAGACAGTTTCTGCCGAAATGGAGTGGGTTTGTTCTCCAACTTCAACCAGCCTGATTTTGCTTTCTGTTTGATATTGAAAATGGGAAATATAATCATGAGGGAGATGTTGCCCATGTTGCCACTTGGGATGTTGCCAATGTTGCCACATGTTGTTGGGAGGTGGGGGGATGTTGACCATGTTGCCACTTGCGATGATCATCATGGTCTGTCACCATCATGGTTCATTGTCATCATGGTTCATGGTCATCATGGTTCATTGTCATCATGGTTCACGGTTATAATGGTTCACGGTCATCCTGGTTCATGGTCATCATGGTTCACGGTTAACATGGTTCATGGTTATCATGGTTTAAGGCCATCATGGTTCAAGGCCATCATGGTTCATGGTCGTCATGGTTCATGGCCATCATGGTTCATGGCCATCATGGTTCATGGTCATCATGGTTCATGGCCATCATGGTTTACGGTCATCATGGTTCATGGTTCATGGCCATCATGGTTCATGGCCATCATTGTTCATGGCCATCATGGTTCATGGCCATCATGGTTCATGGCCATCATGGTTCATGGCCATCATGGTTCATGGCCATCATGGTTTACGGTCATCATGGTTCATGGTTCACGGCCATCATGATTCATGGCCATCATGGTTCATGGCCATCATGGTTGATGGTCATCATGGTTCATGGCCATCATGGTTCACGGCCATCATGGTTCATGGCCATCATGGTTCATGGTCATCATGGTTCATGGCCATCATGGTTCATGGTTCATGGTCATCATGGTTCATGGCCATCTTGGTTCATGGCCATCATGGTTCACATCCATCATGGCTCACGGCCATCATGGTTCATGGCCATCATGGTTAATGGCCATCATGGTTCATGGTCATCATGGTTCATGGTTATAATGGTTCATGGCCATCATGGTTCATGGTTATCATGGTTCATGGTCATCATGGGAAGCAATTAGTACATAGTAAAGTAATAAATATAAATATACACCGACTGACGAGGGTTATTAAATGGGTTTCACATAGGGCGGCTTTGCCTTTGCCTAGGTCAATGTCCAGTAGACTTATGGACTATGCATGATGATATCACATTGAAATGGTGAGGTGAGAGAAGAAAATGATGTTCAATGATGTATGGGTGGATTGGTTGGATTGAGTCCCTGGGGCATATGTCTAATGGCACACTGCTAATCATGGTTCATGGTCATCATGGTTCATGGTCATCATGGTTCATGGCCATCATGGTTCACGGCCATCATGGTTCACGGCCATTATGGTTCACTGTCATCATAGTTCACGGCAATCATGGTTCGTGGTCATCATGGTTCATGGCCATCATGGTTCATGGCCATCATGGTTCATGGCCATCATGGTTCATGGCCACCATGGTTCATGGTTCACATCCATCATGGCTCACGGCCATCATGGTTCACAGCCATTATGTTTCACGGCCATCATGGTTCACGACCATCATGGTTCACGGCCATCATGGATCATGATTATCATGGTTCAGGGCCATCATGGTTCATGGCCATCATGGCTCATGATTATCATGGTTCTCGGTCATCTTGGTTCACTGCCATCATGGTCCACTGCCATCATGGTCCACCATCATCATGGTCATTATGGTTCACAGTTATGGTTTACTGCCATCATGATTCATTGTCAGCATGGTTCATGGTCA
The DNA here is from genome assembly GCA_947462335.1 of Harmothoe impar. Classification (NCBI taxonomy): domain Eukaryota; kingdom Metazoa; phylum Annelida; class Polychaeta; order Phyllodocida; family Polynoidae; genus Harmothoe; species Harmothoe impar. The sequence continues at coordinate 89,380,835 of OX381705.1, forward strand.
TAATGGTCCATGGCCAGCATCAAATATTAACCGCCATCATGTTCCAATGCAATCATGGTCATCATGATCCACCACAATCATGGTTCATGGTCATCATTGTCCACCGTCATCCTGGTCCACTGTCATCATGGTCATCATGGGAACTGCCATCATAGTCCATCACCATGTTCCATCATGATCCATATGTTCCATTTGTTCCAAATGTTCCAAATGATCCATATGATATGTGTCAAAAAGCGCTGGGTCACCAGTGGGAGTATCCTTATCTGAGTGGTTTATCCAATGTCCGGGGGGGGGGTTAGGGGGCTTGATCATCAGGCTCGATTAGGGTTGATTATCAGGCTCGTTTTTCAGACTCACTTTACATACTTCATTGAAATTTGATTGAATTGGGTGCATCGCCCTAGAATATACATGTAACAGTGCGGGGGAGGTCAAGTCATAATTGTCATCCATTTGGTGATTGGGGATTGGGTAAAGACATAAAGTAGCCTGACACCCTGAGTCTCCTGTGATGTAAATCACACACCTATTGATTTCAACTATACTTATGATAATTAAGCTTTGAGATGAGTGTTTACTAGCATTTATAGTGACTTAATATTTAGAGTCCTCTGATTTAAATAGTGACATGAATAACTCGAACACAAGAGGAGCCTTGTTTGCCATGCATTAGTAGTACCTAGATGACTAATGTGCTAATCTTAATCTGTTTGCAACTGAAGCTACCGTTGGTGAGTAAAGCTCTTAAAGGCTTCAGGGGCACATGCATCACAGGGAGAAAAATCACTTTCCAACTTTTTGCAAACTTTAATACCAAAATTGCCACAGTAAAGAAAAAGAAAAAAAATTGTCGACCCCAACGCCCTTTGAAAAGAAAATTGGAAAGGAGGGTTTATTTCAATCATGAACTGGCTTGATTGCATACAGATGAATTTAGGTTGCAATGATTGAATCTCCCTACAAGTTTAGACCCCAAGTTTGCCTGCTTTCTTTTTATTGCATGTTCCTTAGCCAATTCCTTGTTGCCCTGAACATTGTTGGAGTGATTGCCCCTTCGCTATCCCTCTCGGCGGGTTCCATCCCCCCGTAACCCGTCCCTAACAATGTCTTCGTACTAACATGTGTTTGTTGAGGTGTTGCCACTAACCACGCACAATACGCATGTTGGGACAAACTGGCCGCTTCGTCTTAGAAGTAGAAACTTCTTATAGACAGTAGGGTCAGTCTTTTCTTAAAATATATCTAGGTATTTGATTTTGGATCTCTTAGTTTTATAGTATCTTTTGTCTAGGGCAACAGCACTCTCACAGTTCAACACCAAATCCAAGAGCATGAAATTGCCAATGATAATGTTCTTTGGTGACTTTTACATTTTGATATATTAATGTTTTTGATAGATTTGGATGAATTAGATCAATTTATAAAGCAGCCTACACAATAATCCATCAACACCAGTTGTTTGTACTTCACTGTTCATTAAACTAATTTGATGTTTTCTACTACTACTTTCCTAAATCCTAAAATGAAGTTGTTGTCAAATTGTTATGAGGTTTAAGGAACAAATATCATAGAAATATTTTCAAACATTTATAGATATAAGCTTATCAACTAGCAGCAATGGATGTCGTGAACAGCCGAAGTGATGGGAAAGAAGTCTTTGGATTTGTTGGCTGGTGTATTTTAAGAAACTGACCGATAATGGACACAAAGTCAGTTTGTAACGAGAGGGACATTGGAAATCTCAGCTCATCCGCAGAATATGACTTCTCATGGCTGTAGTGCTATACCGATTACTGTGACGATTACCCAATTAGCACCAGCGCCAACGCCTTGACCCGCTATCAGAGCTGTCCAAGAAGCTGTGCATCCTCTCAATGTTGAATTCAATTTAACTACCAGTGATGAGGGCCACATATGTTTTCCCTTGCTTCTCTATTCAATCATCTAATATCCAGCTATCTCTGACTTGGGTATTTCAGATGATCACGACGTGGCCTCTTTCCTGACGCACAGCCTTACGCCTTCTACTGACCAAGTAAGGAGCCTGTCAAACTTAATCTTGTCGATAGAAATTGTTCATCAATTGGTGCATTGGAATTAAAGAGAAACGAAGTTGAAAGGTATAAGTAGCGATGTGACTGATACAGTTGTAATAACCACCAACCCCTAACCCCCTCCCCCCAAGAAAAAAGGGATAAAATATGCATGCACCTATCACACACCTTATAGATTAAAATCTGTGGATGAAATTGAAATAAATGACTCATATTTCTTGCTGTCTGCCTGTTTATAGCCCGCTGGTGGCACTGTGTCGGCGGACGAGAAGAAGAAGTTTGAGCAGGAGTTTGATGACTACTGGCAGAAGCTGCAGCGCGCCAAGGAAGAGTGAGTCTCACTGCTACATCCACTCCTCACTCTAATCTCTCTCTTCAAAACCAGACCCTCTGTACTAGCCTTTAACCATCTAGGGCCCGCAGCTGCCTGAGGCAGTACCTTAACCCTTAAAGGGCGGATGTTGCTAAAAGATGACATTTGTCGTCATGATGCTCTGATGCAGCCCTGGCGAGTAACTCGCCCGTGCTGCATTGGTGCATCATGCCGACCCTTTGGGAGTGTCTGAACCCCATAGTGTCTGCATGATGCTTGAATGCAGCACTGGCGAGTTACTCGCCAGGCCTGCAGGCATGCATCCTGATGACCAAGGGCATGATGCCTTAATGTATCATGTCGTCCTTAAAGGGTTAAATAATCTTGAAAACCTAAGCTGCCTATGGGTGGAAAATATTCCATTTAAAACCAGACCCTCTGTACCACATCTGATGAATTAGATACTGACAGCGACCTGTTTCCCTTGTAGTTACCCGAGCTACGATAAGTCTTTCAGGAGCACTTACCCTACTTCCTCACTTTCAGTTATCAAAAAGAGCACCCTGATAAGAAGCCGAAGTTTGATGCTGACGACGAGAAATGGGTGAGCATGAAAGAATATTATGAGCATAGGCTGCTGTTTTAATTAGATATCAAACAAAAATGCTAGGCGGTTAGCACTAGCATCAACTACTGGGGTACCTGTTTTAACAGGTCCTGGTTTGCACCATTGTGCCAAAGGAATAAGCAGTTTTGGCAAATAGGGACTCATCAAGCATTTATTTTTTGTGCCAAAACTACATATAGATGGAGTGGGTAGATGCCATTTGTATGCCTTGGACACCCATGTATTTTAAATGCTAACATATATCACCCTCTTTGACCTTAGTTTGAGAGCCAGGATGAGCGAGAGCTGAAGCAGATCTTTGATGGCCAGAACCAGATCCACGTCACAGTCCGCGACTTGCACCGTAAGATGGACGAGATCATCGGTCGTCAAGAGCGTACACTGTCCCAGATCTCCTACATGAGCCAGGGTCAGGGAGGCCAGGCACCAACTGGTGTGCCACCACAGGGGGTGAGTGAGGGCCAAATGGGCTAAGATGTGTATACATATGTAATTGAGTAAATGTTGCATTGTTTATGATTACTGATAAAACCTCGGTTATATCCGACCTCGCCTCTAAGCCGAATGTGAGTTTCAGAAAAATAATTCAACTATAGTATACTAAAATTCAATTAGTAAAATGTTATCTTTACCCCTAATGTGATTTTGCGTGTTATTGATTTTGGGTTTCATTGAAATATCACGTGTCTTCAGTTGAATGTGTTTAATCAGGTGGAAATGACTTCTTTTAAGGCATACTTCTTAAGTTGAGCTATGTTGTTGCCAAAGTTCACCTATATTTCAGGAATCAGGTTTCACGGGATATTCATTTATTGTTCGATTTAAACCTGTATAATCAAGTGATCTGTTAATAGCTGATAATTTTTTTTACGAAAACAAGTTGTAGGATAGAAATCGTTGATAGTTGCAGGGCTAAAAATGAAAGATCAACACCTTACACACAACCACTACAACGCAGTTTGGAAGCTGTCACAAATACAAATCACATGTTCAATTATATCTATACATGTAGCACTGTCACTTTGACAACTTCCACTATACTTTATAAAGAACTTTAACAAATGCACCTACTTTATAAAACAAGTTAACAAATACACCCACTTTACACATTGCACCACTCAGCTCTACAGGTTTGCACCAGTTACAGTTCAACCATAGATTACAGGTTACAATCAACTTCTTACATCTCTATAGGCATTGGTGTTTGCAGTTTTCACTACTTTTAAAAGTTTCATTCAGTTATTTGTAATTTCCTTACCCAAGGGATATACATGTATCTTGAAAATGATTTCTCTGTCTATTCCCTTAATGAACGAAGTATTTGGTTTGGTATATTGCTTTTTGATTTCCTTTCCATTTTGTTTGAAGGTTTTCTAATGTGATGGCTATTTCATGTATGAGTTATATGTTGTATTACAGAAGCAATACATATTAACAATCACCACATACATCCATACATACCTCTACTGAAGAAATATACATTACAAAATATATCATACATATACATACAATTCCCGTAGATAACATACAATGAATAATATTACCTACCTACATATACCACTCTTACAGTCATGTCAACCCTGTCATATGATTCTCATCCCATACAAAAAACAACACAAACATGAAACAAATATAAATTCTCAACTACCACAAGTTTCAGAGTCAGGTGTAGTACTTATGTCAAGCAACATTAAGTCCTGCTCATAAGTGACTTATTGATTCCAGGGTTCTGTCCAGATGACAGGGGACTCCATCAAGCGGCATGAAGTGGATGCCATCCTTAACAACCAACGTGAGCTGGTACAAACCACCAGGGACCTCAAGTAAGTACTGCACTCTACACATGTATATAGGATGGGAAGTTAAACTGTGTACTCAGTATCTATGGTTGTCTACTACTCTATAAAGTACTATCTAGTTTATTCTCTGAGGCCTTAATATAACCGGGAATATGGCCATAGTATAAAAGCCATTCTCTATGCGTTCTTTTCTTTTGCATTGTATTGCACCTAAAGTTACCAGCATCTTTTGTATTGATACATATGTTTGATAATCACCCTGGTCAAGAATATTCTAGAAAACTAGCAGGAAGCATATGATATTATGTTATACAAGCCACCAGAAGTGTGAGAAAAGATGAGTCCAGATGAAGGAGATGTAACTGTATGTTGTGTTTGTCTGCAGGTACCTGGTCGGTGAGGTACAGAGTCGGGTTAACGCTGCAGCAGGAGGAGGGGGTGGATACCAAGGACAGGGGACAGACCAGGAGCTGAGGAACATGATGAGCAGTGTACAGAATGATGTCAAGTCACTGGTGGGCAGGCCACAGGTTAGTAGAATAAGTAACTTGGATCTATAACTCATCATGATATCCACTCTAACTTAGTGTTCCATATATTTATAGGCTTTTGAAATGGTCATATGTTGACTATATATTATTTATATACATAGGAAAAGAAACTAGGCACTAGTGGACATTAACATATGTAACAAAATAATGTATTTGTACTATGTTGTGAAACTGACTGAGTTCAATCTAATACATCAAACTCTATACAACTACATTGTTGTTATTTGCAGCATGTGGCGCCACCTCAGTGTCCTCCTCCACCAGCATCTTCCTGTGTTACGCCCATGTACCTCTTCTTTTTCCTAATTTTACAAATGGCCATCTTTATTGGGTATTCAATGTATAGGTAAGTCTCAAATCAAGCACTCTCTTTCCTATGTTATTATGCCACAAAGTGTTTATTAGAAAGATACCATAATATATATTTCATTTTACTGCAGTAGGATCACTCTAGATATGAATCGGAAAGGTGAATTGATGGCTCAGATTATTACGTTCAATCTTCAAATATGAGGAAAGGTGTACTTTCAATTAGCAGAATTTATAAAAGAAAATTGTCTCTTACTTTCAGGAGCAGTAAGGATCAAGCAGCAAAGAAGTTTTACTGATCTGGGCATTGAGAAAAACTACATGTGCGCCATCTATGTCATCTACATTGCACAGCCATCATTCATATGGTTTCTCATTTAAATATTGACAGTATTTTTACCATTTAAATAGAAATTCATACAGGATTCCTTGCTACTTTACAGCAACAGTTTTGGACGGTTTTGAGGCTAAGATACAAAAGTATAAGAGAATATGTAACCTATACATATTGGGGAAACTGTTCGGGGGGAAACACATTTCAAAGGCCTTTACTTAGTATCCATTTTGTCACTCATTTGATCAGGATATAATAATTAGTATCCAATTTGTCATAACTTAGCACTCATTTGATCAGGATATATTATTTGTGTTTCTCAGCCCACCTTGATTCATTGTGATACAATATGCTGCTCATACTGCAATGTAACATCAGGTTATGAATATGGGTTTAGTGTCTAATACAACTATATTTTTAATGTGTAATGTCTTGGTAATTACATATTATATAGAATGGTGTAAAAGCGATAAAATTGCTTCCATGTCACAAAATTGTATCTATTATTTTGGACTATTCTAATCATTTGGTGACTATCTGAGAGGTATAGTTGAATTGCACTGGCATTGACCCATCGTTTTAACCCTAACTACCAAGCAGTAAACTGTTCAACAGTGAAACCTAAAGGGAGTAATTTACTGTAAAGTAGTGACAAAAGTGTCTTCACATTGACAGTTTGCAGTTTCGTGATTTACCATTGACTATCAGAATGTTTTCCACCTAACACTCCCATCTGTCACATATATGTGGCATTTATGTATCAGCAAGGTCTTCATAACTATATCTGATAATCGTGATATAGCAATTATATCAGTCACATGGTTGTGTTTAGCCAAAGAAGGTGGTGGGTGATTCTTTACTCTACAAAGTATGTATATATGGTGTTGGGTAAAATGTTACAATTGTTATGACTTTTAAGGAAATTGCAGTACTGGAACTGCCTATTATGTGTGAGGTAGTACAGCACACCTCCATGTACGTGTTGAAAAACAATGTATTTAATTTATTATTGCTAAATCATGTTTGTTTATGGCTTATATTTCTGGCTGTTATTTGTATAATATGGAAACAGTTCAATTACAATAGTTAGTAGTGCCAAAAGGTTTGTTATTGCTAGTCACAATCCAGTAAGGGCCATTGTCACAGCCCCTTCACCACAGGATTATTATGTCAACAGGCACTACTTTAGTTTACAAAATGTTTGATAGAGTAATTTCATACCTAAGTAGTTAGAATCTGGTGTAGCTCCAAATCTATCGTTTGGTACATTGGTACACAAAATAGTTTTAGTATCTGGAGCCAAAAGTGAGAAGGCTTATAGAAATGTCTTGTGGCCAACTAGTAACTAGTTTCATATCATGAGAATTTCAGAAATCATTAACTTTAAAAGAGAAAATACTACAGTTCTAACTTTGCTCATAGCTACTCTTGCTGGTAGAATTGACAATCATATGGGTCATTGCAGTAAAATCCTCTCCCAAGAGGTATTCTCCTCATTTACTGGAGTATATTCTATAACCCACCAGCATCAAGGTATACCATGTTCAAGCTAATAATATGGTACTTCAAACCTGCATCTGATAATACTCCTCAGGCCTGAACTACACAAGTGGATAGCTAGATATGTCTGACCTGTATGTTCCACCAATACCAAGTAATGTATTATTGGTGCAACACATGTCCACACTTGTACCAACAAATGATGACATCTCTTCCCTGAAATCTGAATTAACTGTGACAGTTTCTACTTCAATCATATAAATACATCTGTACATCAACTTTCCAATAAAATAATTCAGGATGATTTGGTGATTCAGATATGATTAAGTACATTGTGTCTATTATAATATGGATTGTCATGAAGGTTATACATGGCTAAATGTGAACACTATCATAGCAGTACACAATCAGGTTCTAACAGTAATCATGATACAAAGATATTAACTGGTCATCTACAAGAGTATTAATACGTTGACCCTCTAGACGGTCACTTGCCCTTCGTATAGCATTGACATATAGAGCTAGGCATGGAGAATATATTCCATATGAACCCTATGGAATGAAAGCACATTCCAAAGTATGAACACTACCGGTAATTCCTTTAGTGATTCATATCTTAGATTGTAGGTGGTAATGAATGAACATCCAGTCTTTGGAGTGGTCAGTCAACATTCTGCAAGACCATGCTAATGAGTTTTTGGATTCCTTCACTGGCTACGATTTTAATACATACTTGCTGCCAGTACAAACTCCTGCAGGTCGGCCACTTTAACTGAGCCATGCATGAGCTACTTGGTACATTCCTGTTTTCAGTATCTGTAATGAGAAAAAGGTATTTGCTAGCTGGGCTGTAATGATATGATGTTACATTACATTAAGCCTGCCATTTGGCTAGAATCCAGTGAGCTGAAGATATCATGACTTTTGAGTTGGTCATATTAAGTCGTGAGTCAAGGCACTATTTCAACAGAGAGTGTCTCCAGAAAAGATGTATGGTAGAGCTCATTTATATAGAGTAACTCAATGTCAATCCACAGAGCTGCCTGGAGTTGTACATGATATCCTTTAATATTATCATATGTATGTTTTATAGGAGTCCTGCTATGCCTTTTAACTCATTTGTACTAGCTTGCTTTATGGTTGCTGGCATTTAAAAATATGGATTCTGTATATTCTGTATCTCTGCACCAAGCAATGACAACTTCGAAGTGCCACCTACATTATTTCTGTGTTGTCATAATTGGTAAATATTGTTTGTCATCAGTGAATGGTCATCTGCATCTGAATCAAACGGAGCAGCTTGACTACCACCAATTTGTTTTTTGTAGAGTGCAATTTTGGGGATGGACATTTGCACCTCCTACAGACGTTCTTGAGTCTATAGATGGGTTTTTCAAGATCATTGTCTGTGCTCTCAATATGTTGATATGTCAAGCTACTTTCTTTATCTACTTAAGTGTCAAGCTACCTTCTGTATCTACTTAAGTGGTTATTGGTGCAGAGTATTAATGTGTGTGTTTATCCTCCTCCTGCCCTGACCTTGTACAGAGGCATTAACACCACTCTGTGATTATTTATGATAGTAAATTCATGTTATGGTAGCATTCTACTATACAAAATGTTCCAGCTAGGAGAGGTAGATGTAAGACTTGGGGGACTATTCATCTGAAAAATTTAATGTGATCTTTAAAGAGGGGATTCTTTTGAGGGAAGATACGTTTTTCTCATGACTATTTCTAAAAAGTACTTATTCGGATGTCTCTTGGTTAATGTAAAAAGTGAAAACAATCAAGCATCATAAGAACCAAAGTACTGGCAATAAGTGGTGGCATTAGCCTACAGCCAAAAAATATATAATTGTGTCATCTGCGTGAGGTTCAGTCAATTCTGTGGAAAGCTAAAGTATGTCCAAACAGTGCTATCTGGAGTACCTTGTAGTGTCAATTATGTTTGAAGACTAGATCTGTGAAAATCAAGATAATGGTGCTAATTGAGAGACCTAACAGGATTGAACGCAGTATGTGAACCAAGTGTTTCTGTACTTTTCTCTGCACATCTTGTAAAAACATGTTGTGAGTGTAAAGAAGAGATAAGTGAGAAAGAGAAGTGTGAGAATGTGCTGTTGTTGTAACTGGATTGTAAGGAAGATGTGTATTTCATAGGACTGAAAATAAATTGGCGAAGTACTGCAACATAAAACCTGTTTGTGTGTTGTGATGTCTCCTCTGAAGGTATTCTATTAAAGATTTATGAAAACGAAATCTTGTTTCTGAGCTGTCCATTGAAGAAACTCATAAAGGATAATTTTCTGCAAGACAAGCAATAATAAAACTTGGCAAGCAAAGTTAACTAGCCGATTAGGGGTCAGGTGATGGTTACATCTCTTTTGCAGGCAATCTATATTGATTGATTGATTGATTTTCTTTTATTTAGACTGAACATGAGCAGGCATTAAGTTTGCCTATGAATTAATTCATCTCCAGTTGATGGTTTAAATGCTACAGTGTTCCATATAACAATCTGTTTGTGTACTTCTTGTACATCATATATAAAGAAAATAGAGAGGCGGCTTATGGCCATGACTTAAGTGTAATAGTGCTTATTCATAAGATGTTAGTTCCTTTTTGGTTAGGACTGATGGTTGTAGTCCAGGGCTTCATTGGGTGGTGTCTTAGTTGGCACCATCCATTGAATCCTTGTTGGAGTGATGGTATTTTCCAACATAGTATTTCTCTATATACTCCGCTGTTATAATACAGTATGGACGATGTTGGTGTCCATGGACGATCTTAATGTCCATTTCTCCTCCGAGATGTGGGGGGAGGGGGGGGGTGGGGGAAGGCAGGTACCCCCTAAAACCACCCAAAAAACCCGCCAGTAGATAGAATATATGTTTGTAAGTAATGTTTTTGTTTGGTGTAAAAATATGCTCGCCAAAATTGGCTAAACGAGCTCTCCTGAAGTTGTCAATTAACCCTGTAAGGCCCCTGTTCATTGGAATTACAACAAGAAAAATGATATTCATGTACAAATGTAGTAGTTGGAATGAGGGTCTGTACTGAAGGTCTCAAAGAAAAGGATTCTGAAAACAGCTACTTAATCAAGGACATATCCTCTAAATGAGTGCACACAGCATGATAGGTCTAGCTAAAGACACTCCAGTGGCCAGAGCAGTGGTACACTGCAGTAGAGGTAGAGTGGTAGAAGGTGACAGTCACAGGTGCATTCTCCCTACATTTTATAATCAGAAAATCATAGGAAATAGTCTATCAATGATAGATGCATAATGTTTGCAGTTCTGGATTCTACTTGATCGCCTTAACATACTGTAGTATGCCTGGTGTTATATAACAATTTCCTGAAAGTCCGTTGGCCTACCTACCCTCAGGCTACTCTGCAACGTACTCACTGCTCCCATACTCCACCTGTGTGATGCTTCAGGAACTACAGACAGACAGATAGAGCAAAACATCATACCTAGCAGCTAGACCTTTGTAAACTGATAGACACTGCTGTTTCTCCCAAATAGTTAAACGCTAGTTTAAATGAACCGGCCCTATGAACATACTTTACAGGGTTGAGTTTAAGGGTTGCCATGATAGTGCAGTTTTCATGGTATCCACATAACAGCTGACCCTTGCTAATGTCCGATTTCAGGAGAGTTGTGGAATGAATGAGGGATGTATAGTGCCGCATGAATAGGGACACAAGTAGTATAGTATGTATCGGAACGGGACTATAGTTAACTACTGTTTATTACTCAATCGACATGCAGCCAATCAGAGGCCTCTATTTGGTCACGTGACCCGTTGCCATGGTAACGTGACCTACTTAGGGCTCTCAGCCAATCAGAAGCCAGCATTCTGGGTGACCTACTGACTTACTTAGAAGCTCTCAGCCAATCAGAGGCCGGCATTCTGGTAACCATGGTAACGTGACCTACTTACGTCACGTGACCTACTTAGGCTCAGCCAATCAGAAGCCGGCATTCTGGTAACTAGGGTAACGTGACCTACTTAGGGTTTGTTTGTAAACAACACCACGTGGCTCTCTTGTTTGTAAACAACACCACGTGACACGTGACTGTTTGTAAACAAACAAACAAAAAAAAGTTATGTAACTTATATATAGAAATAAAAACACAACAAGATAATTTCTTTTCTTTTCATTTTATTCTTTATTTTCATTTCAATCAGAAAAAACACACAAGTTTATGCTTTTTTAGCTTGCTTCTTCGATTTGCAGCAACTCAACAGGCCGCAAAGTCTCACGCCGCCGTCACTCGCACCACCACACCCCGGACGACTTCTCTCCAATAGACATTGCACGACTTTGGATAAATCCAACACCATTTCGGCAAGGCAGAGAATCTTTGCCTCCATGAAACGGCCGCCATCGCAACAACCCGTCACAACAGCATCATCGATAGCTTCTGACTCACGGCCCGGTCGCTCAGCTTTGGGATTTTGCTCATGCGCATGACGCACTTCTTGGGGTTTCTTGTTCGACATGCTTCAATTAGGAAATGAACGCAATGAGGTCCACAGGTGTCAGCAGAAGTGTCTTGTAGTTGAATGCGGTTTCTTTGCCACTTGAACGGAGCAGAGCGTTCCACGAAAGACAAGAACTCCGCACTCAGCGGCGGTAAGCCGAAGGAATCAAAGTAGTACACTTCACCCGTGCTCGACACGTAAAACGCCACCCAATGCTGACCTGGTAAATGTTGCGGATCTGTGTTGCTCACGAAACAAGTGTCTTTGATAGGGTGCTTCGGAATAGTGTCACAAGAGAAAACGCCCAGGAAACGATGTTTTGTGTGAACGTTTTCCTTCAACCTTCAACCGCCGTCTTGTCTTCAGTTCATGTGGTAGTCGGTGATGGGGTGTCGATCTCGGGTCAGCTCGACGACGTTGTCGTACACCAAGTAGAGTAGCACCGTTGTTGTCGCTTGTAGCGCCGAGCGGAAACTGACTTCCACCCTCAGCTGACCCGCTCTTATAAGGTTCACGCGACACCCGTCGTGCGATCTGTCTGGGGTTAAGTCGAGGGGGAACACCGTGTAACCGTTCAGGAATTGATCGTATGAAATACCGCAGGAGCGCGCGCCCTCGTACATCCCCGTTTCCGTGTGTAGCGCCAAGTACTCTCTCACGGCCGCTTTGGTCTTAAAGTTGGGCACGTAGGCGTCGTTCGGCACTTTCTGATCGTTCACTATCACTTGAAGCGAGCTGATGTCGTAATGCTTCATCTCGAACGGGTTCTTGGTGTAGCTACCGTTGAAGGCGTCGTGGTCCAGGAAGCAAATCATCATCGACTTGGGAAGCTGGCCTGTGTTGGAGTGCGTGTAGCTGTGATCTCTGTTACCTTGAGGGATGGCGTACGTCGTCACCTCCACTCTGTTCACCGGGTAGTCGAAGGGCCCGTGTTCTATCACCGCTCTCTCGTGCGTTTCCGCTACAGCGTCCGCCACCAGCACGCGTCGCACGTAGAGCTTTGCTTTGTAGATCTTCAAGCTGTAGCCTCCGTCAGCGGCGCACATCAGATAGAAAGAGGGCGCCGCTTGTTTCAGAGTGAGATTGATTTCTGTCTCTCCAACGATGAGCTTCGGTTGATGAGCCAGGTCAAAGTGCAGTCGCGCCATCAGCGAAAAGCGCTTGTTGGAGATTAGCTTCTTGCGCGCTTTGTACCCCGCATTCGCGTCAGTCAACGTGTCAAACTGACCGGGCGTATCTTCATGCCACCCCTGGGCGCTCATGACGCCGTCCTTCACGTCTTTGTTGTAGTTGAGTAACCCTTCCAAGTAAGCTCGGTAAGGGTAGGTCTCGGTGTTGCCAGACACTTTGAAACCGCCGATGGAGACTTGGACGTCTTTGAAGAGCGAGTGAGCCAAGTTGTTCACCGGAGCTACCGCGTCGGTGTCCTCGATCGCCGCTCCGTTCGCTTTCAGCACTTGACATTCCAGATGAAGGTAATTCTCGTTCAGGTCTGTGTACTCTTGCGACTTGTTGATGGTGAAATTTATGTTACCTCCATCCTCTAAAGAGTTTTTTGTTTCTATCCCCAGGAAAGACGACTTTAAGATAGTAGTCTGAGTCGGCGCTACGGTGTGCAGGTCGAGCTCAGAGAGCGCGCACTCGTTACTGCTCTCGTGTACGTAAGCCATTGTGTTCTCTCTTCACGCGGCCGACAGACTGACGCCGGCCGCCTCCAGTCTTTTTATTTATACCTGAACGCCTAGGCGCTTACCGGTCGAATACATCCCCTCTACGTCTCTTGCAAGAGCCACCGCCCGTCTGAGGAGAATGCCGGCGACGTTTCGACCCTTTCTTAGACGCGACAGTCGTCTTTCCTCCCGAGAACGCCGTACTCGCCAGTCTCTTCAGAGCGCCTGCGCCTCGGTCTTTCACGCTGCTCTTTAAAGTCAGACCCGCCAGCACATCTTTAGCTACGCCCACACCGGCGCGGAGCAGCGTTTTTCCCACCGACTTCAATAGCGGGGTAGCCGAGCGCATCAGACCTAACAGAGCGCCGCCCAAACCGTGCCCGCTCTGGAAAGAGCGCCCGCTGTACACGTTGACGCCGTTGCCCAGCTGCGCGTTGTAGTAATCGCTGTACCCTCTGCTGACGGTGCGCCTGGGTGGAAAGTACGGAACGCGTTGACGCATCATTTTTCTCTCTTTCAGCGCTCAATAGGTCTCAGATGAAGTGTCACGGTCACCTCGCCTCTACCGAATGGGATGGAATGACCGGATCGGTCTCTTAAATAGATGCCGACCTCGGTAAACCTCTTGGATTTCAAGGGGAAATAATCCAAATGGGGAAAACTGATAGCTTGCACGCCACCTCGACGCTTTCCGCCTCTGTCCACCGCCACGCAGCGCAACAGCGGCACTTGCATGTCGCCCACACGTCTCTCCTGGATCATGTCGGTGTATATGTACACAGAGTGCACGTCCCCGTAAACATCCATCGAGTAGGCGCCGGTAGTCGGCGACGCGAAACACGTCTTCTCTCCGAAGCCTAGAACGCATGCGAGATGCTGACTCAGCAGGACAGCACAGTGTCTCGGCGGTTTGATGGTGACGCGTTTCGTCTTGGCGTCGTATGATAAGATCCGCATCGGTTTGAGCAAGAAGCTGTCGCCCTCTAGTCTGTCATCTCGCAACGTCTCACTCAAGCGCTCGATTAGGGTGTGGTTGCTTCCGGTGAAAATAGGAGGTATCTCGAATATGTTTGGCATGAAACTGCGCACTCCCATGTCTTTCTCCATCTCTTCGATCATCTGTCTTGCTTGATCGCTGATCGCCTTCTTCTTCACTGCCGGGGACAAGAACTGCTTGTATACGGCATTCGTCTGTCTCAAGTCGACCTCTCTCTTGAACCTTTTTGTTTCCGGTTTCAATTGCTGCTCTTCCGACGTGTCTGATATCTCTTCCACCGTTACATAGCTCGCTTCCTTCCAGCTCAGCGGGAATTTTGAGCTGAACGTTAGCTTGCTCAGACCGTTCGCGTTTTTCATTCCCCTCCAGTCTACCTGTGGTTTTTTTCCTTCGGCGAATTTAGTTTCTTTTAAAACCTGGATCGCCTCCTCTAGCGAACCCTTGGTGCGCAGAGGAACAACGATGATCAAGTCGTCGTCGTGCACGTTAGTCCATTCTGTAGGGAGGATGATCTCAGTCAGAGCCGCTTCGTACGCTTCGGGCAGAAGGAGCGGCGAGTCGAAGTGAGTTCGGAAAGACGTCAAGCTGTTGTCAGGATAATACTCCATAGAGCTGTTGCTAGGTAGAGTGATGTTCATTTTTTATTTTTTTTTCTACGTTATTTTTTTGACGGGGATCCACTCGTTGAACTTGTTGTCGTAACCTAACCAACGTACGAAAGCTAACTCTTTACCGTCGACGGTCTTGCGGCGCAACACCTCGTCTATCAGGTAGTTGTTGTCGTAACGACTCTTGTACACCTTCTGAACCTCTTCCGGGTAGAAGACGCCTTTTATCTCCTCGCCCTTGTCGTCTTTCAGCTCGAACCCTCTGCTTCCCAACGTCTTAGCAACGTCGACCACTTCCTCGCGCCAGTTTCCCTCGTACCCTTTGTCGAAGGCGCCTTTAGTTCTCAACATCCTCACTCTGTCACCCGGAGCGATGACGTCGACGGCGGACGTCTTTGTTTTTTTCTTCTTTTTCCATATTTCGTCGATTTGTTTGTTAGTTGGGAGATCTTGTCGGTAGAAAACTGTTTCGCTGTTTTCTGAGCTGACTTGAGCCGGCGCCATTTTCAACGTCTTGTGGTGAGTGCGATTGTAAGAAGACACTACATGGTGCAGTACGTCTACGTAGCGATACGTGCGCTTGTGTGTGAAATCACGCCACAGCTTCTCCTTCAGACTGCGGTTCAAGCGCTCCACTAGACTAGCTTTGATGTCGTCGTTCTCGCCAGTGAAGAACTCTATGCCCTCGCTCTTCAAGTGATCTTGAAAGATCTTGTTCAAAAACTCTTTCCCCTTGTCTGTCTGAACAGTGCGCGGTCGTCTCTCGCCAGTGCCTGTCATCTCTCGGAAGGCCTCGGTGACATCAGCGCCGCTCTTGGATTTAATGGGAACGGCCCACGCGTACCTAGAGAAAACGTCGATCGCCGTCACCACGTACCGGAAGCGGTCGTTGTGAGACGCCAAAGCTTGCATGTCCATCAGATCTATCTGCCACTGCTGATCGATTGCGCCGGTTATAGTCTTGTTCCTTGCGAATTTTCTCCGAATGGGTTTATGTTTAGTGTAGGCGTCCAGCGACACTAAAGCATCTCGGATGACGGCCGGGTTCAGGTGGCGAAAATGATGTTTCTGGAGTTTAGTCACGCTAGTGAAACTGGAGGGCGCTTTGACGTCGGTATATCTAGCTACTACGCGCTTCTTTTCTTTTTCCTTCTTGGTCAGTCTCTTCACTGGTTTGCCCATGGTGGGCCTGTTGAGGGCGTGAACGACGAGCTCGCTGCTAGGCGGTTGCGCCCTTTCCTTTTCTTACTCGCCGCCACGCTCCTATAGGAAGTCGGAGTTTGGAAAAGTTCACTGTCGTCCTCCTCGTCGTCAGAGGATTGATCGTCCACCTGGAGAGAAGAGTCTGCTGCTGCTACTGCTGCTGCTGCTGCTGCTGCTTCTCCTTCTTCCGAGTCGAAGCTCGGTCGTTTCCGACCTCTGTCAGCAAGCCGTGTGTCCAAACTTCGGCCAGGTCCGCTCGCTTTATACAGATGGTTTCCGATCAAGGAGTCTGTGGGAACTGCTTCGCGCAGCGCTTTCGTGAACGGCGAGTAGCCCGCCGGTCTGGGCGCCGTCTTCCTGAACCTGGCAGCGTCGTTCAGTAAGTCCACTATGTTGATGCGATGCTCAGGTGGTATTCTCCGACCCGACATCTCGCGCACCGCACCGTCCTCGTTCCACTTGATCACACCGGATTTCTCCAATTGTTTGTACAGCGCCACGGTCCGGGTGCGATTCCTCTTGGGAACTTGGTTCGCCAACCGCTCGAGTAGGGACGCGCTGGCCTCTTCAGCAGACTGACGGAGGTGAGCCGGGGGCGAAGAAGAGTAGGACGAAGAGATGTTGCTGTTGTGGGGATTCGCGAGAAAAAATTGCAATCTATTCAACAACCTTCGGTATTTCAACATTTTCTCGCGCGATTCCAAAGTGGGGTCGTTCAACACTAAATCCAAGTCCCTGTAGATAAACTGTAGCACCTGGTGCAAGGCCGCGTCCGGATGAAGGGACTGTTCTGCCTGCTTGTGGTAATAGGCCATGTCGGCAGGTAGGCGGGCGGCGGTGGCAGGAGCGGAACTCTCGTTCTTTTCAGTGCGCTCATCAGGAAGAGGAGGAAGGTTTGGAGCAGTAGAAGTACTAGCAGCAGCGACTGCAGTAGTAGCAGCGCTAGTAGTAGCAGCAGCGGGCACATGATGAAGTAGACCTGCTCGTGATGATTTGTAGAGCGTCTCAGGATCCACGAGCGCTAAGCGTTTGTAGTGTTGTTGCTGCTCTGAGTCCGTCATGGGGACGACGGTGGCAATGACGCTGGTGGTGGCGGTAGTGGTGGTGGTGGTGCTGTCGGCGAGTAGGTGTCGAATGAGGTGTCTCATATACGGAGAATGCTCTTTATAAGCGGTAAGGCCATCCCTATGAGAGCCGGAATGAGGAAACCTCCCTCTTGTACCAAGACGCGTCTCTTTTTTTTTATGGGCGTAGATTTTTTGCCGACCTCCCTCAACACGTCAGCCGATTCTCGAAGCTTGTCCAGTTGTTTGTCGCTGAGCGGGATGTTCCCTACCAGTAAATTGTGACAGATCTCACTCAACGCTGCGATCAGATCGTCGCTTCCAGAGTCTATTAGATGCGAGCAGTCCTTTGGCGAGCACTTAGCTAAGTGCTTGAGAGTACCAAAGTGTCTTTCGAGTAGATGAGAAGACATTTTTGCTACTGCTTTCTCTTGTTTTTTTTTTTGTCTAGCGGTACGAACACTAGCTGAGAGTGTATGGACGTCAAAGAGGAGCGTATTCTCAGATCGTCAGGTGTTGACTGCTTGAAGTCCAGAAGGAGGTATGAGTGAGGTCGCTTGAGTTCATGGGTAAATATACTAGAGAGGGCCGCCGCGTTGGACGGAAACACCTGGCGAGACAGACTAGCTATTTGCCCCATGTCGCGCGGGTTCTTGAAAACGATCATGTAGTGAGCGTTCAGACTCATAGTTCGAAAGTCGGGTGATTTCTGGAATAGGTTCTGAGTGATGTATATGACGCTCACGTTCCAGTGATGCGAGTATTTAGTAAAGATGTCGGCTACCACTTGCTGATTGGAACTGCTCATCAGATCGTCCAATATCAGTAGAGTGTGGGGTCGTAAGGCGTCTTCTGCTACTTCCACGTCTCCCGCTATAGTCTCTTTGCTAGGAAGACCTTCTCTGAATTCCACACCGTACTGATTTTGCATTTTTTCAAACAGAGGTTGCCACTCGCCGTAATGGTAAAAAGTCTTTTCCACCGGCGGCGTGACCAAATTGTTCACGTCGCTCAGAAATTGATCCACCAAGCGCGATTTTCCACAACCCGACGGACCGCTAATGATACAACTAAAGGGTCCTTGTAGTCGAGCGTCGAAATGAATTTCTGTGAAAAGTTTGCTTCTACTGCTCGACATTTTTTTTTTTTTTTTTTTTTTTCAGCACGCGTGAGAGAGCGGTTGTGTGTCTGACTGTCTGCTGTGTTTCTCACTCGAACGGTCGGTAGTGAATGGTTGTGGAGAAAAGTCCGCCGACCTTTTTATTGATTCCGGCCGGTGTCACAGTAGCGGCGGCAGAAGTGTCTTTTTTTTTCTTTTTATTTTTTGCGATAAAATTCTATTTTCACTCAATAGTCATAAATGTTTTGTATCAGACTCCAGAGGAGTCTGATACAAATATTTATTTTTTTTTTAAAAAGAAGAGGGAGAAGAGGAGGAGGAAGAGGAGGAGGAGGAGGAGGAAAAGGAGGAGGAGATTAATTTTTTTTTTTTTTTTTTTGATCATTTAGGCAAAGCTCGTCGCTTTGCCGCTTTTTTTTCTATTTCTGTGTTGTGACACGATCGTCTCGAAAAAGCAATAAGGCGTGTGAGCGCGGCGGTGACAAATACATATTGGAGCGTATGGTTTAAAATAGTGCGTCCCTATCTTCTTCTATTCGGCTGCGTTGCAATATGCGGGATAACAAGTGACGACGTCGAAACGTTTAGAGATCGTGTTCACGTCGGCCACAACGCGCGCCCACCGAGTGGGAGCTGCAGTCGCTCCCAAGAAACCGATCGGCTTGTCGAATCGTTTCATAGCACTTATTCTCACTTTATAAGAGGAGGCAGGGTGAGGAGAGTAGCGGCGCTCTTTCTTTTCATGAAACGCCCAACGAGTGGGGGCGCTGAGAGCGGCTGTTATGCAATGGTAGAGTAAATACTGTTCTGAGAAGACGGCTCTCGGCCATGTCGCTACGTTTTCCTTTTCCGCTCTTGTATAACGACGATGGCGCTCAGCTTTGCATTTCTCGAGAATTCGGTACGCTTCAAGAGATGCGTGAACCTCAACTACGTGACGCTCTCTCCTTTGAGATAAAAAAATAGCCGGGCAGTTGAGGAGGGCCCTTTGTTCGCGCGACCGTCTTTTAGAAACTCGCGCCCTCTGCAGCGCCATATTTCTTTCCTCCGAAACAAAAAAGACTGAGTGAAAATAAAAATTTTAAAAAACAAAAAGCTCAAAGAAAAAAAAAAAGAAAAAAAAAAGCAATAAGCAGACTCAGCTCGAAATTCCCTGCCGGCGTGATGGCGCTGACTGCAGGCGGTGGCGGCGGTCGGCTGGCCGGCGGTGGCGGTGTCGGCGGCGATGGTAGAAGGGTGTGTGGAAAGAGAGACGCATCTCAGTCTTTTATAGGAGCGGCGAGTCTGACATTTTCAGCTGTCGCATGCTGACCTGCTGCTATCATAAGAGAAACAAAAGCCCTAATCACGCTTTTCAGCTGGATCCTTCCACCCCGCCAGACATGGATCCAGATGGGAAGGTGGTTTAAAATTAAATCCGTGTACCGACTGTCATACAATAGAGTAATTAGTTGAACGCGTGTTACCTGTATAAAGGATTAGCGGGTCATGGGCTCAGCGTGTGTATAGAAAAACAACTACAGGTAGCGTGAACAAAGCGACCCCCTCCCTTTCTGTCACTCTGTCTGTGACTAGAGGGTGCGCGTGTGGTAAGCGGCTTAAATCTAAAGAAAAACAAATCACCCTCTCCTGTCGTCAGCAGTCAGCCGGCCGGCGGCTGGAAAATGCGATTAGAGGGATGATGAGCCGCGTAGTAAGCGACTTAAGGCTGATCTAAAGACCTGCCGTGAGGGGGCAGCTGGCAGGTGGCTTGAAAAAAAGGGGGGAGTAAGGGTATATAAGGGGGAGTGAAACCGTATTCGGCATCGTCGTCATCGTTCACGCTACTACTACTACTACTACTACTACTACTACTACTACCACCACCAGCACCGCGCCTCAATTTGCAGATCCCCATGATGGAAAGTTGCTACCGTGACATGAAGCGGAATGACGAAGCGGCGCGCGAATGTGAAGCTGATGCTGTAGCCTCTGCTACTGCTGCTGCTAGTGCTGCTCAGCGTGCTACTGCTGCATTTACTGCGGCTGTTAGTGACGCTGGTTGTGATGACGTTGTTGTTGTTGCCGCTGCGGCTGTGACTGCTGCTGTTGCTGCCGCCGATGCAGCTACTCATGCCACCGATGCCGACGCTGCTGCTGCTGATGCTGTTGCGGCTGCCGATGTCGCCGCTGATAACGCTGCTAGTGCCCGCTCTGCCGCCCTTGCTACTGTCGCTGCTGCTGTTGTTGCTAATGCTCACGCTACTGCTGCTACAGCTGCTGCTACTGCTGCTACCGCTGCTGCTGAGGCTGCTGCCGCTGCTGCCGATGCTGCTGCCGATGCTGCCGATGCTGCTGATGCTGCTGATGTTAGCAGTCGCGTCGACAAAGAATCG
Organism: Harmothoe impar; assembly: GCA_947462335.1. NCBI lineage: Eukaryota > Metazoa > Annelida > Polychaeta > Phyllodocida > Polynoidae > Harmothoe > Harmothoe impar. The sequence goes on from OX381705.1 coordinate 89,401,856, forward strand.
TCATTTGTCACTCTTAAACCTCCAGTTGAACGCGCGACGAGTAGTAGGGCTACCAACGCGACGGCCGGATGGTGCAAATGGTGTCGTCGCTTCTGCTCGTGCGCTTGCTTTTCTTCCAGTCCTACCTGCTGCTGCTACGGTATGATAGTGTTATAGTGTTTGAATGAGAACGCGCGTAGTTACACATAGACGCTGTAACAGATGTGCTTTTTTTTGAAAATATAATTTTAACATAACATGGAACTTGTTGTGTTTATTTTCTATATATAAGTTGTTTGTTTACAAACAGTCACGTGTCACGTGGTGTTGTTTACAAACAAGAGAGCCACGTGGTGTTGTTTACAAACAAAACCCTAAGTAGGTCACGTTACCCTAGTTACCAGAATGCCGGCTTCTGATTGGCTGAGCCTAAGTAGGTCACGTGACGTAAGTAGGTCACGTTACCATGGTTACCAGAATGCCGGCCTCTGATTGGCTGAGAGCTTCTAAGTAGGTCAGTAGGTCACCCAGAATGCTGGCTTCTGATTGGCTGAGAGCCCTAAGTAGGTCACGTTACCATGGCAACGGGTCACGTGACCAAATGGCGGCCTCTGATTGGCTGCATATCGATTGAGTAATAAACAGTAGTTAACTATAGTCCCGTTCCGATACATACTATACTACTGACACACAACTTGCATAGCATATCGCAGAAGTGCAGTTAAACTTATTGTAGATATTTAGTACATGTACCTCATGGTATGTCATTCAAATAGTAGTAATACCACGCTCCATTCTGTGTCCCCTAGTATTGATGCTCAGGCGTCAAGCCGACGAGGGACCGGCGATCCTCGGCCAGCGGCCACTATTTTGATCAGTTTACAAGAGGATAAAATTTATCCACTCTCAATCTGGAAGACGCTAGACTATGGGTATAGACCCCTATAATCGACATGGTGACATGGGCATTTCTTAAAATCGACATGACGACATGGGAATTTCTTAAAATTGACATGGGACATGGCCAGTTAAGTGACATGTGACATTGGTATTTCTTAAAATCGACATGTGACATGGGGCTTAGTGACATGAAAAAAGAATCTCATATAGAGTGAAATAGGCTACAAAACCCTTTCTGTGAATTTGGTCCCTGTGGGTTTTTTAAATTCCTAAATTTTCCTGGGGCCTGGGGTCCCAAAACCCACATTTATAACTCTCGCTATGCCCCTAAATTATTTTTCTTAGTGACACTATTGACATGGCTTTTTCCTTAATGACATGTGACAGTACTTGTGATATGGCCATTTCTTAAGATCGACAGCCGACATGGGGACCCACCCCCCATCTACCCCCCATAGACCCATGTAGTAGTAATACCAAGCTCCATTCTCTGTTCCCTAGTATTGATGTTCCATATTGCCATACAAGTTGAGAAAGGAGAACACTTGAACTAGTAAAAACAATGTTATCTTAGGGAGTGATAATTTTTTAACAACAGGGGGGTGGTAGGTTTCCGCGTGGAGCGTGCGAAATTTTTTACACCCCCCCCGGTGAAGGGGTCAAATTTCCCCCCCCCCCCTTAGGGTCGAAAATCGGCTCGTGCGTGGGCCCTTTGAAGCATAGTAACGCGCTGGCTTTTTGGCTCAAAACAGGTTAAATTTTTTTGCCCCCCCCCCAAGAGGGGTCCAAATTTATTTGCCCCCCCCGGTCAAGGGGTCCAAATTTGTTTGCCCCCCCCTGTTGATAATAAATGATCACTCCCTTAGTTCTATGGGTTAATAGTGATGTAAGAGTAATGAATACATGTAGTTATATAGGATATCAATTCTCTACTTATCTAAGATATCGGCCTCCCACGACAAGATTTGTCCCACCGTCCGCTATATAAAGGAGGGAGTTATAGTATACAACAACGGGCAATATTCTGATTTTCTTCCTCAGGTTGATGACTTTATGGCGTGCAATTTATTTCAGGATTAGAGAGTGGTAATTATCTAACAATAGGGGGTATTTCTGGGACTCAGTATTATTGTCCCATAGTCGTATCATAAGATGCATGTGTGTACCGCTGTACTTACCCTATACACAGCCAAAAATAATTATCTCATTTCAAGAAAATAAGATTATTAAACTCAACTGGCGTACTAACCACTTATTCAATTTTATTTTTCTTAAAACAAGTGGTTTGTCCGCCAGACGAATATAATAATCTCATTTTCTTGAAATGATATAATTATTTTTGGCTGTGTACTTTACATGAGAGCTGGATTGATCAGGCCCTTACCAGACTGTTCTGACATCGGGTGAGTACTGTGTGACGTCATACCCTCCTATCTAACCTTGGTGTGATTAGTGCGTCCACCACCCTCATTAACCCACCGTAATGATCGGCCTTGTCGGCCATTAAGGCTTCAATTATTGCCTTAATTATCATAATTGACTCTGGACTGTGGCGTGTGCATTAGGTCTCTAGTATACACATGGTGCATTTGGGTTTGTCTCCATCAAAGTGTATTTGAATGTTTGAATATTTTGATAATTGATGTAAACGCCCTAGATGTATTTACATTCTGAAGCACACATGTTCTATGCCCTCTTTCCCCATACTACTTACCCCTCACAACATACTGCTACTTTGCCTGACGAAATGCCCTTATTCCCCATACTACTTACCCCATACAGCACACTGCTACTTTGCCTCAAGCGATTCCCCCTTTCCCTATACTACTTACCCCAAACGACATACTGCTACTTTGCCTCAAGCGATTCCCCCTTTCCCTATACTACTTACCCCAAACGACATACTGCTACTTTGCCTCAAGCAATTCCCTCTTTCCCTATACTACTTACCCCAAACGACATACTGCTACTTTGCCTCAAGCAATTCCCCCTTTCCCTATTCTCCTTACCCCAAAAGACATACTGTTACACTTACTGTGCTGTAGTCACCCCTAACCTACAACTTTCCAGTAACTGCATGCTTTATTTCACCAAGTTCCACCAAATGATTATGGGGTAAATGACTACAGTATCCTCTAGTAGAATTCAGCAAAAAGTGTGAAACCAAAAGAAGGCAAAGAGGAACTTCATAGGGCTAATTATAAAACTTTACTGACGTTTGTTAGGATAGCCTGAGCCCATGGACCCTTACAATACAACTTCCTCCTGGGTTACACCAGTCCCTGATTACAGCCCCCCCCCCCCCCACACCCTCTTTATGAGTAGCGGGGTGTATGAGTAGCGGGGTGCTGTGCACGTCACGGCAGTATTGATCTGTCCGACCTCGGACGCCGACCGCCGCGTTCAGCCATGTGTGGACCCCCCCCCCCCCCCGGTAACCACCTCACCCCCCCCCCCCCCCACACCCCCACCACAGCCCGTATAGGCTGTGTCAGACAAGTGGGCACAATACCATGTGTGAAGCACGGCTTGACTAGATATGGATGGTAGATCAGGTCCCAATCATCCATGGGTGTCATTGTGTGTGACATGTTCACTCACTTTTCGTTCACAGGAATAATGTCATGGCCTCGATATTACTAAAAGTCCCTCTTATTACGTATAGACTAGAGCAGGTAGCGCCTCTCTGCACGTTGTATTCAGGCATGGCGACCCGTTTGGTTGTTTCTAATTCATGCCACTCAGTTTCCCCCCCCCCCCCATGTCAATATCAAAATGTCTCAATACAGCAAGCAATATGCCCATAATTATAGTCCTCTGGTGGACACTCTCGGTTAGATACCACGTCACTTATCCGTGATTTATATGATACATGTCCGCCACCTTATCCTAAAACAACTGTACATGCTCGGCCTACCCAGACCAACCCTGTACTTAAACCCTTTAAGGGTCAGATAGTGGCTCAGTGTGCAATGCAATATATCGTGTATATCGTGCATGAATGTATCATACCGACCCTCCTGGGGTGTATCAACCCAATATGGTCGGCATGCTGCGCAAATGCAGTCCTGGCGAGGAGACCCACCAGGGCTATATCCATGCACCATGACGGTCAAAGGCGTAACGAATTAAAGAACTACGTGGTCTTTAAAGGGTTAACGGTAGCAGCAGTAGCAGCAGCCTCCTCCAGGTGGTGGGCGGCTACTCCAGCACCCACCCAGTCCCAGCCCGGACACGCCGCTACATACACTAGGTACAGGAGGAGGCAGTTATCCCACCTCCAGGTTGGACACACTCAGTGCTAACTGTTTGTACAAGTGGGACAACGTGTGGAGTATAACACGACAGTGTACTCATCACCACTGACAGCCACCCTGGTGCTGGGTTTACCATGGTAACGGCAGCCAGGTAGTAGAAACCCCTCTACCACCCCCCTCCCACCACCACCACCCAGGAGCAGGCCTAATGAAATTACTCACCACTGTAGCGTCATCCAGGACTGGCTCACTGGAGGAGGATTAAGACTGATCCCAGGTGTGTGCCCCCAGCAGGCCCCTGGTGTAGGGATTACACCTGTATTTGTACATCAGGTTGTAAGCCTACACAAGGAGCAGATGAGCAGCTCAGGTCTAACTCAGGTCTAGAGTGCAGGACCAGAACTCATGAAGAGCTCACTGGATAATACTACACTATCCAGCCAAAGGTAGGTAAATACGATACTTTTTATATCAAACTGTATCAATATTATTGTGTACATTATGAAAGCTGCCATCCCATACCATTTACCCCTTAAGGGCCGCATAATACTTTAATGCATTCCACTTTAATGACATCAAAATTCACATGTGTAGCCCCGGCGAATAGCTCATGTATCATGCCGACCCTACATGGTTGATAGAGTCCCACAGGCTCGGCATGATGCATGAATGCAGCTCTAGTGAGCAGGCCCACCGTGTGTGTATCTATGTATCACGATGATGCCAAAACAGCATGCACCGTTAGAGTGTTTATACGCCCAGTGATGTACTGGAGGAGCGGCCAGGTATGGTGCCGGTTCACTGGGCAGGTAGTGTTGGCGGTAGGGTGGCTGTGTGCGTCCAGCCATGACGGGCAGTGGGGCGTGGCCACACGTGCACGGGATCAATGCCAGCCCATCTAGTGTCGTCTAGAATATCACGTTGTGTGCAGTTTGGGCAAAACATGGAAAACACAACATAGTGCACCACCATGATAACACTGTATTGTCACCTAACAGTTGAATCCCCAGCTTTGCAACCCGATTCTCTAGCATCCTCTGCTATAAAATGCAGTGCCCAGGGTAAAAAAAACTCGTGTGGTCACAGGGTTTCCTTGAATGGGACATTTAATTATGTACAAGCATTTACCAATTGCATTTTACCCAAGCCATGAAGTTGACCTCAAATATTGCAAGGGAAATGAGTTGTGCAATGTTTTGCTGCACTGAACCTATCTGTGGTTGATGCATGAAATATCCCCAAAAAATCTTGTGCTTAAGGATATACGACATGGCGTTAATATGGTGCAGCTACTCCTTTGTCGCCAGGGCTGCAATTATACGACATGGTGCCACTATATAGCCCATAAGGCAATGACGTTGATCTACCTTTGCACACTGGTACATCCTCCTTAATGGGTATTACATTTGGGAGTATTGTTTGGACGCCCAGGAGGAAGCCTACCAACCCTCAATGAGCATGTCGATATCTCACCGCCTGCCGATACCAGAGTAAACACGCGTTTAACATTAATCTTGTTGTCACACCGAAATATCGTGCGGACTTGTTCTTTTATCATTACTTTTGCTTCCTTATTTCCCGAACGTGATCAGACAATGGAAGGGTTTGGGAGTCTATTTCATGGCCCAATTTGGAGGCCAACTTCTGCAGTTCGTTCATAACCGATTGCTACTACATTTTGAGAACTCACAATATTCGTTGCCCATATTATGATAGCAGGATAATAGATCTACTATGTATTATCATAAGTCTATATATGCCTACATTATATAGTTTACACCCGTAGCCATGGTGCACATGGCTCCTCTCAATACAATTGATCGTTTAGGCTGCAGTTGTCACAACAGTTCAATAGACGAAACACACCTCGTGGTGACATGTTCTAGGGTGGACCCCATCACAATACATTCAATAAAACACTATAAAACTGCAAGCAATGGGTAAACATCCACACCTTACGCGCCTTACATCCGATTTCTACAGCATATTAATTAACAACTTCCATAATCTGGGCTATATTACCGTGTGTTGTCATGTAAATTCTAATAGTATATACATTAGTCTAAATGCTGTCTGACAAAGAACAATCATGTACTCAGAAACAGAGGGATTTGCAGAACATGATACGAGTATATGCAACCAGGTTTGGTCAGTATAGGTCAAATCCCACAACGCGAATATTGGGTCTAAAACTGTTGCATATTGAGCTTCTGACAGGGGTGAGCAGCTGCCCATTTTGTAAATCGCAACACCTCTGCCACATAATTAGTGTACTCCAAATCCCACTGTGGTCAATAATAAGCAAGCAGGTGTTGCCTATAGGACTGGTTAATGGATCTAGTTGAGGGGAGTTACTTCATGGTATGATTTGTCTTGATTATTTCCTCTCAACTAGCATAAAGATATCTGGAGTGTCCCCCCTGTATAAACCAAATCATTGGCCTTTTCTAATAAGCAACATATTTGAGCATAATCAGAGCAAAATATCTAAATGTTTTGATATATTATTCATCATAATCACAAGACTTAGACAAGGGTTATGACCAACATTGGCCTTGTTTTAGCCAATATAACCAACCAATATTGGCTAAGTGATCAGGATTTCACAATAAACTACATTTTTCAACCCTCATTCACGTTGTGGGATTTGACCTTATGGGCCCTGTGGACCTGCTGACCAGCCTTCGGCTGTGTTGGTTTTAAAACTATATCACCGTATATGCAATATAGTGGGGTTATGTAGAGTTATGTAGAATCAATATCTCCCGTTGAAATGTGCCCTTTATGTGTCGATATAGCCTTATTGTAGTCCTAACGGACATGGTTTTGACCATGGAACATGGCAATTGGTGTAGTATAATAGAACATCAATATGGTAACATAGTTTACATACATTAACCCTGTACTGGTGTCCCGTGCACAGAGATACTACCTCTTCTCTGACAGGAGCACGTACCTGCGCTCAGCACGATAACCCTTGATGGCCGGCATACTACTTTAATGTGATATGCTCTTATCGTCATAATGCATGGTTGTAGCCCTTGTGAATGTACTCACCAGGGCATGCATTATGACGACAAGGGCATATCCCATAACAGCATCCTGCGGCCTTTACTGGGGTAATTGATGTTTATTGATGTAGTGATGTAACATGCCTGATGCATTGTGTGACCGCAGCTGGTCCTGCCGTGCTCCACAATACGCCGCCCATCCCTGATGGAGTTATCTATTGCCAGATCACATAACATGTCCTCAACACCAGCTCAATGCTCCACCAGTATACCTGACAATGCCATGAGTGCTATACATTACTGATATCGCTGATTGTACTCATTTCTATTCTATAAAGACACAGATACTAATAGGCAGAGAGGCATACACAGACAGAGCGGGGTATAGGAAAGGATGGATGTAACATCTTGTATTATACATGATAATCTACTGAATTAATTTCACACTCTTATAATCAACAGATGCTGTAAATACTCCTTTGTCACCTCTTATAATGCGTAGACAACAGAATACAGTTGCAGATAAAAGGAAATATTAAACTGTTTTCAATTTTTCCACACAAACCCTTCTTCCTGTTCTCCAAGCTGCATCCAACCTGCATGTACATACTATAACCCCGGGGCAACTCGATATCGGCAATGTTCACTGACAAAATGACACGGACACATTCAGATAAATCTTCTCTATACATTGAGTATGCAGTTCTACTACATACGTGAGAAATATATAAATTAGATATGGATTTTTAGAAGGTTCCTCTCATAGACTTGGAAATGGGGGAAGGGACCGTCATCATTTTAAACGACCACCCTTAGTGATGGTAAAGTGTTCATCATTGGCTAAATGCTTTTTCATGACTTCCGTAAATTCTCGCGTATGAGCCGCGGCTTGTACGCAAGTCAGATCGCCAGTGCGGCTTATAGGATCGGTCCACGGTCGGGGTGCGGCTTACACGCGAGAATTTACATGATATAATCAGATACACAAAACGTTGCGTCCTCTTTAAATAAATCACGCAAAATCACCAATGTTTGAAAAGTCGGGTTCAACGATTGAAATAACCAAGTCAAGTCAAATTCCTAAAAGCGGCGATCGATAAGTGCGAGTTCTGGGCCTGGTTCTCTTGCCGTGTCGTCATATTTCAAAGATGGTATTGCCCCTCACGCAGTCCACTTCTATAGTGTTTGCACATATTCTTCCATTACATGTATCCCTATTATTTGACATAACTTAATAATGGGGAAACTGGCTCTTAAAGCATATTAGAGTGTGATAAGATTAGGTCTGTGGTGGTGAGCAATGCTGCCAGTTGCAATACATTTATACCAGGTACCCAGTCTGGATCCGTCTATAAATGAAGTGTCTGCTGTTATATTAGATTAACCCTTGTAATGTACCCAAGGGTAGATTGGACAGGCTATCAGGGGTCCTATGTGGTGTAACATGTTCAGGGGCATTTAAGTCTGATAGATAGTAATCCATTCTGGTGAATTCTGTTTATTTTAACATATTTAGAGGTATCCTGCGGCTTAATTAAGGACTTCCAGAATAGCTCTACATTGCTCTGTGGAACATCCACAATATGTAAAGAGAAATTCGGTTGATTCAAGGTCAGATACTATCTTTAACTAATTGCCTGAAAGTAGTCCTGTATAGGGCAATGCTTTAGGGTGATGTTAAGTCTCAGCTATATTCTACAAGGATCCTCTATAGGAGTTCCTCCAGGACGGGGAGCCTAATGCACGCCCCATGTAGCTGGTTGTAGTATAAGGTGAGGTGCATGGTCAGTGACAGGTGTGGCTGATCAGTGCATCACCTACTGACTGCCACACCAGCTGCCTCACATCTATTAACAGGGAGGAGTCAGGTCTGTCCATACTGTACCTCATAATGTAGGAAACATGGAGGTGTTACTACAATGGCCACTGTAACTGGTTAGAGGCACACATTCTGCTTATCCATCATGTTACATTTTTACTCAGGGTTATCAACGGACATTTATGCACCATGTATAACAGTCACATAATGACCACCATAATCTGAATGCATCAAGAAGTAGGACTATGAGTGGCTCCAAATATCGGTCACGATATTTGAGTGGTATGTACCTATTTCATTGTCATATTTATACAGTTGAATTTGACTATCTATATGGTCGTTCCTCTTATTATGGAACTATCCCAAAATTTGCCAATCAACGCAGAGTCTGATGAACTCCTCTGTAATGGGAATTTGTATTGATTTGCATGCATGTAGGTAACCTACTCTGACCCTGGATATAGTCAGAAGGTTAAAGTATTGATCTTTAAATGGCTACAGTTTAACCTGTGATCAAATATATGGACGAAAATCATGTGTTTAAACACACCTATAGTGTAAACATAATGGTATGGGTACTTGAGAAGTGCTCGGTTACCTACACTGTAAAAAATAGATGTACTTTTTACAGATTTGCTTTGTTAAATTTAACGCTGATTCACCGTTATTTGGAATACAATGAAGCATCGTACATATCAGCCATTTCACAGTGGATCCTTGTTAACCCTTTAAGGCCGACCAAAAAAAAAATTGCTGGTGAAGGGGCCGGGACATTTTCATAGGAACCCTCCCAGGGCCGAGCCTTTGCTGATTTCCATAGAGTTATGATGACTATAGTCGATGCTCGGCCAGCCATGGCATCGACTATAGTCGATGCTCGGCCAGCCATGGCATCGACTATAGTCGATGCTCGGCCCTAAAGGGTTAAGTGCTAACCTGGTTTGGATTACAATGATTCAACGTAAATTCATCTTCTAATGTCAAATCCCAGAGGGAGCCACATATAGTGGGCCCTTTCATAGATAGGTGGCCTGGTTTGTTAGAAGATTTTTCTGGAGAGTGTGAGCCCTTGAAGTGGAGTATACATGTTGAAATAATGGTAATTTTCAATCAATCTATATGTTTGACAATCTAACAATTCAATCTTGTGATACGTTTAACAAAATACCATGATCACTTGATTATATCCAGAGGAAAGTAGCTGTATGGATCTATACACCTATATTGTGGTAACATACTATGCATATATCCCCACCTCTGGAAACTCTGCCTTGTATCAATCCTATAGGGTAAAACCTCGTATATAGGCCACGGCTAGTATGCAAGTCAGATCGCCAATGTGGCATATACGATCAGGAAAAGGCAAAGTATGGCTTATCTGTAAATTTTTAGATGTATACTACAAAAACCAAAGTCACCATAATCAGACTCCCTGTGAGGCTTATAGAATATTCCCAAAGTCTGTAATAGCACTAGCAATAACCCTGAGTCTCTGTATATTAGAATACTCTTATTCTATTGATGGTGATTCAATGTCAAATTAACGGTGATTCAACGTCAAATTGAGGGTGATTCTATGTCAAATTAACAGTGATTCTATGTCAAATTGACGGTGACCGTCACCGTTAAAAAAATGATAAAAGTTATGTCCCAAAAGTTGCCGGTGATTCACCGTCATTTTGACGACATTTTTATTTACAGTGTATAAGTAAATGTAATTGTAAAGGCTGTGATGCATCCTGCCACCTCTGTGCAGACAGCTCTGAGTGTATATACGTGCCTGGCCTAGAGAGAAAAGAAATACAGAAGAAGACTTGAAAATTCAAAGAAGGCTCCATCTCAAAGGCAGGCCTGAGGGTGTTTAAGATGCAGGGCATGCTATACATAGTACATGCATGCAGCCAAGATGTGCCTGGTCCAACAGCCACACTACTTAAGATTGAACTCAATCACTATTAAAGTACCCTCTGTGATTTGAAAAAGTAGAAGAAAAAGAACACCAAAGAACTTACATTGAAGTATATATATACCCTTAGAGTGTAGTCCATAAGGTACACCGTTAATGTTATGGTAGAGTATATATATATATACTGTACGGAGGGTACCTAGGTTGAAATATACACACTGTAAATCATAATTGTAGTTACATAGAAGAATCTACTGTATATCTACAGTATAAAAATCTACTGTAAAGTGGATTTACAGTAGAATATACTGTACATCTACAGTAGAATCTACTTTTTACCTACACTAAACTGTACAGCTACAGTAGAATCTACTGTACACATACAAACATCTGTTGGTAACCAACCTTTTACAGTGCAGTATTAGTGTTATGGAATAGTCAGCGTCAATGTGTAGACTATTAGTGTTTTCCCTTCATCGAACATTGAGTGCATGGCTAAAGTATGCAGTACAAATGTATTAGTGCCATGATACATTCAGTTTTTAGTGTCATGATACATTCCGTACAGGTTAACGTGCAGAGTATTCATATAATAGTATTGGTACCCTAAGTGGTTAAATGGTCCGCCCATCAAGCTATAGGGTACAGTATTAGTCTTACGGCATGTCCAGTAACACCCCCAGCACAGCCTAATAACCACACCCTGAAGGAAGGTGCTGACACAGCCTCCAGTCGGCAGCTGCAGGTGTATTACCAAAGAGAAAATGATACCAAGAGAGTCCACGTTGGGTGATCCTCCATTGTGCATTGTCTCTTGGCATTGAAAGTGCCTGGAAAGGATGACAATAATGCTTGCAGATTAACTCATGATATAACTATTTGAATAATGACTGAGATTTCTGGTACCCCATTGGTGGGTGACATGTTTAGCCCACAATTCTAACCTAAAGACTTTATAATCCTCTTTATGCACTAAATTTGCCCAGTCTTTCTGCAGATGTAACTATGATAACGAGGAAAACCCATAAAATATATGTTTTGAAGAGCAAGGCATATTCCACCCACTAGAATGCTGATTAAATTGTGGTTTAGTAAATCGGATTTGAGTTAGGTATGAGGGATATACATGCGGTCCACCAGTGGGCGATATTGAATTTGGGTGGACAGGTAATTGGCCAGTAGACACTCTTAGTATTATTTGCTCTCTGGTTGTACACAGACCGGCTATTCCTACCCCACTCACAACCGACCACCAGCGTGCCCAGCAGCAATAAATATCCGGCCTGTCCTCTGTGAATAGGTCCCTGCTTCATTTCCCAATGCTGTAAATGTTCATTTCGCATGACAGACACAATACATGTTGTATCTATAGGTATGATTCCATTACCAATACATTACCGTGTATTTGTAGACATCTGGTAGGGTGTGGGCCATGTAGGTGTGGCTATAATTGGCTCAGAAGGTGCTGGAGGAAACACCCTCTGAGATAAACAGAGGTGGTTCTCAGTTAGCATCTGCTTGCATGCCCATTTGCTACTTTTTTAACTTAAAATCAACATCATCCAAATCTTGGAGAAATGTTAATAGAGCTATTACAGCACTGTACAGCACTGTCCCTCTAATAACATCACGAGCGAGAGCTGACATTGAGAACTAATTGCAATTGCAAATCCATTCTACAGTAGATTCTACTGTGTACCTACACTTACTATTTACAGTGTAGAGGGAGCCTTTATCACCCCTGTACTCTCAAGGTGGTGTATTTCACCATTGTGTATGGGTGGCTGTTGTTGCACAATAACTAAACTATAACAATGCACAATATTCCCCAGATATACATAACATTACTGCCACTTCAATAGCCATGATACTAGGTTTTCAGATTGGGTGTGGTTTACGAGGGCCTCATATTACAGGTAATATAACTGGCTGATTCATAGACTTCCAGTAGGGGATATAGCAGTAAAGAAACCCTTTAACTATGCTCTACAGCTATATGATACAATACTACTCTTGCAGCTTCTATCAGTACCTTGAGTATATAGAGCAGGCTGGCTGTGGGTGTGGTCGGTATATAGCTATAAGGTGCATACACCGTGTGTCATATACCTTACAGGGGGGACACACAGGTTATACCAACAGGTAATGTAGACACAGCTCATTTACCTGTCTCACTAATGACCTGCTACCGGGACCTTATAACGGTGACGTATCACCAGGTAATGGGGATGGGTGGTGTAGGGGTCATGGCCCCAACAGATGTTAAATATAACTGGATGGACTGCCCACCTCAGGTAGAAATACAAAGTACAATGGTCTAAATGTTGGCCAACATCCACAACGTTGCTATGGCTATATTCCTATTGAGATTTCTATTGCAATATATATGATATAATTATCGAAATAATACGTTGTAGATTATTTTGCTATTCATTATTACTGGGTATTTACTAATTTACATTTGATACAATTATATAAATGTCTATAATTCAGTTGGAACTGAGAAGCCGAACCAACCTTAACCCTTTAAAGGCCACCTAGTGATTTAACATCATACTATAGGCCCTCTATCGCAGCCTTGGTGTGTGACTCGCCATGCAGCGCTGCATTCAGGCATCATGTCCATCATACATATTTGATGCACTCCCGAAAGGTCATCATGATGCATGAATGCAGCACTGGCAAGTAGAGGGTATATATTACATTAAACACTATGTATCCCTTAAAGGGTTAAACCCCCAGCGCCCCTATATAGAGGACTGAGTACCTGTCCCGGCTCCACTCCGACTGCCGCTGGAGGGGTACCGAGATCTGCGCCTTTAAGAGCGCCAACCATTGTGTGGCATGTGCTCAGGATGTGTGTGTGTGTGTGTGTGTGTGTGTGTGTGTGTGTGTGAGGTGGTAAGGCTGGAGGCAGGCATGCCCTACACTGTACTGTATAGTCATACACCGGCACCAATAGGCGCCCACACAGCTGTGCACAGCCTCTGTCACCAGGAACCATCAGAACAAGGTACCACAGTCTAGACATGCACCGGGATTCCAGCATCTCATTCAGCACAGGTGACTTAGATGGACTTTGGTACCATGCAAATGGAGCCTGACCAGTACAGTATGGTATAATGTATACCAATGAATAACAATCACAGTGAGATAGTCACTCATGTATTGGGACATTGAGTGATCATTTGGAGTACGATGTATGGTTGGTGTTCAATACAAGATACTGCGTCATCATCCACTCTGCACTGAAACTGGGGCGTGGCCACATAGGAAGAATGGCACTGAACACAGGCACAGACTACACCAGGAGGTGCCCCTCCAGGTAGGTATGGCAGGGAATGGACAGTTTTAAGCTATAAGCAAAAACTTCCCAGTCAGCATTGGTTCCTGGGGCCCATATGTGTTTTACTTGGGCCTGCTAGGCTTGCCCATATCTGGGTTCTGGTCCTTTTTGTCCAGGGCTACCAGTGGGAGCCCAGATGTGTCAGCCTACGAAAACCCTTTTTTCCATAAATATATTGTAAATATTTCAAAACACACTAACATCTGATTTCCCTCCAGAAATTACCATTCATTGTACATCTTTATAGTGTTTCCTAAATCTGGGCTAGGGCTGGGCACATTGCATCTGGGCTGACCCATCTACTGGGTTGCTACACTATAAAAGTTTGGTTGCCATGTTTTTAAGTGTACAGAAGATTCTACTGTAGGTGTACAGTTCATTGTAGGTAAACAATAGAATTCACTCTAAATCTACAGTAGACTCTACTGTTAATCCATTCAGTAGGATGGCAAGAGATAGACTAACGGGTGAAGTGTAAGTGGTAATAGTGGTGAGAAAGCACCCTGTGGCCCTTAAATAGAGGAAGAGAAGGGCTGAAATTGAAAAAGGGCTTGTTATATGATAGAATATGTATGTGGGATGTAAGGTAGATGGGACATATGGGGTGGGTAGAGTGGGTTGTAGTACTGGTAGAGGTAAAGGGAGTGGTAAGGCTGGTATGTGATAGAGCAGGTGGTATCTGTGGACATTAATCAGGCTGATAGGGGTTGGTGGTGGTGTGTATGTGCAGGTGTACCACCCAGATTGGTGCGTGCTCGCCTGACAGACAACATGGGGTACAACAAGGGTAGCTCAAGTCGGGGTTAAAACCCAGGTTCGGTCCGTATGGGCCCTGTGGACCTGCTGACCAGCCTTCGGCTGTGTTGGTTTTAAAACTATATCATCATCATCATCATCATCATCGGGGTTAAAAGTGTTCATACCCGGCAACAAGTGGGAAGCGTTTAACTAAACCATTGTACCTGATCACTCTGTATAGATAGCCATATTGGCCCATCTTTCACTCCACCTGATTACTCTGAATAAACCGTTATACTGCCCCCATACTACTGTGCACCCTATCACTCTGTACAGACAGCTATATTGTCTCCATATTGTTTCCTTTACTACTGTGCCTGATCACTCTGCATATGCAAACACATTGCCCCCATACTTTAATTATGCCATATTGGCCATGGACAGGTGGCATCATCTGATGTTAAAAGATGATGGAAGACTAAGCAGTTTGTGCATTGTAAATTAGATGGCGCTACTGCCAAACACTTGGGACTGTAGGGCCATCTAATGCCGAAAGGTGATGGACGTCTTTCACTGCAATGCTTTATGGTACACACAGACTCCTACACCAAGCAGTGAAGTATGCTGCTCAGTTAAAGCATGTGCATGTGGCGTATACGACTTCCTTAGCAACCATATTCATGAGGTTTCACGGTTACATACTACAGAGGTAAAACATAGATCACAGCCCTAACAGGGCATCAATGGTCCTACATTAACCTCACGAGGGTATCTGGTAAAAGTTGGGTCTAATTTAAAAGGTTTTCATACAGGGAATATCTCAGCTCTGTAGTATGCACCAAGGTTTCATTTAAAGTCGTCCCCTTGATTGTGTTGACATTATGTTCTATATGCAGCGATATCAAATAGATCTCTCATAAGACATGGCCCATGCATGGGAGTAAGACCACACCTTCCCTGGTGGTATACTCTAATGCTGGAGGTTTATTCTGTAGGTACTTCTACCTATAGAGGTCGTATATGTACTAACAATGTTAATTATTCATGGTGCTCTAGAGACTACCACAGAGTTAACCCTTTGAGGGCCGCATAGTGTCTTAATGCACTATACCCTTTGTCGTCTTGATACATAGATGCAGCCCATCTGATAACATACATGGCCTATACACACAGGAAGGGTTGGATTGATAAGAGCAGACGCAACAGAACGAGTTATACATCACGACGACAAAGGGCACTAAGTTGACATGTTGCCCTTAAAGGGCTAACCCTGGCGGCAGCTGCTGGTAGCACCTGTCTGTAAATGCTACTGCACAATGAACCATCGTTAAAAATGACACTTATTTATAGTTCATCCATGACATTCTTTATGTAAACAGTAATAACATTTATAGTTAGTACCCTCTACATGTAGGTGAACTGTTTTACTTCGGGAATGTGTGTTTACCTGTAGAATACACTTGCTGACATACCCGGGTGACACACCCATGCCATGGATGTGCCCGATACAGTGGATAACAGTACTGTTTACTACGTTTGTCTATGTATATTTGGTAGGGCTTGATATATTGATTCTTCCCCGGTTGTATCGATTCACAGTCCTGAGAAATATACTTATTGATTATAAGATATCAATGAGTGGTTTTCATTTCAAATCATAAGCAATTAAAACATCAACGGGCCAGAAAACTGTGATTATGAAGGGAGGTTGATTTGCCTTACAGGAAGTTACCCTAGTCTTCTCCTTGGTTATGGCTGTGGTTCCAATAGAAATCAGAATATGCATTTAGATATGCATATTATGTTCACATATAGAATATTGTCATAAACACAAGACGTTTTTTTCACAATAGACCCAAAACGACAATACATTTTGTACACAGTTTTGTATCTGATATTTTTTTTGGCAGAGCCCGAATTATCTTGGAAGACCCTTGCTGTACATGTAACTGTTTTACTTCTGCTGAACCAATGCAGATCGAGAAAATCAATAGCTATTAAAGTAAACACTGATTCACCCCCGCCCCGACCTGAATCATAACGCCGCCCCTGTACCTCCTCCAGCATCCTGCACCCCATACCTTCATTTAAAGGCACAGGTCTCGGTACCCCTCCAGCGGCAGTCGGAGTGGAACCTGGACAGGTACTCAGCCCTATTTATAGGGGCACTCGGGCTTTAATGCACCTTGATGGTGGATGAATCATAGACCTGAGCTGACACGTGGTGTTTAGGTGGTCCCGGGTGCCTGGTCCGCTGCCAGATACCTCTCACTCCATTTGGAAGCTATCCTGTCAGGATGTAAAATGCATAGGTTCACCAGTTAAGGGCCACATAGAGCTTTAATGTGCTAGGCCCTTTATTGTTATGATGCGAGCATACTCGCCAGGGATGCATCCATGCATCATGCTGATCCCTCTAGGCTATATTATCACCCTAGAGTCGGCTTGATGCATGGATGCATCCTTGATGGATAGACTTACCAGGGCTGCATTCCATGACGATAAAAGGGCATAGCGCATTAAAGCAGTACTGTCTGCCCTAAAAGGGATAACACACTCCCCCAATGGTGTCAGTGGGTCCAACATGGGTTATAGAGGAGAGAGAGTTTGCCCACGTGAGACCAGTGTTATTGCCAGCTCACAACACTCCAGATGGTTCGTCATTCTCCAAGGCAAATATGAAATGTATAAACAGGGGGGAATATAGCCAAGCTGGCTGCAGTCATGCTGGTATTAGAAATAAATAATGTCAAATGAGGATTGCCAACATTTTAAAATGCTTATTCATGCAGTTGAGTTCACAGGAACGCAGTTAAATGTGACTTTATCACCTTGTAGCTATAATGCTGACCAGTATTCAGAAAATAGAAATACATGGACCAGGGGCATTCTCATTAGGCTTAAAATAATCTTGATTGAATGAAATAAGTTTGTACAATCCAGCAGTACACACAACTAAGGAAGTCTGTTACGGGGCAAGTTCTTAAAGCTAAAGTAAAATGTTATCTAATCACAGTTTTCTTTTGCTCAGCAGGAGTGTGAGTGAGGCAGTGTGCCGCCCATGGCGCTGTACACCAACTCGGCTCACCAGGCAGGCCTGGGCCGGGGCTCCCTGAGCCGCCAGCACCACGAGCACGACCCGCGCCACCATGACGACAAGGCCATCCTAGACATGGAGACCGTGTCGGACGTGAGCAGCTCGGAGCGCGTCAACGTCTTCGTCGTCTTTATATTCATCCTCGAGCTGCTCGTCCTCGTCTTTGTCTGTGTGCTCGAGTTCTTCCTCAGGTGAGTGCATAGCGATACTTTGGGTTTACAAGGATTGATGATATTGTGGCTAATTCAATTGTTCAATTTGATGCAATTTGATGTAGTAGATATAGTATAGCCACTGCTTTGTATGGATTATGTTGGCCTCTGTCAGGCCTGGTCACAAGTCAAAGCCAAGTGCACTCAGCCATGACTGAGGCCAATGTAACGCATACAAGGTATGTGGCCTTACCTGATATCCATGTATATGGCTTATACGTGATTGTTTTGTATGCAATGTATACACAGGCTGCTTTTTCTGTTCTCCCAGCAAACTGTGGTATAAAAATGTGTAAGTGCATGCACATTTCACTATGCGGGTTCTATTGTATATAGCACTTTACTGCATGTCTCCCGCCTCATTTTTGCAAACTTGTATTACAGTGCACCTGCATCATCCACCACTTTTTACAGGAAAATCATTAGATAAGCATTTGGTATCTCCATGGATATATATTTCACGAATTACTGCAGATTTCCTAGAAATAAGAGGTCTCTAATGGTGTTTCAATTAGCCCGATTCAGTATAGAGCATCAATTCACAATATAACAGTAGCTCTACTATTTTATTATGAATATAGTCTGCCCTGCCACATACCCTTCATGGTCTGATAAAAATGAATATAATCTACTAAACTGTATAATGGCTTTGCAGGTTTACGTCGGTGTTCAACGTTAGACTGGTCCCGTTTAGCTGCCATGACCCGTCCATATCCTACAACATTAGCCATGGCACAACCAGCTACAGGGAGTTTGCGTACAATGCACTGGTACCCTACGAGCTGGTCATCTCTCTCTGCTTCTGTCTCCCACCCTTCATAGTGAGTATACACATTTAGGATCTAAGTGACCTTCTGGTGTCTTCAGGTGGACTTTATGGGTTATACATGACCTTGTCAATATATATATGCTTTAATATGATATATGTCAAGGCTTTGATAGATTGCATGATCACCAGTGTTGCATGAATGAATCTACTTGCATACAAACTCCCTTTCATATATTTCATATAAGGGCGTCAGGCAATACTGGACTCTCCCAACGAAAAAAAAACATCCTTTTTTCGAGTTAGGTCCACAGGTGTTTGTGCATGGTATTAGAGATGAGTACCATCTTGGCATTTTTTGAAAAACGTCTGTATAGTTACGAATTATTAATGCCAATAAAAATCTAAACTCAAACTCAACTCATAAGTGACAGTTAACATGATGTGGTCTCCCTTTCTCACAGATGATTATAGGAGAGATTGCTCTGTGGGCGTTCACCGAGGCCCGACAGAAGACGGTACGGGTCCTGTGCCGGCAATGTCCTCTCCCACAGGTGATCCGCCGTATCATCAGATACATCGGTAAGTACAGTAACACAATTATAGAGGTATAAGGCATATACAGTAAAGAATGTGGGCTGGGAAGGCCAAGATTGTAGAAATGATATCAGCAATGGTGCCAGCCGATCTCCTTGCAGGATTAGGGTGAGGTGATTATTGTACCAATCCCCCACCAGGTCAATTCCTGTTTTAGGTTGCCGTAATGCTAACTGGACCATGCCCCACCCGTGTACCTCCTGTTCAGATTCCTTTTATCTAACTACCATTCCCCAAACCAGGTACCGTCCTATTTGGATCCTATAATGCTGACTGAACGCTCCCTCCCCCAGGTACCTTCCTGTTCGGATCCCGATTATGCTGACTGAACCATTAATTCCCCAACCATGCAGGTGTCTTCCTGTCCAGATGCCCCTAATGCTAACTGTACCCTTCCCCCACTAGGCAGGTGGCTTCCTGTCCAGATGCCCCTTAATGCTAACCGTCCCCCTCCTCCCCCATCAGGCACCTTCCTGTTCAGATGCCCCTAATGCTAACTGTACCCTTCCCCCACTAGGCAGGTGGCTTCCTGTCCAGATGCCCCTTAATGCTAACCGTCCCCCTCCTCCCCCATCAGGCACCTTCCTGTTCAGATGCCCCTAATGCTAACTGTACCCTTCCCCCACTAGGCAGGTGGCTTCCTGTCCAGATGCCCCTTAATGCTAACCGTACCCTTCCTCCCCCATCAGGCACCTTCCTGTTCAGATGCCCCTTAATGCTAACCGTCCCCCTCCTCCCCCATCAGGCACCTTCCTGTTCAGATCACCCTTAATGCTAACCGTACCCCCCCTCCCCATACAGGCACCTTCCTGTTCAGATGCCCCTTAATGCTAACCGTACCCCTCCTCCCCCATACAGGCACCTTCCTGTCCAGATGCCCCTTAATGCTAACTGTACCCCTCCTCCCCATACAGGCACCTTCCTGTTCGGGCTGGTGGTGACGATGATCTTCACGGACGTACTGAAGGTGATGGTGGGCAGGCTGCGGCCCACCTTCCTCCAGGTGTGTCAGCCGGACTGGACGCGCTGCGGGGCCCCTGGAGACCAGGTGGAGCAGGACATCTGTACAGGTAACGAGGACAGGCAGGACCTCAGGGACGCCAGGTAAGGCTGCAGGCGGCTGGGGAATACCTAGTTAGACATCTGGTATGGGTATGGGGGCAACGTTAAAGTTGGGCCGTCAGGGAATAGCTTTAACATTTTCCATACATAGACTAAGATAACAGTTCCACCAGAGGGCAGCAGTGTTTGGACAGGGGACCATGAGCATTGTCCAGCTACAACATATCCACCCTATCTTGTGCCTGTAAGAGCTGAGCTCCCAGCCCTTAAGAGCCCTCTTGTGAATGAAAACTGAACTATATCCAAAAGTGCTTTTGGCCTCACTTCAACCATATTTGGCCTCACTTCAACCATACTTATTCCCTGACGGCCCAGCTTTAATTTGTGACACATACAGATTGATGTTTATACAAGAGCACAATTCGGGGCACAATTGCGTCATTACGTTCTGAAGCCGAATCATATTACAATGTAGATTGTAGTATCACAATGGCATTAAGCGACCCTTACAGAACGAGCACATGAGTTCAGGAAGAGGTCACCTTTATGTATATGACTGTTATTCTGATACAATACCATATTATTCATGGTCAGCCCATAGTATTGTGTGCCTGGTGCACCTACTTTAACAGGTAGAGCCGTCCGTTATGAACCCATCTGATACATAATTAATATATCATGACGCCAGTGCTCTGTTACCTTTCATAGAACACATTAGATGGGTCGGTTTTAGAGTACATGTGTATTAATGTACATGAATGGGAGTGTTTAAACCCCACAAGAATCCGCAATGTCTGTTGGTCCCGAGCCATAATATGTAAAAATGTAAATGTATATATGTATTTATACGTTGAATGGAGAGATTAACTGTTAATGGAATTCGATAGGATCTGGGTATAATCATCATATGTATGCATTTTGTCTACAGATATTAGTATCTAGATCGATAACATAGCGGCATAGTTCAACGAATATAATAAATATGTATGTATAAAACCCTTTAAAGGCCAGTTGGTGCTTTGAATGCGATTTGTCCTTTGTTGTCGATGCAGCGTTGGTGAGTCTACTTACCAGGACTGCATTCATGTATCATGAAAAAAACGGGAGTGTATCAACCTTGTAGGGTCGCCATGGTGCATGAATACATACAGACATCCCAAGCAGGTGACCGTCCAGGGCTTCAATCAAACATCATGAAAATAAAGCGCATGGTACATTAAGTGTTAAAACACCATGCGGCCCTTAAAGGGGTCAGTAGGCGCACCTGGCAGGCTGAGTGAGCAGGTAGTTAATAATGGAGCAGCTCATGAGAACAGTGAGCTTACAGACCAGAGTGACGACAGTGAGTCGACGTGCATGGGCATCGATCTAACCTGACTTGTTGTCAGCGGTTGGCATTGTGAGAACTATACCATGGGGTTGTATAACTATATCCTGGTGACTATTTGTCCCCACCACCGTTTATATAGTCAGCACACGGGGTCATGTGTGGGAACATAGAAGGGAGTAGTCATTTTTTTTAAAAGCAGAGGGAGGGCGGGGTGTTGGTTTTGGGGGGAGTGGACAAGAAAATTTCACCTCTTTTAGGGAACAAGGTTGTGCGTTACACATTTTATAGCTCAAATGGTTCGCGCTCAATTTCAACCTGCCGGTGAGGGACATTTCGACCCCTCTCGTGGGGGGAAGGGACCAACAAATTTCGACCTACTCGCGTTAAAGTCCATCCCCCCTCACCCTGTTGTCAAAAGATAAACACTCCCTCGGGGGTCTGCGGGGAAATAGTATATATACATTGTATATTCATACAGCTATTATTGGTTATCGAACACGGGCTGGGGGGATTCCCTCAATTCTGAACGGGTGCTTCCCCCAAGAAAATAATAACAGGGTTTCAACGTTGCACTTTATATTTATCAATCAGTAGTCCCATGTAATTACAGCATCTAGTCCCTCACCCCCTCCCTCTATTCTCGTTTCCAGTGAAGTCGAGTACGGAGTGTGATGATCAAACATATACGCTAGATGATAATAAGGAACGTATACAGCATATCTGCCCTCTGTGTATAGTGTATGACAATGCACCCTCATGCCTTCACTTCCTGTATTCTCTAGGTTATCATTCCCCTCCATGCACGCGTCCATGACAGCATTCACAGCGGTATACATGGCGGTAAGTCTTTATTCTCGGTATTTATGGCACGGACGTGTCCCATTATTCAGCAAATTGAAGGAAGGAATGGACATTGACATATCGTATATCCCAGTCCGATATGTATCTTCTAAAGATGCCTTTGGACGCATTTAGAACATAAAATACACCTAACTCATTAAAATGATAACAAACATAACGTAACCTGTTATCAATATTATCATATTTCCTAAGTAGCACAATGTCGAATGATGGAACCTTGTACAACCTTCTGAAGTAAATAGTAAAGTGATATAGATCCATAGATTGAAGTGTTTTCTGTGCTATTTTGCTTGAATGCGATTTTATTAATCTTCATGATATATTTGTTCCGTAGGCCACTCAAAAAAAAAGTTCTTTTTTAAAAGAAATCTTTGATGAAAAATATGTTAAAACTGGGAAATAAATTGACAAATTTGGTATCAAATTGAAACTTATGCTGCCAGTGATGCAGTCAGCTAAGAATAAATTACATTATAACAACTTTTACTGATCAATAAACTACGAATTACTCTAATGTGAAAGTTGATCGCGAAAAGTCCAAATGTCCCCATGTATTTTGCCACAAGTAAAAAAAAATAAAAATAAAAATAAAAAACGCCCTCGTCATATTTTTCACTGGTTGATGATGCGAAACAACTTTTTTTTTGAGTGGCCTTATAGCTGTGAGAAGTTCTGTAACATGACTTCCCATTGTTTAGATCTACGTGCACCACACGATCCGCGCCCACAGTGTGCGGGTGATCCGTCCGTTCGCGGCGCTGGGGTTCGTCATGCTGGCCGTGCTGTGTTCCGTGACGCGGTACGGCCTGTACGCCTCCCACTGGGAGGACGTGGTGGTCGGCTTCCTGCTCGGCACCGTCATGGCCATCTATATAGTGAGTACACCAGCACTACCATATTATGCCTAAAAAAAGGTTGTGTTCCGGTAACATGGCCAAAAATAAACAGGGTCGGTAGGTCGGATTCTTTTTTATTTACAATTTCTTTTTGGTCAAAAAAGTCTATTTTAGTAGTAAAAACGGCAAAAATGTCATAAATTTCCTCAAAAATTAAAAAAATGTCCCCAAAAAATTAGGGTTGGCCCCAAAAACGTAGGGTCGGTCGGGATACCGGAACACAACTTTTTTTTAGGCCTTAGACTAGGATTATTATCTATTCGACATGAGGCCTCCTTTAAGGACCGCATAGTGCTTTGATGTGGTATATCATCAATTTTGTGGAGTCATGATCATGCAGCCCATGCGAGTAAACCTGTCATGCAGGGCTGCATCATGTATCATTACGACACATGTTATTTTACATCAAGAAACTATACGGCCCTTAAAGGATTGTATAATTCTAATAATGGTCTGTGATGGATAGGCGGGACATTGTATAGTGCACTGTTCTGACAATCTGTGGAAAGAATGTTTTCCTCACCGTCATGGACATCTATATAGTCAGTACACTAGCACCAGAAACATGCTAAAAATACATTTTAATACAGCCCTGCAGGTCAGTCTACTCGCCAGGGCTGTTTAATTTATCGCAAATTGACATAACTTTAAGATTGCTGCAAGTGCCCTCTCTGAGCAGTAACATTTATGTGCCTCTACATGGGTAAACGATCGACACGGGCGACACGGCCCTTTCCAGCCCATTTAAAAATCGACGGACACAGAAAATTAGAGATAAAAATCGATCTACAGAGATTTTTCATTGAGTTCTTATATATGTAAAAATCGACACAACGACACAACCCTTTTGCTAAAAATCAACACGGCGACATGGTCAAAAATGTGCCCACCCACGTAGAGGCACATTTATACACTGAAAAAGTTAACTTGTCTCCAAACTGGTCTAAGTGACTGTCATAAAATAAACAAGTCAAAAGTTGTCTAACCTATCAGGTTACCATCCCACAAATAGAATCTGGAGCTGGTATGGCAAATGTTGGGTTTTGGGCTAGCACATGGCAAGTGGGTCTTCTATCTCCAGCTAGAACACCCGCTTCCTTGTCACTTAGACACGTTTTTGACTCGTTTATTTTATGACAGTCACTTGGAAGAGTCTGGAGACAAGTTTACTTTTTGAGTGTATTGGGACATTGTAAAGGGTTTTATTTTCTATTTGCAGGGCGTGTTCTCACTGCACAACTTCCGGGAGCACATGCGCAGTGAGACGTTGTACAACAAGCTGCGTTACTTCCTGGCGGAGCAGCGCGCCGTGGAGCTGCGGGACCTGTACAAAGAGGTAGGCGCCTGGAGCCTGGAGGACAGGGCCTCACACACGGGCACCTCCTCACAGGTCTACAACCATAACCTCATCTCCAAGCACCTCTAACCCTGGAGGCAGCAATGTGCCCCTTAACGCTCCAACTCTTGCTACCTCTATAGCAAGGGTCAGAGTGGAGCAGTTGGAGGTACTCTGGGGTATATATAGGCGACGTGGGGGTTTCTGGGGGTCCAAGCATTATTATTGAGGACTATTATACCTAAAGATTCTATGTGGCAGGCCTCAATGACAATGAAATGTCAAAGTACCCTTTGAAATTTATGTTATTGCAACAATAAGATATACTTGTTTATAACCTCCACTTTGTGGCTCGGACATGATCCAAGGGCAATATGAAATATTCTACACGACTTTCTATATACCAAACAGACTCACATTCTTTCATTTCACAGTTTTGATGGTATACATGAGAGGAATCCCAGGAGAATGGACTTATGGATTACCCTTTATACACAGTATTGGGGCGTACACCTGTTTTTCAAGGATACAATGTCAAAGGATGCACCGTGCCTTGCAAACTATGCAGTACTTTTGTATGCACACATTTCCGCTGTTGTCCAGACTTTTAAAGGGCCTATCGGCGTTTAATCCCGAGCCTTATCTTTGAATATCCTAACTGATGACTGTGGCAGTCGGAATATAGAATATTTAATTCAGTTGACGGGGATTTCATTCGAAGAATACTCAGTTAATTACTAGGGACATAATACACAATTCAGATACTCCTTTATAGCTTTATAAATGTTTTATTTGCAGGATCTCATTATTAAATTAACAACGTAAAAAGCGACACAGTTCTAGTCATTACTATTTATGCACTCTTTAATGACAACATATTGTATTAAAACAGCATTTGTCGTCATTATGTATACCAAAGCAGCACAGTGTATATAATTCTCGGAGGGTCAGCATGATGTATGAATGCAGCACTGGCGAGTTACTCGCCAGAGCAGCATTCATGTAGCCATTGCATAGGGCATTAAATCATTATGCCGTCCGTAAAGGGTTAACATTTCCAATATTTGCTAAGCCTCTACTAACATAGGTGTAAAGCTTAACTAAGGCAGGTTAGGACAGACTATATTTTGGATGATCAGCCTTCAGATGTTCTTCTTCAATAAGGGTAAGAGACTACATATAAGCGATATGTCCATAACGACAGTTCATGGTGTAATATTTGGTGCATGCTATACAGGCTAACAGCTAGTAACCTGAATATAGTTACGAAATTTCACAGCACGTTGGGTTTAAAGGTTATTTAGCATACTTACAAAGTAGTTAGGCCAATGCTAGTCGGGTTTGGGAACCAATATAGGAATCATCTGCTAACAATAGACTATTTCCTCTCTTGCATGAACAAATCCAATGTATGGATTCATGAATACGATTATCATGGAACATCACAGAATTGGGTAGGAATTTAACAAAATGCCTGTCTACCTGTAAGCTTGTCTTGTGGCATGGCAGTGACCATAACTAGGCTACTGGTAAGGTGGAAGAGCTTCATTTCATGTGCTGTCCTCCAACTTCATTGCTAAATAACCTTGTGTATGATGCTATATATTTACGGAATGGCTTCCTCTGGGGCTTTAATATAGACTTTTGTGGATAGTCCTTTAATTGGGTTCTGTCAATTTCACCCCTTCCATACCTTCCTGGTAGAAACTGGCAATCTGATCTTAGAGGTTTTCTCTTATAGCTTTCTAGCTGATCTTGTCGGTTTATCTCAGGCTGGTAGACTTGGTAGGCATTAATGCATCCATACTTGCATGTCCGGACAATCATTCAAATAATGCTATTCGTTCCCCAAAAATAGGATGTACGTGACTTATATATCCAGTGAATTTTCCGGTCAACCCAGTACCAGTATACTTGATTTGTTCCTACTTTCCCAGTACTGGTTTTCCTACATGCATGGTTATGATAATGTTGGTACAACAGCATTCGATGATATATTAAGACTTCGAATATGTAGTGCTACATAACTGACATTGTATCGTCTGTATCACACAACGTGATTTTATTAAATAGTCAATGACTTCAATCGATGATAGAAATTATCATGCCGCCCTGTATGCTACACGTATAACTGTACTTACATTCAGTTTCTATTGCAGGATCGCCTAGACAGGGTGAGTTACTTCGGCATCCCTGCCTACAACCCCCACACCCTGGTCGACACCTACCACTACAATGGTGCCATGGCCATCCCACGGCCGCACATGCGCGTGGGGCACCCGGGAGGGGCAGACAATGAGAGCACGACTGATCCCTCTAGCGAGCACGACTTCCGGGGGAGAGACAAGTATCGCCGCCATGACACTTTCCAACGAGACCTGCACCACACGCTGGACCAGTTCCAGCAACAGACTCTGCCTCCTAGCGGGCTCCACAGACACCAGCGAAGTTCTGGCAGCAGCTATGGCCATATGTAGGACACTCCGGGTAATTAGCATAGGGAATTGAGAATTTGTGGCTCGTAAAATCAAATCTTGTAAAACCAATTACCAATAGAGATCACGGGTTGTATCTAAAGACAATTGCCACATGTGAATAGCTGATGTAGTTTTTGACACATCTGCAGGCAATTGCCACATGTGAATAGCCGATGTAGTTTTTGACACATCTAAAGGCAATCGCCACATGTGAATGTCTGATGTAACTATTGACATACCTAAAGGCAATTGCCGCATTGCCGCAACTATAGGCAATTGACACCATCTTTGACTGCAGACACTAGTGTATGCAGACAACACAAGATGCAAGACTAACTCTGGCTGCATGAATTCTGGACACCTGTTATGGTGAATATCTATAAAAGAAGGAATGTCTGGCAGTAACTAGAGAGAAAAGTGCAACAAGGAGTAATTGCCCTCAGAGGAGCGCTGACAGCATCTAGGCACACACTATGGTTGTACTGAAATAGTAGCTCTGGTGTCAGTACAGGAGACAGACAGATACACAGATACTCGCTGACAGCTCCTGGACACAAGTGCATGCACTGACATACTGGTGGAGAATGTCTGACAGCTGGGCTGACGGCCGACACCTGTAATCAGACATTATGTGCAATTTGCATATTAAAATGTATCCCATATAGCCATGATTCCCAGTGATACTTCACCAAATAAAAAAGTTGGTCTACGGATTTCCCGCACCATATTTTCGAAAATGCATTTTTTGTTGTTGAAAATAAAAGTGTCTATGGATGTGCCCGCATCATTTTCTGCGAAATTTTAATTTTTTTTATTATAATTTTTTTGATGGCCCTTTTTTCTGACCGATAGCCAAATTTGGGAGTTTGCAAAAATGTTTCCCTCAGAAAAAAAAATTGCCCCCACTCCACTTGATTCAGGGTTACAATCTGCAGACAAAAAAAAAATTGAAAAAAAAATTAGCTCGCTCGCACCATTTTTTCAAAATAAAATTCGTAGACCAACTTTTCTTTTTTTTGGTATGGCCTAAAGAGGGATATTTGCATGTACTATGTAGAACGATACCTAATAGTTAAACTTGAATATTAAGCATTAATTCTTACTTATAAAGACCTGAAAGTATTGTTACGATGTGTCTATGAGGTGTCTAGCCAAACTTAAAATGCCTGGTTTTACTTTAACATCAATATTCCTGTTACATACATCAAGTTATATCATTGGCCAACAAGTAGTGGCTATGTTATCTAAGGTATGGTGGGCTATATTAATTTATACTCACGTGAATGTTCCTCAGGTCCTGCGGCTGAGAGGTCAATTGTACATGACTGTATATACATGCATTTTGTGTGTGCCACAGACAGATATGAAATAAACACATTATACGTCTAAGGCAAAGCGTATATATGATTGTGATGCTCCGACTTGGGTGTAAGGAGTTCCCGTCCAAAAGCTGCTGGATATAACAGGTTATAGACGGTCAGGCTAGTGTCTTTGTAGACTAATTGTATTGCCAAAATGGAAGTATACCTAGAGAGTCTGTGTGTAAAATGTCAATTTGCTGTTTGTAATGAAAATTACTGTAGACGTGAGAATATGAAGTTTTGATTGTTGGTAATTGAAATGATAGCATTTGCATGGTCCAGTCCATGTAGTTCCGTTTTAGAGGACCTAGTCACACTATCTATTCATGACCTTGCATATAACAGGGAGCATATGTATAGATGGTCACCTAACACTCAGTGACAGCGTCTGAGACATGTTCCGCCTTGTAATGATCCTGATGCTCTGAAGGAATATTGGAGAGAGGGGGCGTTGTATAGAGGCTTCAAAGCCCGCCAGTCGTGCAATCAAAGCTTGGTTTGCAATATATTCATATTCTACATCGTTCTTTATCTATAACATGCCTATTTGCCGTCCATACAGTAGGCCATCTAGGTTTCCCATCTACCTCTATACCTTGATCATCAATCCACATTTCAGTTTATCTGGGCCTAATGACCCTGGTTGCAACATCCCCTCTGATGCACTACTAGCTATACCAGTCTCTGTATAGAGGCCTATGTCAGCACCAAGTATTAATATTCTGTCCGTAATTAATAGGACACTCGATATTGTAACAGAATGCAATGATTATGTTCTCATAAAATAAAATAAAATAAGATAGATGCTCAATTGTCTGCCCCATCTCTCTCGCCAATGCATGTTTTGGTGCCAAACTATCCTGCTTGTTGAAATGATGTGCTTAGTGTATCCTGCCATGAGTCCCATGTATAAACTATATGTTCTACACACTTTATTCTTTGTATGGAAACTTGCATTCTTTCTGCTATGCACTGCTACCAGGTAAGTAGTTATAACGATCCAATGCAGGCTGGTATTATTTACCTATGTATCACATAGGATAAATGTATGTGTGCGTTGTCTATCACTCTTTAAAAAAACTGGGCCCTAATTATGTTCAGGTTCATTAAGCAGAATACCATTGGAGCACTCCAGTTCGATTAGGTTATATCATTTAAGTTATGCCCCGTTATTAGATCAGACAAGTTGCATTCACAACAATACCGCCCAGATACAGATGTCCCTTCACATTTATTATCATAATTTTGCATAATAAAAGACTGTATAAACCTGATTTCAGATAATTATTTACTTGATCATGTAAAGGATCAGAGATATCGTTTGAGACCGTGTTTCATTTAGGGTAGCAAAATAATCTACATGGATAGGCACCTGGTCTATAAATGGAGACTCCATGGTCACAAATGGTGAGACTGACTGAGATAATTACCTGGATATTTATAGAAGTAGTAAAACATAATAGCGTCAGCAACCAGAGGTCAACTGACTTTAAGTAGCT
Organism: Harmothoe impar; assembly: GCA_947462335.1. Classification (NCBI taxonomy): domain Eukaryota; kingdom Metazoa; phylum Annelida; class Polychaeta; order Phyllodocida; family Polynoidae; genus Harmothoe; species Harmothoe impar. The sequence goes on from OX381705.1 coordinate 89,432,306, forward strand.
GGCCCAGAAGTTCAATGTAATTTGATTTGTTTAATTCATAAGTCAACGTTTAAAGTCAAAAACCTAAAGTGATTTCAATAAAAGTGGGTACTTGAACCAAATTGGCACAATGGCACAACAGTAAGAACATCATAGGCCTACACACATGGTTACCATAGAGAATGGGGTTCCTGCCCCAATCACCATCTGCAAAAAAAAGTTTGGCCCCAAAGGGGGGGGGGGGGTATACGCTGGGTCTGCGGCACTCCTCCCCCTAAATGCGTGTCTATTTCTGTAAAAAAAAATCTATCAACGCTCAAATTACAATGGTTGAGGCTATATAGATACAGCCGTATTGTGTGCTAAAATGCATAATTATGCACCAGTTCAAGTATCAGCTTTCAAAATATCCCGAAGAATGCCCCCAGATCCTCCTACAGTGGCCACTGTAATATAGATCAACAACATTGCTACTATCAATTTAGGGAAATCAAATACATCTATAATCCCTTAAAAATTGAACTTAGAATGCATAAAATCCATATATTTTCATTATTAATTTCATAAAATCTTCAGGGGTGGATGTCGTTATTTTTTTGTCATTGCCTTGGCTACAGCCGCTCTGTTTTAGCTCGAGGGTTTCAGATATGCCCACCACTGTTTCAGAAGAGAGGCTATCTTGGTTTTGAGGCAGTTCCATAAAGCACATTTTGGGAAACTTTCCTCCACCTAAAACTTACACATCAAGTTCTGTTGAAAATCAACGTCATTGTTCACTGCACTGGTAGCCAGTAAATGATCTTACACCAACAAACTACAGATTTGGGATTTCCCAATTACATTTGATACACAATAAAAGTCCCCAGTCCAACCGTTTTTATCAATCAAGTTATAAATCGTGTATTTTAGCTGAATCTGCAGGACTTATCTTTGCAATCAGAGCGCGGGCAGGGTGGGTACACAATAATGACATACATATAATAAAGACCAAGTGTTGTTCTATTTTACTTGATAGACCACGGAAGAGTAGCTATGCAGGTGAGAGTGGCTACCGTCATGACCCATGTTTATGGTCTAGATCTAGGCCGAGGTTTTACTTGAGAACATAATTATGTGAAACCCTGGGTAATCCCAATGGTCGCTTTTGGTTAGTCCGTGAGAGAACATTCAGTATATTCAGAGTATTAGCGTCACGGTAAAGGAATCTACCAGACAAACGTATCCCCCAGCTAACAGAAAAACGTCATTTTACATCAAAATAACGTTTTAAACTTTACATAACGTTAGGCCATACTAAAGAGCCTTAGAAAAACGTTGATATATAACGTTATATAACGTTATAAAATGGTGTATAACGTCATTTGTTTACTTGGCAGTGTATTCAAACACCAATGAATGCTACGTGAGTCCAATTTAGGTGATCCTTAACATGTTAGCACTCTCAATTGACAAATCAAAATTACAAAAAATGTTGCCAATAGTGCTTGGAGTGTACCTCCTAAATGGGTTAACTCTAATCATTTGGTGTAGTGTAAATATTCTGAATAAAGATTGAGAAAAGTGTTTATCCGCCTTGGATTACTGGAGGTTTCTGGTCTTGTATAGCCTATGGTACTCCTGATGGATACAGCATAGCATAAAACTACAGTTCACACACATGAAACTCCTCTAAAGCTCCTCTATCTATTTCTGATTAGATTTGCCCCAATATATGGGATAATGGAAAATATAAAGGAAATGTATCTTATATGAGTATCAAGCTTATCACTGGAATGGAAATTAGTGTGTGGCTAGGTAATAGGCTATGAACAGGTAATGTTGGATGTACCCTCCATCCACCAGGGGGCATCTAGTTTTTTGGGGGGTGACAGTAAATTGACTCGTGGATTCTCTTAATATCCATTGCTCCTTGGTGTAGTTTTGCATCAAATGACGCCATATAATAATGCATCTATAAATGGGTGTTGCCCACTTCTCCCCTGGTCTTCGCACCGTACTACAGAGTGATGGAGAGAATGAAGTCATATATACTTCTTTCCATCTGTATTAATCTAGAGCTGTAGAAAATGGAACTGTCTACCAACATTATTATCCGCACCACGAGGGTTGTCTGCCAAGTAGTATCTCAGCTTCTTCCAGAACCACCTCTCTCCAATAGTCAAAAAGCCACGAGTCTGCACGTACAACTTCATCGTTCTAGTCATGCGGGACACAAGTTCCTTGTCAGTCACAACAATGACTAGCCTCGTCTGTTTTTCATCTAAGACCTACAATCATACAATAGAGTGGACAATTAAATGACACTAAAAGCCACAATTTGCAACCCATACAAATTGAACATGACCAAACAAACAAGAAAAAAGGCATGTAGGTAAAGCCTGTTGTAAAATAATATCACATAGGTATTTAGCTGATCCACGCCAAAGGTGTGGCTCCTTCTAAAAACATATTTACATGGTCCCTGGGATATGGTCACTGACTATGTTTGAGTAGGTGTAGAGTGATTATCAATCTTATTACAAACGTATCAAAGTACGATGAGTTTACCTGATAGTGTCCAGCATCAAATGCATACTCACACCATTGTGTGTTGAAATGGTTTTCAGAGATGAGAATAATGTTTCGTCGACTCTGCCTCACAGACGCTATTATCATGTCTGAAGTTGTAGCCATCATAGGCCAATCACGTGACCCAACACACACCTGGAATTCGGAACACAGAACCGTTGTATTTAAACATAATTATACTGATTATATCGATCAAACAAGTAATCTCTCTATTGTATTGGAATGTATGTATTCCAAGTGTAACAAATAGGTCTTGAAATGCATTCATAGCAGAACTATAGGATGTATATTGATAAAGTGTGTACGCCATGAAATCATTGTTGTCATCTGTTTGATATACATACATGTAGGGATGTCATTGGTATCCAATTTATCTCGATTTCGATTATCACTATTTTGGTGTCGGTTTCTCGATTATATCAATTCATTTTGACATTACTAGAACTTTGAATATCTGCTTCAAATTAGGGTATCTTTATCTATTTTCTTCCATCCTCATACTGGAACCTATGTGGATAGAGATTTGGTAGCACTTTGAGCACAATCCGAAGACCATTTCACTAAATATTTTAGGTCTACAAAGTACATCACTTTCACACTGAATAATAAGGTAGTTTTAGATGGAATATCTATACAAATCTTGCATTTTTAGAAAGGTTAATCCCGGGACTACCTATGATGTGAAGGGTGTATTGATATAACGGTTTTGTCAATGCGATAATCGGTATTTTAGAAATGTCGGTTCGGGGGTATCGATGCCATCCCTACATACATATTTAGACTAGTCAGACTTTCTACTCGCCTTATACGACATGTTTCCTTCCTCTAGTTTAGGTAACAGTTCACGTAACACAAACGCCTCATCACCTGGTGCATGGGCAATGAATACATCGTACGTCTTCTCTTCATCGTCATCAACATCATGCTTAAAGCGGATTCCGTACTTGTTATACAGCCACACTCTAATCAAGAGGCGACTCTTGTAAGTTATCAAAACAATTATCACCAAAAAGACAAATGCCGCTCCAAGTGAAATAATCTCAATAACTGGTTTAGTGTGTCTGTGCTCTACAGTCACCTGTTTACCTCGGTGATAGCAAACAGAGAAATCAGTAGATAACAGTGGTTGATAAGGCAGGGTCTCATTCATCATGCTGTCTGTGACATTCTCTGTGACAGTCTTATTGTTGAATGCCTCTACTTTGGCAGACATGTAGTTCATACAGTGTATCTGTGTGGCATTCAACACAATGTTGATATGTTTGATCAACCAATTCTGAAATACGGGTCCAAACTGACAATCACATAACCATGGATTATTGTGGAGGGTGAGTTCAGTAAGGGAGTCGGGCACGTCGAGAATGGACAAATTCAGATATTCCAATTTATTTTCATGCAGCCATAAGGTTTTCAGATTTAAGAGGTGTGCAAATGTGTCATTTTCTATGAAACGAATATGGTTGTCTTGAAGGTATAGCTCCTCAAGAAATGCAAGCTCTCTGAATATATCTGATCTGATATATTGAATATCATTCCCGTGCAAATCAAGCAAACGCAGTGTTGTCAACTCATCCAAAGCACCATACTCTAACGTAGAAATATGACTATTATTCATGCGGAGACTTTCAATAAATGGAAAGTTCAGAAGAGATGCATTTATAAACATCACATTGTTGCCATCTAGAGTGACATTTTTCACATAAAGTGGCCCCTGAGATGGGAGACTTGACATTCCTGCTTCTGTACAGTCCATGTAGTTGACACTTTGGTCATGTTTGTGGTAACACAGACATTCAGGGTAACAGAATGATCGACAAGGACAATCTTCATCCTCAACGCAGCAGTTTGTCCAACATTCCCAGCCATTGCATTCAGTTTGGTATGGACAGACAAAGTCAGTGTTAGCCATTCTAGAAAAGGACCTGTTGCCCCCATTTGAAGTGGTTGCGCAGTGGAGCAAATCAAGGTCAGGTACCTGCGGAAAAATCATTATATCTAATGAACTGTGGTTGTCATCTTTGGGTGGTAGATAGTAATCAGTTGATAATAATGTTGTACTAGTAATATGTCCAATCATTGTTCTCTTAGGACCTCTTTATTGTTTATTAGTATCAGTACTTAGTGCTCTGAACTATACTGTCAGTGTGTAATAAAAATAATCAGTATGGCTCTAAATCCAGAGTCGGGCATGTCTATGAAAGGAGGGTCAGACAATGCTGGTCCAGTACTGCATAAAGAAGAGTCCACTTTTGCTTTACTCGCTGTTCAGAGTCGCCCATTGCCTGACCTTATTTGAAAGGAAGTCAGGCAGTGTTGTGCTCCTCTAAAGTGCCATGTTGACTACATTTCAGCGCACCTGGCACTGTAAGGAAAGTCAGTCTAACGCCCCCTTACATTTTTTTCTGTTCATGATAATGAACTGTAATACGTGTGGGGTACATCATCTATGTATAGCAGTCTATTCTGAACTGTTGTTAAACATTTACCTCTACAATGAATGGCCCTTCACTCTCTGGCATCAGTGCGTTGTTCTTCCTCCCAATCTTGAAGTCTTTCGATGGTGCACCATTCCTTGATGGATATTTAAATTCCCCTTCTCTCTCATATCTTATGCAAATAGAATCAAATATCTTAGATATACTTCATTATAATGTAATACCCTCTTATTATTACACTAGCAGAACAGGGCCAATCCTAAAATGCTTTACCAAACTTCGAAACAAATTGCCATCTTTTAATCTTTTAATATTTGACGTGAATTGGCCGGAGATTGAGTTACTGGGCCATTTCAAGTTATGTCAACAAATAGTCCCCGCATGACCTTCTCTAATAATGTTCCAGCGACATGGAGATGTACGTAGAAAACCTAAGGAGATTGGCCCTTTCTAAGAGAAACCCTCAGGATATTGGTATTTTCTAAGAGTGTATGAATGTGTGAGAGAAAGACCTTGATGTTCAGCAGCCAAGATTTCAGAAACTTACAGAAGTTGGATGCTTTAATTTTGCATATATGTTCATGAACTACATACATCTTCATATAGGTGGAAAATTATTAGGAGAATTATTGACAGTAAACGGCTTGGGCCGACGTGAAACGATTGATGCCATGGTCACAACCATTCCCGATGTTTGTCAGCTAATGCAGTATTATGTTATGTCTTTTTTCCATATCTTCAAAACTAGTATCTACATCATCATACACCCCTTTGACGGACATCCTATTGTAATAATGAGAAACTCTACCTACATGTCGGGTTTGGTGTCAAAGAGCCACTCCATATAGCAGTCACAATGTAGAGGGTTCCCCTCAAGCCAAACCTGAGGCCTAGGCAGTGTCTCTGTCATGAAAGCGCCTTCATTCAGCACACTGAGTTTGTTGTAACGAAGATCCATAAATTTGACGTTTGGGAAATCAGTCAAGCTGTTTTGGAATTTTGAGATGACATTTGAGGATATATCGATCCACTCCATGTATACTGATTTTTCCAAATGAAAAGACCGTATCATATTTCCGCTCAAATCTAAATGACGGAGCTTTTTGCTGCCAAGCTTCAATGGCGGAACTTTTATCAAGGAGTTGTTATTCAAAGTTAGGATTTTTAAGTGCAAGAGTGGGTCAAGGCCGAAGTACTCGATCGTTTTGATGTCATTGTTATCAATCTTCAATATCTCTATATGTTGGAGCTCTAGGAAGGTCCTATTTGGGACCAGTTTGATATGGTTAAAGGCCAAGGATATAATTCGCAAATCAGTTAAGCCTTGAAAGTCTTCCGGTTGAATTTGTGTGATAAGGTTATGGTCTAAATTCAAAACCGAGAGAAAAGGCAATGCCAGGCTAGGAATTTCCACCAATAGATTATAACCAAGGTCAAGTATGCTTAGTCTTTGGAAATGCAGAAAGATTGAACCGGAGAGGTGAAGCAAGCTATTGTTGTCCAGTCTCAGAAGCTGAAGTTTTTCCATAAGCATGAAGGTGTCGTTCCCGATGCTGCTCAGATTACAACCACTGCATGAGAATTCAATAAGCGCCGTCATCTTTCCAGTGAACAATGCCTCTAAGGTTATGATGTTGTTGTAGCTCAGGTCCAACCGTTTTAATTGCGTCAAGTCATTGAGGCCTGCATTGACCAATTCTGTGTGACTAAGGACATTGTTGTTCAGATTAAGCTGTTGGAGATGTCTGAAGCACGTCAATAGTCCAGCAGATATATTGTGTAGCCGATTATCCTGTAGGAGGAGGACACTGAGGTGAGCCTGGCTACACATGCCATAATCCACCATGTTCAATGAGCCTATGGTATTGTTACTGACATCAAGAACCTCCATGTTGGTTGAGAGCACCAGGTTGAGATTTAGATGTGATAGACGACAGCTGGACATATCAAGAGTCTTAAGAATGGGTAAATCTTCACTAATGTTGACATGGAGATTTCTTATTGGATTCTGAGAGATGTTCAGGTCGGTGACATTTGGCAGACAAGGAGTGCAGTTGGTGTTTGAGGTATTACATGTTATACCAAACTGCTCTATCACCTGGACTCGATTGTGAGTTAGATCCAACTTTTGAAGATCGGTGAGAATGCAGAACTGCATTACTGGGAAGCTGTATATACCGGCATAAGTCATATTTAGAGATATAAGTTTGGTAATGGGTGTCAACCACCCCGGTCCAAATGTAAGTGCAGGGGTAGTAACCCAATCGGGAATCGTGGTGGTTTCATTATGATCTAAGTATTCAATGATGTCTACGGTAAAATGTTGCCTCGTGCGAAGAGAAACAAGGTTCTTGATTCCATTTAGTGCCCCTGCATATAAGTGAAATGGGAAATATGACTCTATGACTAACACCTCCAGATTTGGCGGAAAACTGTTATTACTGAAGGTAAAGTTATGTATTTCCTTATCAATTATTATATATAGAAATACGATACACGGTTGCTTGATTTCCCTGAGAATGGTTGCTTTATTGGCAGCTGTGAGGTCACATGAATATGCACATTGCTGGGTGTCCATAGGACGGTCAGGCATCAACTCGGCGGTGCATGCCTCCGGGTAATCCGTAGTGATAGATAAGGCATTTATTGAACTGAGTATAGCCAGCAGGAGGACGAGCATAAACATGGCTGTACAACCTGCAGAAAACCAATCAAACACATGACCAGCTTGGACAGGTTATTTACTATTAGAGTCTGCGGGGATGGGGTCGGGGGTGGATTCTCACGACGGCAAATTGTCCCCCCCCCCCCATTATAAGCTTATAATGCCCTGCCTCTTATATATGACACAGAGTAGAGATCCTTTCTTAACTCGGAGTCTTCGGCCTTTTTTGATAATTTGACCGCCCCCCCCCCCACACACTACAAACTAGTTTCGAGACCCCACTCCCCTTCCCCATGCCATGGGAAAAACGTATAGTTCAACCACGACCCCACTCCTGTGAAGGATTCATATCTAATGAAACCGACCATTTTGACTGCAACATGCTAGCTTTTTCGCTGAGAAGGGGTGAAATTGATTTGACCCCTCCCTCCTCAACAGCGTATAAGCCGCACCCTATGTAGGCATGTTTGGTATCAAAAGAAAGCTGAGTCTGATTCGCGTACAAGCCTCGGCTTATACGTGAGGTTTTACGGTACTAGGGATCCTTATGCTCTTGGCCCCCTCTAATTCACCGACCCCTCCCCCAGTTGTTAAAGAATGACCACTCCCTTGAATCTTGAATCCTACATATTACATTATCTTAAAGTGTTTCGGTGACTTGTACTGGGATAGAGTCCGGACAGGGATGATATACTTACCTTTCTGACAATCTGGCAGATTGTACATGAATGTTAAGCCGTGTTAATTTAATTGTACCCTTGATGTTTTACGAGTTGCACCCATTGTCGTCCACTGGCATGCAATGTCTGGCCAATGATTTTTTTTTATGTGACCTAAATCACCCGTATTCACTGTAGGAACACTGAAGAGTTAGCCCATCAGTAATGGTGGATGGTTGTGTTTGTAAGCAAAACTACAAGGGGTGATTGCACATTCTTTATAGGGAGTTGAACATTGTAAAGTGATGTGTCGGTGGCTATGGCCATGTATCATGTAGTGCACGAATGGTTTTTGGATATAATGGTCTGTAAAAGCAGGAAATAATGATATTATGATATGAATGACTATGCTAACTACATTGGCCTCCATAACGAGTACTATAGGATACTATAGGCTAATTGACTCACTGGTGAAAATGATAGATGATCCAATGATGATATAAGATGACCACTCAGTGGCTCTTAAGGACCATTATCTGATGTGCATTAGTGATATTGGTACAGTGGCGGATCCAGGATTGTCTAGAGGGGAGAGGGCAAACCTGGCCAACCTGGAGTGGCTATGTGTTTACCGCGGGCGAAGTGCATCAACCATTCTATGAGGGTTCGGGGGCATGCCCAGCAAAGAAAACCTTGGTGATTTAGAGCATTCTCACAAATTTTAAGACACAATATTTTAAGACTCAGCCTTCTCCTCCTCCCCCCCCCCATCCAGATCAGGGACCCTCAGTCAGGCCCTATGAATCATACTCCACACTTCTTTTTTTTTTTGGGGGGGGGGGGGCAAGGCCCGTCGCCCCCCCCCTGCATCTGTTAATGTGGTATGGAGATATAACATGTAATACATGTAAAGCATAGCCAGCTGGATAATTGAGAAGGAATTAACCCATAACAACACATTGGTGGTTCGAAGTACTCAGCTAGGCTTGTTCTGTGAAAAGAGAGCATAATACATGGACAATGTATTTGTGATATGTATCTCAATAAAGGAGAGATAACAGCGGTCAGCTAGCATTCATCATTATAAAATTTAATTCGGAGGAACACAATTTGTAAAAGGATTAATTAGCCTAGTACTTTTTTCTGAGTTAGGGTAGTCATTTGTTCTCACAACAGACTGAGTTAGCCTAGTCACATCAACAGAGTTAGCCTAGTCTTCAATCTTCATTTCAGGCTGATTTCTCTATTATTGCATTGATCTAATGAGGCTATTAAACAATAGCCTACATGACCATATACATTTTGTATACCTAAACTAAAGTTATTCCAACTATCATGTAATAATATGAAGTATTTAATTTACAAATAGACAAAATCTCTTTAGCATTGTTTGCTCACCATCCACCATTATGAATGGGCTAACACCAGATTCCAGGCCCAGTGTCCTAGAGTGGTATTGTGGCCTAGGGATTGGTCGTTTTCAACGATAGGCGGTCCCAAGGGCTCACTGCAGGATTGGTGGATTTGGAGGGGGAACCTAAGAGATTGGCATATTAACCTATTTGAAATAGCTTTCAGCCAAACACCCTGCTATGACTATTGACACAGATTGACCATTCCCCTGTGTTGGAAATATCCATGGAAGGCTGAGCATTAAGGTTACTGAGGACTGCTGATTGACGCTTTTAGAACTACAATCAGGTCATCTATTCTATATATTTTATGTTTTTGTTTTTGTTTTACATTTTCTTATGTATACCGTATTCAATGACTTTGTATGTTGCAAGAAAAGACTATTGGTATCACTTCCCAGTCAGCATAGTTTACTGGGGCCCATACCGGTCTAGAGGTGGGCCATTAGGTGGGATCCACGTCACTTAGTCCATATGGGGCCCAGAACATTTTTGTTCTGGGCTAACTGCTGGGACCAAGATGGGCTTGCCATGATTTTGATTGATTGGTCCACATGGGCTTAGGGCCACACAATTTTCAATCTTCACCTCTCCCGCGCATGGAAAAGTGGGTGCAGAGGGGGCTTGGTCCCCAAATCAGAACTAAAGGGGGCTCAAATACTACTTTTCTATACAGTCTAATATAAGTATATGATTTATCATGCATAAAAACCGATACTTAAAGCTGGTTGGATTGGACCCCCTGGGCCCCTCCAATGAAGATTTGCTTCCTACGCCTCTGCTATGTGGGCTTGTTTGAATGTTTTTTCTATTTTCTTTTTTTTTTGGGGGGGGAGGGGATATAGGGTTGTGAAACTTTACTGTAGTTGTTTGCCATTGTTCCTGATGTTATGGCCCATGTCCCAACTAAGCTGGTTCCTCCATACAGGTAGGAATCTCTTCTTCTACCATTCATAGCATAGCGAAATGCATCCTTTAGCTGACTTACTCTTGGGGTGGACACATTTCTTAACTTGTGTAATGCAGCCAGCACGCGAGCAGTCGGGTTGTGAGAACTTAGTCAGTGGCAGGGTGCTGTTTATTTCCACATTCATATGCAGAACAGGGTTATAACATATGGCATTTCAAGAACCTATTACGAAATATGTTATATTCCAAGACATTCTGGAATTATTGAGCGTCTATAAACTTTTGTATTCCAAATATAAAAAGCTCTGTTGAACATTAGTGTGGTATTAACTTCAACAAGGATATCTGGTGGTTTGTTGAGAACATGATTTGCCCAGTTGACCCAGGTGCATCCCATATTAATCCCATCCATGAGAGGGAATGGGATTTGAAAAATAGCCATGAAAGTTAAGTTGATGGCCTGAGAGTTCGGTGGAGAGCTAACCCAAATGGGACCCACCTTACAGCACATTCAAAGCCCATGTTAAGCCTACCGACCCTTTAGCCCAATTTGCCCAAATCCATCCCAAGTGAAAACCATCTTGACATAACAACATAGCAACTTTACTTAATATGCCAACAAATCACTGCTAATGGACACAAGTAAAGTATTTCAAATGTAGCTAAATAAATAAATATATATATATATATATATATATATATATATATATATATATATATATATATATATATAGTGTAACGGGCAGGAGAGGGGGAGACGGCCGAGCAAGGCTCCCTCTGTCGCTGCACTCTCGGGCGGGGCGGGTTCATATGAAGACCGTTCGTACGGAACCGCCTCGCAACAGTCGTACGAGCGTTGAGACGCTGGGGAGGGGTATTTAAGGGGCCGGGTTGGAGGAAATTGTTCAGTTGGATCCATGTTGACATAAATAAAGGATCTCCTGGAATACCCGCAAGGCTGGCTGTTGTGTTCTCTATGATATGCACATAATTTCCTTACTATAATATATATATATATTGTAAAGATATTATATGCATATGACGAAGAACACAACGGCCAGCCTTGCGGTTTCCCAAGAGATCCTTTATTGTAAGTAGCTTGACATCAACTGAACTCTATCCCCGAATGCGCCCCCTTATATACCCTACCCACGTTCCCTCCCGGAGTAGCGTCCCGGCCGACTTAGGCCCAGCCGACGTGGTCCCGGCCGAGAACATCTCGGCCTGCCTGACCACCCCGGCCAAGAGTGTAGCGACAAGGGAGCCCATATGGCCGAGCCCTCTCCTGCCCGCTACAATATATATATGAAATTTTACTCAGGTTTACCCCAATAGAAATTTCAAGGAGATTTTAGCTGACATTAACTGAATCCAGCCCAGGCAAAGCTCACTTTGACACAAAACCATGGAAATGGTACTTTCAATTATAATTTTTAAGAACCAACCAAGATGAGTTTGTTTTAAAGTATAAATTTACAACATATTTTAGAAAAGAATTGTTGGTGGGCTTTACCCATCTGGAATCTGACAGGTTGCCCTGGACAAAAAGGACCAAACCCCGGATATGGTCAATCCCAGCTGGCACAAGTAAAACACAAATGGGCACCAAGGACCAATTTTATCTGGCTTATCCCTAGTATTCATCAAACTCATCTACTGCTTCTAATGTAATAAAGATAGATATAAAACACAGCTAGATTTTCAACATGGATATAAAGTAGAAGAACCTACAGTTTAATCTTAAAGTTCGCCTTTATCAGGCTTTATTTAATACCTAAGAAACTATATAATGTTTCATGTTATACATGAATAACAACACACAGAAAAGGGCAATAATAACTATTATACTAAACACAGCCACAGCATTGGTCTGTATCTATATTTTAAAAAGATTTCTGACTTAGTGTAGTAATATCACGCTTTTCTAGACCTTAGCCATACAAGTTATAGGCATTACACATTTTGACAGACCCCTAACGATTTGAAACATTTTGTGCATCTTATTAATCCTATATGATGCATCAAACAAGTGAAACTCCATCAATTTTCATAGACCTTTAATAGATTGAACTCTCTCTCCACCAAATGATCAGCACCACGAGGTTTATCTGCCAGGTAATATCTCATCTTCTTCCAGAACATCCTTTCTCCAAATACTAAAAATGTCCTTGATTTCACATACAGCTTCATAGTTTTTGTCAGACGAGGGAGAAGTCCTTCTTCAGTCACAAGAAGGATAAGTCTTATTTGCTTGTCCATTAAAACCTACAAAAATGTCAAATTTAAAAAGATTTTAACACATTGAATTTGAATATGATTTATTTCATAGCGTGCTTCATGCCAATATGTACTGTTGCTTAATTGAGAACTCAGATTTTTCTTTTTAAACTTCATTTCCTAGTATTAAGATACACTACATAACTCCGACGTTGCTCAGGGGTTTGTGTATGTTTGGCTCCAACCAACGATTCGAGCTACCATAAAACCTCGCGTAGAAGCCGCGGCTTATACGCGAGTCAGAGCCAGCTTTCTTTTGATACCAAATATGCCTATATGGGGTGCGGCTTATATGAGTATATAGTACTAAATTAACGATTTTCAGATACCCTATTAGGCTTATAGGATTTCCCAAAGTTAGGGGTGCGGCTAATACGCGAGTTAGGCTTATACGAGAGATTCTACGGTACGCAAAGTCTGTGAACATCAAAATGTTATACATAAGTTATGGTTTAACCAATACAAACCAAGACTTGTATTGTTAAAGGAGACTGCAAGATTACCTGATGATGTGCAGCCTTACACGAGAACTCACACCATCGTGTGTCCATGTGGGTTTGCGATATGAGAAGTATGCTGCGTTTACTCTGCTCTATGGAGGCCATGATTGTCTCAGCAGTCCCCGCCCCAGGGGGCCAGTCACGACACTCCAGACACACCTGCCAGGACAGCCATAGGAAGTATGCATGTGATATAGATGTATAAGATATCATTAACTACATGTAGGACAGCATGAGATGATACCAGGCCTCATGGCAGGGGGAACTGGAGCGTTCAGAATTAGTGTTATTGGGACTGGACGCTATTGATCCACGGGGCTTGAGTTTTTTTTGAGTTTGATCATTTTTATTGGCAACAAATCCACTAACAAGTAGCGTCTTTCGATGAGAGCCAAGGTAATAACTTGAGCGGGATGACGCAGCATCCAGGTATTATAGTAAGTACCGGTACGAACAAGTAAAGAATACAACATACATACAACCCGACTAAGTTCACACTGCTAGACAACCAAAGGTAGAGATAATATGAATCACATTCACTGACAACCCAAGATAACAGCCCATGGCCAATAGTAACGGACATCAAGACCGAGTCCACCTACTTATCAGTGATCAATAATGGACACCCTTCAAGATATTTCTTGTCAAATAATAGTAACAATAGTGATAATAATAATACACACAAAACGTCCACTATATTGCACAAATAGGCAGCATTATGAATTTCTATTCGTTGACACAGGTCTATAAACTTCTAGCTACTAATAATATACCAACGATAACAACTTCTCAAACACTAGGTCTATAAACTTCTAGATAATCACGTCTCAACAATATCAGCTGCTCAATCAAGAACAGTAGTTTTACAATTACCTTTTTATTTTACTGGCAAAGGCTTTATACGTTTCAATTTTTTGAACTTCTGGAGTTAATTCACTCCAAAGGACGAAACCACGATAAACCGGGCTTTTAGCATATAATGCACCCTTGGGTCTCTGGACTTTCAATTTTACATATTTGTTCCCTCTAAGATTCCTTATAGGGACCACCATATTCTCACACTTCCTAGAAAATTTATACATCAGACACAGCAGGTTTTCACGCCTCCTAGCAGCTAGCATCTTACAGGTACATCTAATATGCAAATCTGCTCGGCTAATATCACGTGGGTTTTTTATATGAACACAAGCACGCAGACATTTATTCTGTATGATTTGAATATCCTCAGCAAAATCAGCGTCAGTACAAGACTCAATGATGAAGTCACCATATTCAAAGTTGCCAAGGATCATTTGCTTGAACATTAGAACCGCCAGGCCTTCATCAATGAATTTACACAGATGACGAAGATTATATAGTTTTAGATTACAAGTCGAGATTACCCTATTACATTGATCCTTGAAATTAAGAGTAGCATCTATCAAGACACCGAGGTAGTTAAAGGATCTAACTACATCAAGACGGACACCCTTCAACCATAGATCATAGTTAGCCCAGTTTGTCTTGTCATACTCGCCATGGCACCATAATACTTTAGTTTTGTCCGCGTTGATTGTAAGCCTAAAAATATCACACCATTCACTTATTCTATTGAGATCTGATTGTAGTTCAATCTTAGCAATTTCCGGGTCTCTATTCGAGACTACCACAGCCACATCATCAGCATACATGTAATACCTCCCGTGATTTATACAATTTACCAACTTATTTATATAAATAATGAATAACAAGGGGCCCAAAACGGACCCCTGGGGAACGCCACATGATATAGATCTAGGCTCAGAAAATAAACCCGCTATCGTTGTAACCTGACACCGGTTACTCAGGTACGATTCAAACCAGGCCAGAGTCCGATGGTCGCAACCAAGCTCACGCAGCTCACGCATCAGGAGTAAATGATTTACTGTGTCGAAAGCCTTCCTCAGATCGAGGAAGACGATCGACACATACTCCCCCCTATTACGACATTCAAACAAATCCTGAACTAAACCAAAAATAGCATCAGACGTACTTCGCCCTGGCATAAAGCCATACTGCTTAGCATCAATCACATTATACTCAGTGATGTACGTCATGAGCTGCCCGTGTACAATCTTTTCAATTAATTTAGAAAAAATATTAAGCTGACTTACAGGACGCCAGTTCGTAACCTTAGATAGATCTCCACCCTTTGGAAGGGGAATTACAACTGCCTTCTTTAGAACCTCCGGGAAGGAACTTTCAGAAAAAGACATATTCACTAGCTCAACAAGCAGCTCCGGTTTACAAATAAGTAGGTCTCTAACCACAACTGCCCTTACATGTGATATATTAGTTGACTTATTCAGCTTAATTTTCATTACCACATCCTTTGCTTTGGTCACATCAATCGGTTGTAGCGAGAAACAGGCCCCATGAACCCGTATTATTACAGGAGGCATGTACAACATTACCGGCCTAGCAAAGGCCCTAGCCAGGTTCTCCCCTATAGTACTGTAATAATCATTAACAAAGTCAGGGTGTCTATTCTGGGGGATCACAATACCGTCCTCACCCTTCAGTGTCATGACCAGTGCCTTGGGAGGTCCCTTCCATATAACATTGACCTCTCTCCAAAAACCCTTTGGATCACCATTAAACTTTACAAGCTTAGTCTTGATGTCATTTCTGACCGTCTTGAGAAGAAGTGCCTTGGCCTGTCTCTCAAGGCTCTTCACCTTTGACAGAAATACATTTACAACACCAGTCCTGACCTTTCTAGACTTCCTCAATGCCAAATTCTTTTTCCGAAGAAGGCGATTCACCTCTGGAGTAAATCCAACCTTCTGTGAGGTATCAATTTTGAATTTCTTTACAGGGTAGAGTGAGTCCAAATGTTCCCCGAGTCTTTTAATAATTTCAGACACAAGTATTCCAGGCATTGGGTGACTATCCAGGTCCCAGTCAGTATTATTAGCAAAGTTTTTGGTTGACACGGGGTTGTAATTTTTATACGAGCGACCAACAACTTCTTTATAACACTTCTCAAAAACAACATGGGTTTGTTTCTTCACAATATAAATAGGGGCATGGTCACCGTTGATGTCATTAACCACACCATTCTCACTAAAAAAGCGACAATTTGTATAACAGTGGTCAAGAGTTGACTTCCCCATTGGGTGAAAGTATGTGGGTCTAGTATCCAAATAACGTAAGGCAGTAGTCTTTAGGAATCTATGGAGACGCCTACACTTAGGATTATTTCTAGTTCTAGTGTTGACGTTAAAATCCCCAAGTAGCCAGACCTCACGATTTTGCACTACCGGTAATTTCAGTAACTCCTCCAATTTAGTATAGCAGCGGTTAACATTGCCACTAGGAGGGCGATAAATAGTAACAATTAATCTAAATTTCTGACCCGGATATTTAGTTAGAAGACCCAGACACTCCATATCATCATTTATAAAAGTAAACTCATCAACCACAGAAGTATAATTAACATATCTGTTGGGCACATAACACGCTACACCTCCACTCTTGCGCAGGCACACGAGGCGGTCAATTCGGAACAGTGTCATGCCATATAATTCCAACTGCCAGTTCTGGTCTCTAGCATCAAGCCAGCTTTCTGTTATACTCAAATGGTCTACATCAAAAGGTATGCCCTTTAGCTTAATCATTTTGTCTGTAAGGCTCTGCACATTCATGCAAATAAGTCTGAGTCCCTTACAAAGGCCCAGCTGCTGGTAACTATAGTAAGTCATGACAAGGATCCATACTTCACCCAAACCTGGCCAACAGGTACATACTTAAAGTCGGGAACATACACAGTAACTTATATACAGGTGCTAAGGACACAATCTTCCGCGCTACATCATAGGGCAAGAAGTTGAGAGCATCGGCATGAAAAACCATTTTGTTGCTCTAGGTGAAAAAACAAACTGCTGCACACATTAATCACTCACTCATACTGGATAGAGTGACCAAATGTCCAGCAAGAACAAGAAAACAAACAACATACATCAAATGATGGGCTTATCACTAAGAGCCCTTTCGCTGGCTCAGCTAAATCCGATAGACTCGCTCGGTTGTTTAGTAAGATTGATTAGGCAGCCCCCCCAGGCCTAGAGTAATGTAATCATTATTACTGATAACGGAAGACTTACGAGTGAAACAACACTACCAATAAGCTTAAGGTCACAAAAAAGTGTGAGCCAGTCAGGTAGAGATTCAAGTCCAATTGAATAATGATTCATAAATCAATAGATCTACAATTCTATCTACAAATGCTTACAGTACTATGATATTAACATCACATCAATTATAACGACTCATCAGTATTTATGATTTCACATACAGCGTAGGGTAACAATCATTGTTATTTATCATTTACCGGTAGCACCATGAAAGTACACATACACACCACTCGGTACCCATGCCTGTCACACACATTGTAAAAAACCATGCTGTCTCGGCACTCAACACAATCTGAAGTCACTGATTAGTATGACCTCATAGTTTCAAGAAGGCACTAGTGCATAGGGTTACAATTCGGTTTATGTAAATAGTCTTAGAAATGAGAAATAGACCCATAAAAAACAACCTGGGTCCATGTACTCGCCATTGGCACTTCAATTTACAAATAATACCGGTAGTACAATTGGTTATTAGCTATTTGGTGGGTAGGTAAAGTTACAATTTGATTAATTAAGTAAGCCAGATATGGGGAACAATTATTACACATATTCAAAGGCTTATTGTTATTGGTAATTAGTATTTGACAGAAACTACTCTTATTGTTTACACATGATTTAACGATAAATATTGTTATAGGCTAATTTGAACACAGAGTCATCAAGGATTTGTATACCTCAGTACACAGCCATGAAGATCCATCTTGCGATCAGCTTCTGTAGGTCAGGGAAGGGCGCAATTCCATTCCACAGCCTATGATAGTTATGTCCATAGCCTGTGAATGAGTGGTAGCCATGGCACATCAGATGAGTGTCAGGGGTCCTGAGTCCATTCGCAAAGTTCATACGCGTTATGCCATCATTGACACACATCACTGTATCATCAATCACGTTCTGGAAAGGATCCCTGTTGAATCGATGATTGGCTTTGTCCAAGCTCATACCGTACAGTCCACAGATAATGACATCGACATCCGCGTTCGCACGTTCACAGGCATTAAGCAGACTAGCATAGCGGGCACAGATACTGTTTGTTGCGGCCATCACATCAGTATTGATTACCATATACCGGTTGAACGTGGTGCTCCATTTAATTATGTCGTAGATTCCAACCATCACGACTGCCGTCCTAAGATTCGGTATGGTGCCCTCACGTAGGTATTCGGCCATTTTGGACTCGGCCATGGAAATGGTGGCACCGGGACAACCGATGCAGGAATCCAGGCTAGGCAGCATCGGTAGAAGGTCATGTTTCAGGAATTTCAACCTCTCGTCACCAAACACCGCTACGACTCCCGGATTATTCATCCTTCTTACTCGACACCGGTGAGGAATCGTATAAATCTTCTATTGAAGTATCCGCAGGTGTTGAGCTTGCTTGTAATGACGCCGGCTGGATCTCGTCTGACCTCTCGCGCGCCCCGAGACTCGCGCCCACACTCTCCCCGCCGATAGTCACAGCACTGGTCGAGGGACGCTTGCTACTCTCCAAGCGGGTATTAGGTGTTTTTCCCGCCTCAGACTTAGACTCCGGGCCCGGCTTCCTCTGGGGTTGGCGTTCACCTCGTAGCTGAGCTCTCAGGTCGCACAGCAGCTTACCAAGCATGTTTTCACCGGAATAGCTGCCGTTTTAATACTTCGGTGACCCGTACTTGGCATCCCCCCCCCAGAAGGAATTTTTTGTACACTCGATAAGCGGTTCATGCGTTTCTAAGAGTGCAGTTTTCATGTCCTGATTTTGAATGTACTTTTTTAGATTGGCTATTCTCATTGCAGATATCCTGGTGGTAGCGGACCACTCAGGGGTCGTTTCACATTCGTCCCCGGCACGCTTCGCCTGGAGGCCCGTGGTGGTGTCTAAAACTTTCAAAAGTGCATCCTCATTACCCATCTCTTGACATTTAATGTACTGATATACTTGCTCGCTGGATTGAAATTCCAAACCATCGTGCATAATGGGGCAGGGGTGGAAGTTACTAAACACACACTTCGCCCCGTTGAACGTAATGCCAGACGGGGTAGATTCCATGTTGAGCGGTCCCCCCATAGCAATCCTGATTGCCTCATCCAGCTTCTCTCGATTTTTCCTCTTGTTACTACGGAGACTGCGTGGAGTAGTTTTAATAGGAGGCGGTTTCTTTTTCTTTTGCTGTTGGGGTCGTGCAGAGCCTTCACCACTCCGTTGGTTACCATTTGATGCACCAGGTGGCGTGGTAGTGACGTGTTTGGGACTACGAGGTGGTTGTAATTGATTCCTATCCTTGACGCCAGGGGGCAGCACTACTTGAATCCCTGCACTTCTCGACGCTTGAAAGTCAGCAATCGAATTTCTGGGAAGTAGACTTACACCAGACCATTCATCATTCTGGTTGTTAGGGGGCGGTCTCATATCGTTCCTCCAGGCTCTATCAGCATTCTGTCCATTGTGGGGCACATTGAAGTTATGCGCACCTGGACCACTAGGCGGCAAAACCACGTTGGCTCTTCCATTATTGACCTGTCGTCGAGGCGGAGATCTCTGGAGGAAAGGGTCATATTGACGGTTCATATGATTACCCTGCCTCATATCAGTCTTATGATGGACCTGTCTACCCGGATTGGAGTTGCTGGTGGGTCCTGGAGGGGGACGATTCCTTTGTAGATCATCTCTATTCTCGGGGGCTCCACCTTCGCGGATGAGATTTAAACCCCCCCAGTTGCCAGGCTGTAGATCTCTCGGTTTGAAGCGGTTGGGTATGCCATCCACATCATAGCCATCATAATCCACCCCATCAATCAATATATGGGTACCACGAAGAGAGACCTCACAGTTACCAAGGGATCTACAATGGTTCCTCACCTTCCTGACTAGGCCCTTCACACGTCTAGTTGCATAGTCTTCATCTGGGTTTACATAGATTTCCCTATAGAAGTCCTGATGGAACAGTTCTTTCTTATTCCTCACACATTCGTCCCTCCTCCAGGCGCTATTGAAGCATAGGAGTATAGGCCTGATACCCCGGTATTTATCAGACGATCTATTCATCCTACGTGCAAGTGTTATCTCATGTTGTTGGATGTTCAGACCCATGTCTTTGAGCATCTTCATCGACTGCATGTAGGGGTCATCATCTGGCTCCTCAGGGTAGCCCTCAATGAGCACATTTAATCTCTTGGGCGAGAAAAACTGGTCAGAGTTCTGGGGCCCAGTATAAAGAGGCCTACGCCTGTGGGAATCCTCACTGTGGGACCTTTGCTTTTCCTGACTCAACACATACTCCCTTAATTTATCAACTTCAGAAAGTGTTGCCTTATTCAGATCAGTAAAGGTTTTCTCAAATCTACTAATCCTGGCATTTTGGTCACGATTATTCTGATCAATTTTCTGGTGTACAACATGGATGTCACTAGACAATTTCGAATTACCAGACTCCATTATCCGGTTCAGCTCATCAAATCCAGATTTGAAGTCATAACCCGGTTTAGAGGGGTCACTTCCACAGTCGTTCAGATTAGGTGTACTGTGTGAAAACCCCCCTAGATCCACCTCACGTACCATCCTTTTGTGCCGGGGTCTAGTTGACAACGTCTCAGGTGATTTTTCTTCACTCGCCTGCCGTTGCCTCTTGTACTCCCGGTGGGTGGACCTACCATCCCCACAGCTATCTTGAACACGGGGCCAATCCTCATCCTCCAGGGCTATAGGTGGGAAGTCAGGTCCAACTGTGCGGTACTCATCTCTGTAGTCATTCCTGTAGGAATATCTTGAATCAAGCTGCCTCTGGAAGTAGCTCTCACTTCCACGATAAGCTGCCATGTTGACACGTATCCAATTAGGTCCAGGTAGCCGTCAGTCCGCAGTCAACAGGTATGTACCGGTGTACACAGGTAGGTAGGTCAGGTGTCCCACCGCTGCACAATGGCGAGACTCAGTCCGTATAGCAGTTGAGGTTCCCCGGGCTATAATATAGCTTTCAATAAACACATCTGGATATGACTCACATCCTTGTGTTCACCATACCTTTAGACAATAAATTGGTTCATATAAGGATCAACACGGCTTCCTAACTATCATTCCGGGTATATAATAGGGGGAGCTCAGTCGGTGCGGTCTACTCCATGTTGTTTTCCTTGCCTGGGTTGCCTTGCCTTGGAACTGGGGCCTTCTGAGCCAGGGGCCTGCGACTGGAACGCTGAACCAGGGCCATTGAAACATCCATGGTTCCAATGTAGTATATTATGATCAGCACTGAAACCCCTCTCGAAGTGGTGGCTTCAGTCTATTTCCAAAGGACCCTGATTCCAAAGGCCTTGGTTCAAAATTTCACAGAGGATGCTGGCGTGTATAATCGTTCAATTATTTCCCATCCATACGTTATCTCTACCTGTCAATAGGTCAAACACATTACATGCTTCTGGTCATTTCAATGTCCGTAGAGGTATTTATGTGAACTTCTAATAGAATTCAAAGAAAACAACCTTTGCTTACCTTATAGGAATTTCCCTCCAGCTCGAGTTGAGGCAGGATGTCATGGATAACGATCCTCTCATCTTCCTTAGCATAGGCAATGAATACATCATATGGCTTTTCATCATTCTCATTTTCATCGCAATTATAATAAACCCCACATTTATTATATATGCACACTTTGAGCAGCACTCGATATTTGAAAATCACAGCAACTAATACTACTACAACAGTGCACGCTACTACTAGGTATATGACTTCAGCAATCGACTTCAAGTGTCTGTATTCAACAGCCCTAATCAAGGTTAGATTACTGCAGATTGCGGCATCAATATCTATCACAGGCTGGGAATATAAAAGTTCTTCTACAGTTTGATTCTCACGTGTCTGATTCATGTATGACTCAAGGAAATTGACTGTGTTGTTAACCTGACAAAATATATGTGAATACTTCTGAATGATCCTGTGATGGGTCACCAACCATTTCTGGAACAATAACTGAAATTTACAATCGCATGACCAAGGATTATCATGCAGAGTAAGCACACCAAGGGAGTGCAGTTTTCCAAATACTGAGAAATCGAGGATTTCTAAAAGATTCCCATGTAGCCACAGTATTTTCAGATAAGACATGTGATTGAAGCTATTATTTTGTATAAAGGTAATTCTATTTTTCTGGAGATACAGCTCCTTCAGGACTGCTAGATTTCTAAATAAATTTGAACTGATATTTGTTATTTCATTGTTATGTAGATCAAGAATTTTCAATGTTTTGAATTCATCAAAAGTATCATCTTCTAGATAAGGAATGAAGTTGTTGCTCAGAGATAAATCTTCAAGATAAGGGGTATCAATATTTGAAAGGTTTAGTAAACCTAGATTGTTGTAGTCCAGAAGAATACGTTTTACATATATTGGGGCCTGAGATGACAGTTTCGTCAAATTCCTTGCTGTACAGTCCATGTAGTTGACACTGTGGTCATGTTTGTGGTAGCACAAACATTCAGGGTAACAGGATGATTGACAAGGACATTTGGGATCCTCCTTACAGCAGCCGTGTCTACACATCCATTCATTGCATTCAGTACGATACGGACACACAAAGTCTGTTCTGGACATTGCAGTAAATGAGATGTTGTTACCAGTGGAGGTTGTTTCACAGTGTAACAAATCCAGGTCAGCAATCTAAAACAATACACGTGATACAATCATCACTCAAAACTTTCAATTCAATGTTTAAAAGAGTATTGAAAGTAACAGGAATAAATAAGTCACGAATCACCATAACATTTACGGAATATCAAAGAAAGGTTGGATATCTCTATTCAGCAACTTTTGTACTGCCCCATAAGATATGTAGATATATATACATACATTGTATATATATATATATATATATATATATATATATATATATATATATATATATATATATATATATACATATATATACATATATAAATTAGTCAGTAGGGAGCATACCTCAGCGTAAAGCAGCTGGTCGGCGTGGAGACCACCAATAGCATTAAAGGATGACCATGGCACCATATGTGGAATTCCTTTGAAGATTTCTTTGATTGTCCTAGCGCAGTGAAAAGAGGCGTTTTTATAACTTACTTTATGCATGGCCGAGACATTGTTTGCATTAAACTATACAGTACATATTCATCAATATTCATTTCTAGTCTTATTGTATGACATTTGTATTAGCCTAGTACTGTATGGAGATATTTCTCTCTTATACTCCCAAGCATAAAATGTATGCACGTTACTGAACTTGTATGTTGTATGTCTCAGAAGCAGTTTGATATACATAGTTCTATCCATATAATCTAACTGAATAAATGAAAAATATGACTAATTTGACTTGCATGTTTTTTCTTGTATCCATTAGCCATTCCATATGGCAACTGCAATGCAGTGGATTACCTTGAAGAAAAACCCTCGGTCTTGGAATAAACTGGGTGATGAAGTCACCCTCAGCGATAGTATGGATCTTGTTGTAGGAAAGGTCAAGGAATTTCAGTTTCTTAAAATTGGTAAAAGGTAGTTTCAGGTAGGAAATACTATTATATGATAAATCAAACCATTCCAAGGGAGCATAGATTCTGACGGTTATGGATCTGATTGAATTCATACTCAAGTTTAGAAATGACAGTTTTCTCAAATTCAGATCTTTAAGTGGTGGAAACTCAGTTAATGAATTATTGTCCAATCTCAACCGTGTCAACTGCAATAATTCATCCAACCCAAGATGTGCTATTTTCTTTAAACCATTGCCATTCAAGTCAAGTTCCTGCAGAGAGTCCAGACTGATGGAGGTGTAGGGTGGTATGAATTGAATAAAGTTGTAGGCAAGAGACATCTTTTCTAGATTTATAAAATGTGATAACCGTTGAGGTTGAATGTTTGTGATATTATTCCCCTCTAGCATTAGTATTGCTAGTGTTGACCATGACACTGGCGAGTCTGGTATATCTGATAGCCTATTGTAGCTCAGGTGGAGCTCCTTTAATGGGGGCAGGGTGAGAGTGAAGTCTGTATTCTTCAGTTGATTCCTACCCAGGTCCAGAACCCGCAGGTTATGAAGGTTTGACAACGTGACATTTCTTATCACATTTATATTGTTCACCTGGAGTTGAAGAACCTGAAGCTTCTGTAATTTAGAGAAACAGGTGTCTTCAATATCTTTCATGCTGCAACTATTGCATGATAACCTGAGGAGTTTTGTCATAGTTCCAACCATAGATGCTTGTAGAGTGGTAATATTATTAGAACTGATGTCAAGCCATCTCAGCTCTTTTAAATGATTGAGACCAGAATTGATCAGTGAGATGTCACTCAGCAGGTTGTTTGCCAGATTCAACTGAAGCAGATATGTTGTGCAATTAAACAAGCTAGAGGGAATATCATGCAACTTATTATTCTGCAATAGTAGGATTCTCAATTGTGATTCATTACAAAACTGGTTGTTGTATATTTCCACCAAGGCAAGTCCATTCTGACTGAGGTCAAGTGTCGTTAAATTCCTTGGTAAAACAAGGTTTAGATCCAATTCAGATATAAGGTTGTTAGACATATTGAGGCGCCTTAATTGCGGCAGATTCTGAGAGATATTTCCAATACTACCTCTGATAGCATTACTTGAGATGTCCAGGGTAGTTAAACGAGGCAGACATTGAGAACACGCCTCTTCTGAACTGGTACATGTTATCCCAAGCCCTATTGACGTACTTATTCTGTTGTGACTCAGATCAAGACTTTGTAGATTACGAAGTGAACAAAACTGTTGAGCAGAGAATTTGTTAACAAATAGCCGACTTAAGTTGAGATTCACGAGACCAGTGATATGTGTCAACCACCCTGCTGCAAAAGTTGGTGGTGTTACATCTATATTCCCATCAACTCCAATAGCCTTGGTATCCTGGTAGTTAATACGTCTAATGGCCAGGGATTTAAGTCTGGTTGATTGCCGAAACGTCCCGGAGGATATTCTTAATGGGGAAACCGAGGCAACAGAAAGATACTCAATATTTGGTGGAAAACTGTCATTATCAAATGAAAATATTGAGACTTCTTCGTTAGCCCAGAGTGATAAAGCTTTGATGTGAGGGCGGTCCAAGGATTGCAGTATGGATGATTTGTTCACTGAGGTTATGTCACATGAGTATGACATTTGTTCAGTGTTTAAGAGTTGATTCTGTAGCAGTTCAATCCTACAGCCTTGAGGATTATCGACATCAACAGGAGCAGCATTCACTAAACCATACCACAACAGAAGCAGTATCATCATAATCATGCTGGTAAGCGGAATTCCTAGAGACATATCAAATTTAAAAAAAAGAAGTTTAAAGCATGCAGATATCCTATCGGGAAACAAGTTCGTTGAATCAACACCTGTTCATTGTTAACCGAAATCGAATCAATTTTCCAATGTGCATTATGATTCACAATTTATACTAATTTTCATGAGAATAACTTCCTGAAAACCTCAATCAGTCATAACCAACATCGATTCAATTTGTTTTGCCACTGGGGGCCATTTCTTAATGAACCTTAATTAGTGTTTAGTTAGGGTTTAATATGTTCATGCACTGCTACCAGAATTGAGGAGGTTGATATATACTGAGCTGTGTCAATAACTTGTAACATACCTTTGATTAAAGCTTCAAGTATTACAATATAAAGTGTGTATCAATCCAAATTAAATACCTTTCGGACCAAAGCGTATACTTCAGTTGATCAAGACCTTCGATTGACTACACAGGCTTCAAATGTGCTAATGTAGGGATGTTCCACTTTTGTGTCCTTGTCGTTGCCTCGTTGTGGCAGCTAATCTACAACTGATTGTTGTATACAGGCTTAGGTCTTGCCCTTTATCAGACGCAGTAGGACTGTATCAGCCGTCATGGTAACTTAAGCATACGTGTCACGACCCCTTGTTATAATACGTATGTGGCTGTGTCTGACCAGATCGGGCCAATGTGAACGTCTTTAGGTGAGACTCAACTAACCGATTTTGTTCTCAAATCGGTGCTATTTTCACAAATTTGACTGAAACCAAAAAGCATTGTAGACTATGTCATATGTTTATGTTTATAAGTTGATTTTGTTTATAAATGCTCCATTCTCAAGTGGAAATAGACTTGCCAAGACCATATAACCTAATTTTGGTCATGATGTTGGTACCGATTTTGCATCTCAGGCTGATCTGAACTTCAGATCTCAAATCAAGCACATTTGATTGTTATTGGTCGGCATGGACAGACCTCTAGGCATGTGTCTTTACATGCTAAAACCTATAGTGTGATGTAAATATAAACAAACCCTAAGATCTGAAATATTTCCCTACTATATATGGCATAGTTAGAGTAACAGAGATCTGATTGTGAGAATTGCCCAGATAATCGGTTAGTGGAGTCTCACCTTTTGACTGGGTGCCTTCTTTGACCGATCAGGCCAACTACCCCCCACTACCAAATAACTCGGCCCTTAAGTATAGAGCACCAGGAAGTATTGCTTCTCTTTTTGAGTAATGGGGCCATTGCTTACACAGCGGCTGAAAAAAACTATAGATTAACGAAAAGTGAAAGCAAAAAAGCAAATGCAGCTTTCCATTTGGTTTCATAATTTATCATTTAATTCGGGAATGGCCATTATCTAAATTATGTTGTTGAGGAACTACAGTAGTATAGTATGTATCGGAACGGGACTATAGTTAACTACTGTTTATTACTCAATCGACATGCAGCCAATCAGAGGCCTCCATTTGGTCACGTGACCCGTTGCCATGGTAACGTGACCTACTTAGGGCTCTCAGCCAATCAGAAGCCAGCATTCTGGGTGACCTACTGACCTACTTAGAAGCTCTCAGCCAATCAGAGGCCGGCATTCTGGTAACCATGGTAACGTGCCCTACTTACGTCACGTGACCTACTTAGGCTCAGCCAATCAGAAGCCGGCATTCTGGTAACTAGGGTAACGTGACCTACTTGGGGTTTGTTTGTAAACAACACCACGTGGCTCTCTTGTTTGTAAACAACACCACGTGACACGTGACTGTTTGTAAACAAACAAACAAAAAAAAAGTTATGTAACTTATATTTAGAAATAAAAACACAACAAGATAATTTCTTTTCTTTTCATTTTATTCTTTATTTTCATTTCAATCAGAAAAAACACACAAGTTTATGCTTTTTTAGCTTGCTTCTTCGATTTGCAGCAACTCAACAGGCCGCAAAGTCTCACGCCGCCGTCACTCGCACCACCACACCCCGGACGACTTCTCTCCAATAGACATTGCACGACTTTGGATAAATCCAACACCATTTCGGCAAGGCAGAGAATCTTTGCCTCCATGAAACGGCCGCCATCGCAACAACCCGTCACAACAGCATCATCGATAGCTTCTGACTCACGGCCCGGTCGCTCAGCTTTGGGATTTTGCTCATGCGCATGACGCACTTCTTGGGGTTTCTTGTTCGACATGCTTCAATTAGGAAATGAACGCAATGAGGTCCACAGGTGTCAGCAGAAGTGTCTTGTAGTTGAATGCGGTTTCTTTGCCACTTGAACGGAGCAGAGCGTTCCACGAAAGACAAGAACTTCGCACTCAGCGGCGGTAAGCCGAAGGAATCAAAGTAGTACACTTCACCCGTGCTCGACACGTAAAACGCCACCCAATGCTGACCTGGTAAATGTTGCGGATCTGTGTTGCTCACGAAACAAGTGTCTTTGATAGGGTGCTTCAGAATAGTGTCACAAGAGAAAACGCCCAGGAAACGATGTTTTGTGTGAACGTTTTCCTTCAACACTCTGCTTATTTCAAGCGTGTTCATACGATACACCAAGTACCGCCGTCTTGTCTTCAGTTCATGTGGTAGTCGGTGACGGGGTGTCGATCTCGGGTCAGCTCGACGACGTTGTCGTACACCAAGTAGAGTAGCACCGTTGTTGTCGCTTGTAGCGCCGAGCGGAAACTGACTTCCACCCTCAGCTGACCCGCTCTTATAAGGTTCACGCGACACCCGTCGTGCGATCTGTCTGGGGTTAAGTCGAGGGGGAACACCGTGTAACCGTTCAGGAATTGATCGTATGAAATACCGCAGGAGCGCGCGCCCTCGTACATCCCCGTTTCCGTGTGTAGCGCCAAGTACTCTCTCACGGCCGCTTTGGTCTTAAAGTCGGGCACGTAGGCGTCGTTCGGCACTTTCTGATCGTTCACTATCACTTGAAGCGAGCTGATGTCGTAATGCTTCATCTCGAACGGGTTCTTGGTGTAGCTACCGTTGAAGGCGTCGTGGTCAAGGAAGCAAATCATCATCGACTTGGGAAGCTGGCCTGTGTTGGAGTGCGTGTAGCTGTGATCTCTGTTACCTTAGGGGTTGGCGTAGGTCGTCACCTCCACTCTGTTCACCGGGTAGTCGAAGGGCCCGTGTTCTATCACCGCTCTCTCGTGCGTTTCCGCTACAGCGTCCGCCACCAGCACGCGTCGCACGTAGAGCTTTGCTTTGTAGATCTTCAAGCTGTAGCCTCCGTCAGCGGCGCACATCAGATAGAAAGAGGGCGCCGCTTGTTTCAGAGTGAGATTGATTTCTGTCTCTCCAACGATGAGCTTCGGTTGATGAGCCAGGTCAAAGTGCAGTCGCGCCATCAGCGAAAAGCGCTTGTTGGAGATTAGCTTCTTGCGCGCTTTGTACCCCGCATTCGCGTCAGTCAACGTGTCAAACTGACCGGGCGTATCTTCATGCCACCCCTGGGCGCTCATGACGCCGTCCTTCACGTCTTTGTTGTAGTTGAGTAACCCTTCCAAGTAAGCTCGGTAAGGGTAGGTCTCGGTGTTGCCAGACACTTTGAAACCGCCGATGGAGACTTGGACGTCTTTGAAGAGCGAGTGAGCCAAGTTGTTCACCGGAGCTACCGCGTCGGTGTCCTCGATCGCCGCTCCGTTCGCTTTCAGCACTTGACATTCCAGATGAAGGTAATTCTCGTTCAGGTCTGTGTACTCTTGCGACTTGTTGATGGTGAAATTTATGTTACCTCCATCCTCTAAAGAGTTTTTTGTTTCTATCCCCAGGAAAGACGACTTTAAGATAGTAGTCTGAGTCGGCGCTACGGTGTGCAGGTCGAGCTCAGAGAGCGCGCACTCGTTACTGCTCTCGTGTACGTAAGCCATTGTGTTCTCTCTTCACGCGGCCGACAGACTGACGCCGGCCGCCTCCAGTCTTTTTATTTATACCTGAACGCCTAGGCGCTTACCGGTCGAATACATCCCCTCTACGTCTCTTGCAAGAGCCACCGCCCGTCTGAGGAGAATGCCGGCGACGTTTCGACCCTTTCTTAGACGCGACAGGCGTCTTTCCTCCCGAGAACGCCGTACTCGCCAGTCTCTTCAGAGCGCCTGCGCCTCGGTCTTTCACGCTGCTCTTTAAAGTCCGACCCGCCAGCACATCTTTAGCTACGCCCACACCGGCGCGGAGCAGCGTTTTTCCCACCGACTTCAATAGCGGGGTAGCCGAGCGCATCAGACCTAACAGAGCGCCGCCCAAACCGTGCCCGCTCTGGAAAGAGCGCCCGCTGTACACGTTGACGCCGTTGCCCAGCTGCGCGTTGTAGTAATCGCTGTACCCTCTGCCGACGGTGCGCCTGGGTGGAAAGTACGGAACGCGTTGACGCATCATTTTTCTCTCTTTCAGCGCTCAATAGGTCTCAGATGAAGTGTCACGGTCACCTCGCCTCTACCGAATGGGATGGAATGACCGGATCGGTCTCTTAAATAGATGCCGACCTCGGTAAACCTCTTGGATTTCAAGGGGAAATAATCCAAATGGGGAAAACTGATAGCTTGCACGCCACCTCGACGCTTTCCGCCTCTGTCCACCGCCACGCAGCGCAACAGCGGCACTTGCATGTCGCCCACACGTCTCTCCTGGATCATGTCGGTGTATATGTACACAGAGTGCACGTCCCCGTAAACATCCATCGAGTAGGCGCCGGTAGTCGGCGACGCGAAACACGTCTTCTCTCCGAAGCCTAGAACGCATGCGAGATGCTGACTCAGCAGGACAGCACAGTGTCTCGGCGGTTTGATGGTGACGCGTTTCGTCTTGGCGTCGTACGATAAGATCCGCATCGGTTTGAGCAAGAAGCTGTCGCCCTCTAGTCTGTCATCTCGCAACGTCTCACTCAAGCGCTCGATTAGGGTGTGGTTGCTTCCGGTGAAAATAGGAGGTATCTCGAATATGTTTGGCATGAAACTGCGCACTCCCATGTCTTTCTCCATCTTTTCGATCATCTGTCTTGCTTGATCGCTGATCGCCTTCTTCTTCACCGCCGGGGACAAGAACTGCTTGTATACGGCATTCGTCTGTCTCAAGTCGACCTCTCTCTTGAACCTTTTTGTTTCCGGTTTCAATTGCTGCTCTTCCGACGTGTCTGATATCTCTTCCACCGTTACATAGCTCGCTTCCTTCCAGCTCAGCGGGAATTTTGAGCTGAACGTTAGCTTGCTCAGACCGTTCGCGTTTTTCATTCCCCTCCAGTCTACCTGTGGTTTTTTTCCTTCGGAGAATTTAGTTTCTTTTAAAACCTGGATCGCCTCCTCTAGCGAACCTTTGGTGCGCAGAGGAACAACGATGATCAAGTCGTCGTCGTGCACGTTAGTCCATTCTGTAGGGAGGATGATCTCAGTCAGAGCCGCTTCGTACGCTTCGGGCAGAAGGAGCGGCGAGTCGAAGTGAGTTCGGAAAGACGTCAAGCTGTTGTCAGGATAATACTCCATAGAGCTGTTGCTAGGTAGAGTGATGTTCATTTTATTTTTTTTTTTTTTTTCTACGTTATTTTTTTGACGGGGATCCACTCGTTGAACTTGTCGTCGTAACCTAACCAACGTACGAAAGCTAACTCTTTACCGTCGACGGTCTTGCGGCGCAACACCTCGTCTATCAGGTAGTTGTTGTCGTAACGACTCTTGTACACCTTCTGAACCTCTTCCGGGAAGTAGACGCCTTTTATCTCCTCGCCCTTGTCGTCTTTCAGCTCGAACCCTCTGCTTCCCAACGTCTTAGCAACGTCGACCACTTCCTCGCGCCAGTTTCCCTCGTACCCTTTGTCGAAGGCGCCTTTAGTTCTCAACATCCTCACTCTGTCACCCGGAGCGATGACGTCGACGGCGGACGTCTTTGTTTTTTTCTTCTTTTTCCATATTTCGTCGATTTGTTTGTTAGTTGGGAGATCTTGTCGGTAGAAAACTGTTTCGCTGTTTTCCGAGCTGACTTGAGCCGGCGCCATTTTCAACGTCTTGTGGTGAGTGCGATTGTAAGAAGACACTACATGGTGCAGTACGTCTACGTAGCGATACGTGCGCTTGTGTGTGAAATAACGCCACAGCTTCTCCTTCAGACTGCGGTTCAAGGGCTCCACTAGACTAGCTTTGATGTCGTCGTTCTCGCCAGTGAAGAACTCTATGCCCTCGCTCTTCAAGTGATCTTGAAAGATCTTGTTCAAAAACTCTTTCCCCTTGTCTGTCTGAACAGTGCGCGGTCGTCTCTCGCCAGTGCCTGTCATCTCTCGGAAGGCCTCGGTGACATCAGCGCCGCTCTTGGATTTAATGGGAACGGCCCACGCGTACCTAGAGAAAACGTCAATCGCCGTCACCACGTACCGGAAGCGGTCGTTGTGAGACGCCAAAGCTTGCATGTCCATCAGATCTATCTGCCACTGCTGATCGATTGCGCCGGTTATAGTCTTGTTCCTTGCGAATTTTCTCCGAATGGGTTTATGTTTAGTGTAGGCGTCCAGCGACACTAAAGCATCTCGGATGACGGCCGGGTTCAGGTGGCGAAAATGATGTTTCTGGAGTTTAGTCACGCTAGTGAAACTGGAGGGCGCTTTGACGTCGGTATATCTAGCTACTACGCGCTTCTTTTCTTTTTCCTTCTTGGTCAGTCTCTTCACTGGTTTGCCCATGGTGGGCCTGTTGAGGGCGTGAACGACGAGCTCGCCGCTAGGCGGTTGCGCCCTCTCCTTTTCTTACTCGCCACGCTCCTATAGGAAGTCGGAGTTTGGAAAAGTTCACTGTCGTCCTCCTCGTCGTCAGAGGATTGATCGTCCACCTGGAGAGAAGAGTCTGCTGCTGCTACTGCTGCTGCTGCTGCTGCTGCTTCTCCTTCTTCCGAGTCGAAGCTCGGTCGTTTCCGACCTCTGTCAGCAAGCCGTGTGTCCAAACTTCGGCCAGGTCCGCTCGCTTTATACAGATGGTTTCCGATCAAGGAGTCTGTGGGAACTGCTTCGCGCAGCGCTTTCGTGAACGGCGAGTAGCCCGCCGGTCTGGGCGCCGTCTTCCTGAACCTGGCAGCGTCGTTCAGTAAGTCCACTATGTTGATGCGATGCTCAGGTGGTATTCTCCGACCCGACATCTCGCGCACCGCACCGTCCTCGTTCCACTTGATCACACCGGATTTCTCCAATTGTTTGTACAGCGCCACGGTCCGAGTGCGATTCCTCTTGGGAACTTGGTTCACCAACCGCTCGAGTAGGGACGCGCTAGCCTCTTCAGCAGACTGACGGAGGTGAGCCGGGGGCGAAGAAGAGTAGGACGAAGAGATGTTGCTGTTGTGGGGATTCGCGAGAAAAAATTGCAATCTATTCAACAACCTTCGGTATTTCAACATTTTCTCGCGCGATTCCAAAGTGGGGTCGTTCAACACTAAATCCAAGTCCCTGTAGATAAACTGTAGCACCTGGTGCAAGGCCGCGTCGGGATGAAGGGACTGTTCTGCCTGCTTGTGGTAATAGGCCATGTCGGCAGGTAGGCGGGCGGCGGTGGCAGGAGCGGAACTCTCGTTCTTTTCAGTGCGCTCATCAGGAAGAGGAGGAAGGTTTGGAGCAGTAGAAGTACTAGCAGCAGCGACTGCAGTAGTAGCAGCGCTAGTAGTAGCAGCAGCAGCGGGCACATGATGAAGTAGACCTGCTCGTGATGATTTGTAGAGCGTCTCAGGATCCACGAGCGCTAAACGTTTGTAGTGTTGTTGCTGCTCTGAGTCCGTCATGGGGACGACGGTGGCAATGACGCTGGTGGTGGCGGTAGTGGTGGTGGTGGTGGTGCTGTCGGCGAGTAGGTGTCGAATGAGGTGTCTCATATACGGAGAATGCTCTTTATAAGCGGTAAGGCCATCCCTATGAGAGCCGGAATGAGGAAACCTCCCTCTTGTACCAAGACGCGTCTCTTTTTTTTGATGGGCGTAGATTTTTTGCCGACCTCCCTCAACACGTCAGCCGATTCTCGAAGCTTGTCCAGTTGTTTGTCGCTGAGCGGGATGTTCCCTACCAGTAAATTGTGACAGATCTCACTTAACGCTGCGATCAGATCGTCGCTTCCAGAGTCTATTAGATGCGAGCAGTCCTTTGGCGAGCACTTAGCTAAGTGCTTGAGAGTACCAAAGTGTCTTTCGAGTAGATGAGAAGACATTTTTTTGCTACTGCTTTCTCTTGTTCTTTTTTTTGTCTAGCGGTACGAACACTAGCTGAGAGTGTATGGACGTCAAAGAGGAGCGTATTCTCAGATCGTCAGGTGTTGACTGCTTGAAGTCCAGAAGGAGGTATGAGTGAGGTCGCTTGAGTTCATGGGTAAATATACTAGAGAGGGCCGCCGCGTTGGACGGAAACACCTGGCGAGACAGACTAGCTATTTGCCCCATGTCGCGCGGGTTCTTGAAAACGATCATGTAGTGAGCGTTCAGACTCATAGTTCGAAAGTCGGGTGATTTCTGGAATAGGTTCTGAGTGATGTATATGACGCTCACGTTCCAGTGATGCGAGTATTTAGTAAAGATGTCGGCTACCACTTGCTGATTGGAACTGCTCATCAGATCGTCCAATATCAGTAGAGTGTGGGGTCGTAAAGCGTCTTCTGCTACTTCCACGTCTCCCGCTATAGACTCTTTGCTAGGAAGACCTTCTCTGACTTCCACACCGTACTGATTTTGCATTTTTTCAAACAGAGGTTGCCACTCGCCGTAATGGTAAAAAGTCTTTTCCACCGGCGGCGTGACCAAATTGTTCACGTCGCTCAGAAATTGATCCACCAAGCGCGATTTTCCACAACCAGACGGACCGCTAATGATACAACTAAAGGGTCCTTGTAGTCGAGCGTCGAAATGAATTTCTGTGAAGAGTTTGCTTTTACTACTGGACATTTTTTTGTTTTTTTTCAGGACGCGTCAGAGAGCGGTTGTGTGTCTGACTGTCTGCTGTGTTTCTCACTCGAACGGTCGGTAGTGAATGGTTGTGGAGAAAAGTCAGCCGACCTTTTTATTGATACCGGCCGGTGTCACAGTAGCGGCGGCAGAAGTGACTTTTTTTTCTTTTTTTTTTTTGCGATAAAATTCTATTTTCACTCAATAGTCATAAATGTTTGTATCAGACTCCAGAGGAGTCTGATACAAATATTTATTTTTTTTTTAAAAAAAGAAGAAGAGGAGGAGGAGGAGGAGGAGGAGGAGGAGGAGATTAATTTTTTTTTTTTTTTTTTTGATCATTTAGGCAAAGCTCGTCGCTTTGCCGCTTTTTTTTCTATTTCTGTGTTGTGAAACGATCGTCTCGAAAAAGCAATAAGGCGTGTGAGCGCGGCGGTGACAAATACATTTTGGAGCGTATGGTTTAAAATAGTGCGTCCCTATCTTCTTCAATTCGGCTGCGTTGCAATATGCGGGATAACAAGTGACGACGTCGAAACGTTTAGAGACCGTGTTCACGTCGGCCACAACGCGCGCCCACCGAGTGGGAGCTGCAGTCGCTCCCAAGAAACCGATCGGCTTGTCGAATCGTTTCATAGCACTTATTCTCACTTTATAAGAGGAGGCAGGGTGAGGAGAGTAGCGGCGCTCTTTCTTTTCATGAAACGCCCAACGAGTGGGGGCGCTGAGAGCGGCTGTTATGCAATGGTAGAGTAAATGCTGTTCTGAGAAGACGGCTCTTTGCCATGTCGCTACGTTTTCCTTTTCCGCTCTTGTATAACGACGATGGCGCTCAGCTTTGCATTTCTCGAGAATTCGGTACGCTTCAAGAGAAGCGTGAACCTCAACTACGTGACGCTCTCTCCTTTGAGATAAAAAAATAGCCGGGCAGTTGAGGAGAGCACTTTGTTCGCGCGACCGTCTTTTAGAAACTCGCGCCCTCTGCAGCGCCATATTTCTTTCCTCCGAAACAAAAAAGACTGAGTGAAAATAAAATTTTTTAAAAAACAAAAAGCTCAAACAAAAAAAATAAGCAATAAGCAGACTCAGCTCGAAATTCCCTGCTGGCGTGATGGCGGTGACTGCAGGCGGTGGCGGCGGTCGGCTGGCCGGCGGTGGCGGTGTCGGTGGCGATGGTAGAAGGGTGTGTGGAAAGAGAGACGCATCTCAGTCTTTTATAGGAGCGGCGAGTCTGACATTTTCAGCTGTCGCATGCTGACCTGCTGCTATCATAAGAGAAACAAAAGCCCTAATCACGCTTTTCAGCTGGATCCTTCCACCCCGCCAGACATGGATCCAGATGGGAAGGTGGTTTAAAATTAAATCCGTGTACCGACTGTCATACAATAGAGTAATTAGTTGAACGCGTGTTACCTGTATAAAGGATTAGCGGGTCATGGGCTCAGCGTGTGTATAGAAAAACAACTACAGGTAGCGTGAACAAAGCGACCCCCTCCCTTTCTGTCACTCTGTCTGTGACTAGAGGGTGTGCGTGTGGTAAGCGGCTTAAATCTAAAGAAAAACAAATCACCCTCTCCTGTCGTCAGCAGTCAGCCGGCCGGCGGCTGGAAAATGTGATTAGAGGGATGATGAGCCGCGTAGTAAGCGACTTAAGGCTGATCTAAAGACCTGCCGTGAGGGGGCAGCTGGCCTGTGGCTTGAAAAAAAAGGGGGGAGTAAGGGTATATAAGGGGGAGTGAAACCGTATTCGGCATCGTCATCATCGTTCACGCTACTACTACTACTACTACTACTACTACTACTACTACTACTACTACTACTACTACCACCACCAGCACCGCGCCTCAATTTGCAGATCCCCATGATGGAAAGTTGCTACCGTGACATGAAGCGGAATGACGAAGCGGCGCGCGAATGTGAAGCTGATGCTGTAGCCTCTGCTACTGCTGCTGCTAGTGCTGCTCAGCGTGCTACTGCTGCATTTACTGCGGCTGTTAGTGACGCTGGTTGTGATGACGTTGTTGTTGTTGCCGCTGCGGCTGTGACTGCTGCTGTTGCTGCCGCCGATGCAGCTACTCATGCCACCGATGCCGACGCTGCTGCTGCTGATGCTGTTGCGGCTGCCGATGACGCCGCTGATAACGCTGCTAGTGCCCGCTCTGCCGCCCTTGCTACTGTCGCTGCTGCTGTTGTTGCTAATGCTCACGCTACTGCTGCTACAGCTGCTGCTACTGCTGCTACCGCTGCTGCCGAGGCTGCTGCCGCTGCTGCCGATGCTGCTGCCGATGCTGCCGATGCTGCTGCCGATGCTGATGTTAGCAGTCGCGTCGACAAAGAATCGTCATTTGTCACTCTTAAACCTCCAGTTGAACGCGCGACGAGTAGTAGGGCTACCAACGCGACGGCCGGATGGTGCAACTGGTGTCGTCGCTTCTGCTCGTGCGCTTGCTTTTCTTCCAGTCCTACCTGCTGCTGCTACGGTATGATAGTGTTATAGTGTTTGAATGAGAACGCGCGTAGTTACACATAGACGCTGTAACAGATGTGCTTTTTTTTTGAAAATATAATTTTAACATAACATGGAACTTGTTGTGTTTATTTTCTATATATAAGTTGTTTGTTTACAAACAGTCACGTGTCACGTGGTGTTGTTTACAAACAAGAGAGCCACGTGGTGTTGTTTACAAACAAACCCTAAGTAGGTCACGTTACCCTAGTTACCAGAATGCCGGCTTCTGATTGGCTGAGCCTAAGTAGGTCACGTGACGTAAGCAGGTCACGTTACCATGGTTACCAGAATGCCGGCCTCTGATTGGCTGAGAGCTTCTAAGTAGGTCAGTAGGTCACCCAGAATGCTGGCTTCTGATTGGCTGAGAGCCCTAAGTAGGTCACGTTACCATGGCAACGGGTCACGTGACCAAATGGAGGCCTCTGATTGGCTGCATGTCGATTGAGTAATAAACAGTAGTTAACTATAGTCCCGTTCCGATACATACTATACTACTAACTACCACTCCCTTGTTGCAATCGATGGAATTGAACATAGTGTAGTATAGTAGTACTACTATTACTAATAGCAGCACCTGCGACAGGCCGATTCACAAATGGAGTCTGAAACAGTCCCTGGTGAATGTGTTTACTGGGAGTAGGTAAGGTCAAATTGATGAAATATCAACTGCTTATGCCTTTTGCTATGCAGAGGATGTTTAAAAGTTCTTGTTGCTAGGTTTCTGACACTCCTCGGCAAAGAGGCACACAGCTCAGATATAGTGGTAACCGTATAAAAGGGCTGGGGTAATTATATCAGGCCAAAAACATAATCATGTCCCTCTATCAACGACTCAGGGATGGACTATATAAGGCCCTAATACATAACAATAACCCTGTTGCTAAGCAACAAACAAATGAAAACATTGGGTCAAATAGTTTCAATATGGGTTGCAGGTACCCTCCCACATGATCCGATAACATGTCAATTCCATGTCTATAGCTCACATGAGCTGAGGACATTACAGTACTGAACACTCATAACCAGGCTATTTACATTCTTGAAACAGTGCTGCCCCCTGGTTGCACAATTAGGAACTAACTGAGGCAATATACCCTATTGTCAAATGTGATTAGAGCACATTATCCAGGGCTGGTAATGCTCATCACAGGGATGCTGGACCCTAGCAAATAACACAAAATTAATGACCATCCGCATGATTAAAAAGCACTTTAATCCCTCTATCAGGGGGTGCTAACTGCTGTTTAAGACATTATCTTAGCACTCTGCATATGATAACAGGGGGTGCAGAGGGGTCCCCCCTGAGGTCGGAAAGTCGCCGAAATTAAGGGGTCCAGGTCACAAAGTCACTTTTTTGGACCCCTTGCATTAGCAGGATACATAAATCGAGCGATTAATGCAGTAGAGTCTTATACTATATTATTAATTATGTTAACGATGTGATCGATGGCAATTGTGCCCATGAAGTCTTTGCATGTGCTATATAGCGTTTAGGAAGTCTTTCCTGATTGTCATATTACTGGACATTTAAGCTCCTGTGTAGGCCTATTATGCAGGCTAGGATAGGACAGGGCAGAGGACAGGCTCGGATGAGGCAGTCATATAGCTCTCTGGATCATATGATTCCCCTTGGGCCAACCAGAAAGTCACCTAGGCTCCCTTAGGCGACCTGGACTCCCATAAACAGGGGAGTCATTCTGGAGGCAACCTGGACTCCCTTTTGACGCTGTTTCTTCTCTCTGTGTAGGATGAGGCAGGGGACAGGCTAGGATAGGACAGGGCAATGAACATGCTAGGATAAGGCGTGGCAGGAAACATCCTAGGATAAGGCATGGCAGGGGATGGGCTAGGATAAGTTAGCAAGTGTTCAATGCCGCACCCCATATCGAAATTGACCAATTCAATTCAATTCAATTCAAAGATTTTTATTTTAACTGCAACTGACAGGAACTAGTCCTGTATTTTGTCGGTTACAGCAAGTCTGAGATATCAGTAGACACTTTAAGTATACAGGTAGCTATCATACAGTTATGCATCAATTTTATAGATGCATGTTTTTACTCAACATAGTAAATAAAAAGTAGACAAATTCCAGGTTAATTTAGGTGTGATTAGTCATGACTATTTCATTAAGTTTAGTACATTTTAGTATATGTTTGGGTGGGAAATAGAACCCATATGGATTAAGGGAAACCAGTGGGAGTCGCTCGGGCCGGAGCTAAGAACTATCATACAAATTAGGACACTCATTTAAGCTTTTAGCTCATGTAAGCTTACTTTTGAACACCTCAAGGGACGTCGAGTTTCTTATCTCAGCTGTAAGGGAGTTCCATCTATGCCCTAGTTTATATGTGACACTGTGCCTAGCAGTTGCTAGCTTGTAGGTTTTTGTGACTACCAATTTGGCATCATGTTGCCGGGTTCTTATCTCTC
Source organism: Harmothoe impar (assembly GCA_947462335.1). Classification (NCBI taxonomy): domain Eukaryota; kingdom Metazoa; phylum Annelida; class Polychaeta; order Phyllodocida; family Polynoidae; genus Harmothoe; species Harmothoe impar. The sequence continues at coordinate 89,471,945 of OX381705.1, forward strand.
GGTTATCAACTATGTCTGGAATTTGGGCAAACTTATATGAGGCTACTGTCAAGGCCATACTCCTTCTATCCTCCAGGGCCATCACTCCTGCCCTGACTCTTATGTCCTCGACACTTTCATCCTTATACATGAAAAAACATACTTTAAGCATTCTGTCCAGGGTACTCTGGATCTTTTGTAAAGCCAATTTATTGCCTGAGTCATAAATAAGCTGTCCATAATCAAGTACTGGCAGCACCATTGTTTTGACTGTATCTAAGGCAGCATCAAGCGTTAGTCTTGTTCTATATCTGGTCAATAAGTAGGACTTATAGGATAGGCCTTTATTCAAGACCTTCAGGTGGCCTTTAAAATTCAGGTCACTGTCAAGTTCTATCCCAAGATATCTGTATTGAGTTGTTTTTAACACATTTTGACCATCAATACTTAGCATAATATTACCATGGTGCTGGAGCCTATATTTAGTGCCATAAAGGGCACATTTGTCTTTTTTATGTTCAGGGAAAGTTAGTTTTTTCTTGCACCAGTTTGCCACATTGGCAAGATCCTGGTTCACCTCATGTATTATATCAGGGGTTGGTGTCGAGTAGGTACAGAAAAGGGCCGTGTCATCAGCATAGAGTTGGCTTTTCAGGGTATTCAGGGAAGTACTTAGGTCATTTATATATAACAAAAATAAGAGGGGGCCTAAAATAGAGCCCTGGGGCACACCACATATAATTGTAGAGGGGGTTGACAGAACACCATTGGCCTTTGTGGTTTCTTTCCTATCAGTGAGGTACGATTTAAACCAGTTTACAGTGGCCTTAGCAAGTCCAATTCTCTGTAGTTTTTGGCAGAGAAGTGAGTGGTTTATGGTGTCAAATGCCTTGGCAAAGTCGAGGTAGGTGACCAATGTAATCTTACCATGCTCTATAGCCTCATACATCCCATCCGTGAGGTCATAAAGGCTAGTCATTGTAGATCTTTCTGGGCGGAAACCATGTTGGTTTGGGTTGAGGATATCATTTTGGTGCAGGTACTCTAATAATTGGGTGTGTATGGCCTTTTCACATAATTTTGAAATTAGCAGAAGAATGGAAATAGGTCTTAGGTTATTTACCTGTGAGGGATTGCCACCTTTTGGGATGGGTACTACTGTGGCATGTTTCCAGGCTGATGGGAAAGTACTCTTTAAAATGGACAGATTTATAACATGCCGTAGGTGAGAGGGGAGGGTTTCTAGTGCAGTTTTTAATACTTGTGTAGAGATATGAGGAATTCCTGACCCTTTTTGGGTTTTAATGGTCTTTATCAATGTAAGTGTATCTTCTAGTGAAATAGTTTTAATATTATGTGCAGCATTTGAGACATAGCCAGTATATGTCCATGGGGTGTCCATATTTTTTGAGCCAAATTTGGGCCTATATTTATGAAGTAGTCATTTATATAATTTGCTGTGTCTTCTGGAGGGATGGGCCGGTTTGTATCATTGTGTATAAGATTTATTGTATAGGACGACTGTTTGGGATTTAAGACATTAGAGATTTGTTTCCAGTATTCGTTTTTATGCCTATCTAAATTGTTTTTATAATACTCATCTTCAGCTTGTTTTGAGGGGTAGCGGGCTCTATTTTTTAAGAAATTGGCAATATTTATATCATCTATGTTTTTAGTGCGTTTAGCTTTTTTTAGGGCAGCATTTTTTTCAGTGAAAACATCCAAAAGAGCATTAGTTATTCAGGGTTTTTTCTGTTGGGCAAATTTAAATTTCTTAATGGGACATGTTATAGACAAAATATTATCCACATTTTGTGTAGAAATATCCCAAGCCAGCCCTACATCCTCTGTATCCCAGAAGGCAGTCCAGTCTGTATTCTTAAGGCCAAGCTGGAAATTCAGTTCTACATAGTTTCTATATGAACGGCCCATGAATTCAATCGGTACCTTTGGGGGGGACTTCCCAGTAAACACAACTATGCTCATGTAATTTCAGTACGTAATATTCATGTCCAAATGTAAGGGTTGCTTGACGTTATCAAACGTAAATAAACGTTATCAAATGTATATAAACGTTATGGGAACATCATTTTTAGGTTTGTTAAACGTTACCACCACGTTTATTGACGTTATATAAATGTTATGACGTGGGTTCGAATCCTGTAACCAGCGATCCAGTTCCATTTGGAAAACGTATAATTTTAGGAACCTTAATAGGGGTCATATGCCATGGAACGTTTATTTATATTATTCCAAAGACATTAGGCTATATGACTTTTACTAAATAGGTATAAAAAACGTTTTCCAAACAGAAAAACGAATAGCTGGTTACAGGATTCGAAACCACAAGATGACATTTACATTTATATTTGAGAAATTGAAAGAAAATACAATATGGTTCTATCTAATCATACATTTTTTATCATTGCTGATAACTACGTTTTTCTGTCACACATTTGGCTTCCTCCGAGAAGGGAACTCTTGACCATTGGATTAGAAGTCCACGGCTTTACCTACTGAGCTAAGGAGGCCTCTGATTATAGAGTGTGAAGGCACGTATATTGAAGGGTAATATTCATAGGGCAGGGTTGTTATTATGTTGTTATCATAGTGACAGGATCTATCTAACCTTCCTTGACCAGGGACACTCACAAGCCCAGGTAGCTCAGTCGGTAAATCAGTTGACTGCATATGCAAAGGTCTAGAGTTCCCATCTCAGAGCTGGCAATATTCCTACTCCTGTAAATGATGGGAAAACGTAAAAGCAGTACTAAAAACATTTGTCAATTAAAATATAATAATTTCTCAAATAGAAATATAGTTTATTTATTATACTTATATTTTAACAATTAAAATGAGATACAATGCTGCCTAGGTCTATATTGGCATAAAAATGATAGGGTTTACATAATATCATTCAGAATCAACTGATTCATGTTAGGTTGGTTTAGGTAATTTACGTAAATAAACCTGGAAATAATGTTTCTATTACGTAGATATACGTTCATTAACATTCATTTAGGTTTAATAACGTTAAAGAACCCTTACATTTGGACGTTTCATTAACGTAGTAAAGTAACGTAATTCGGACATAGAAATGACGTTCATAGAACGTTGAATAACGTAAGCGTGTTTACTGGGTTAGCACTCCTAACCACATAGATTAACAAGTGATCTGCTATTATAACATCAAGTGTTCTACTAGCGGTTATTTTCGTTGAGTTCGTACAGGCCAAGTCAAGGAGTGAGGTACTCCCATCAGGAGAGAAATGTGTAAATTCCCTTATATACTGTTTACATCCCATTTGAAGGCCATTATTTCTGCGGCCACCTTGCGTCGAAAAATGATAGCAGACACTCGGTATCACTGGAAAGCTGTGATTGTGTAGATTGTGTAGATTGTTGTACGAACTTGGCAGTTCACCATTGAAAATAAAAAGGTAAAAATGAGGTTTAAATGAGAAAAACAAGAAAAAGCTTTCTATCTGAACCTAAATTGCATGATTGTTTGGGTTTTCCATACCAGAGTACTGTATCACATCATTCATCAAATCTCCAAATATGGAGGTCAAAGGTCAAAGGTCACAAATAGGGTGTTGAGATGTGATCTTTTATCACAATATTACATCCATCATTTATAAAATTCTTTGGTCAAATTAGTATACATTAGTATACATTTACTTCATGTGTCCACGTCCATAGATTTTTAAAGGGCCTGTGTCGCCTGTGTCGATTTTTAAAGGGGCCGTGTCACCCATGTCGATTTTTAATCATGTAGAGGCACATTGGTGGATGGGGGGGCCCCTTGGTGTGTTGGTGAGTGTTTTTTTTGGGGGGTGGTGGGCAATTTCAACCCCTTGACTGGGGGGTGGGGTAAACATCTTCGACCCCTATGGGGGGGTGCAAATAATTTAACCTGTTTTCAGCAAAAAAAACAACCTGAATTAGTATACTTCAAGGAGCCTGTGACACCGCATTATATGTGCCGTGGGTGGGGCAGGGGGGATAGACAAAGTCCATAACATCCCCCCCCCTGCTTGTTTATAAATGACCACTGCCCTTTCAGCAAAAAGAAATCCCCCCTGCTTCAAATATCCTGCATGCACACAATTTTTTACACCTCTTGGGAACAAGGGGGAAAATAATTTAACCTGCTTTCAGGGGAAACCCAGGTCACTTCTATACCTAAAATGGTATCATGCAGCGAGCTGTTCATGCCTGCTCCCTGCCCCCCACCACGAGGCTCCTGTTGAAAAAAGTATGAGCACACCTTCATTGCTGTATGTCTTGGTGTATGTGGTGTACAGTACCTAAAGACATGATACATCTTACATTTCAGACAAAATCTTCAATATGACAAACAGAGGAAACCAAGACCCTGCACCACCCATGGTACAGGCAGAACTAGATGTTAATATCCCTACCACCTCAGCAACAGTGACACCGGATGGGGGTCAACAAGAGGTAAGATCACCTAGAAATGATCTAGTGCTACAAGCAGAAGCCCAGCGGCAGACAGTAGTTGAAGTGGCTGCAAGGATGAACTCAGGTACTACTTCACAACCATCCACACCCAGCCAACAGCAACATCCAACAATAGGTCAGCTAGACAATGACACAACACCAGTAGCAACTACAGGTGCTATACGCTTCAATCTGTCCCCACACACAGCCACCCCTATGAGTCAGAGGCAACAGGGGAGAAAAGGTGCTGAAACTACATTAGCTGCAGGGGTTGAGGGTCCAATAACAACTGTCGCTGAAATCCCAAAAAGAGGGCGTGGTAGACCATCGAACAAATCGAAGGCAGAATCGAAGGCACTCCACCAGCGCCTGATGGGAGTGTTTGGCTCGGGCCAGAAAGAGAAGAAAAAGATAACCGCTTGACTCAGTACTACCTACTACGGACCTATGTTATATAAGCATAGAATGTGTTTATACATATGAACTACGTAACGCTATGCTGAACTGAATCATATGCTGGCTAAGAGGGCTAAGGGCCCTAGTCATGCAAAGTGATGTATAGGTGTAATCCATACAGTAACGAAACTGTTTATTGCCCCTCGTGTACACACCAGTAACATGGCAGTTGATACTACCCCTACAATGTTACTCTTATAACCAAGACATCATGACAACATTCTTTACAGGTATGAAACTCCAATGTGAATACGCAATATGTGTAATACCGGAGCGCTCCTGACTGCCTACGCACCAAAATACAGCAGGAAAGCTCAATATGCGGTCGTTACCATACTTGGTATCATTCATCTCACCCTCATAAAAGATGCGAAATCTTACTCAGAATACTCAAACATGACTTTTTTACATGATATAACAAATGAAAAAGGTCTTCTGTTCACGTGCATGAATGCCAGAAGTATTCATAAGAAAAAAAGCCCGGTTGATTTGATACTGATATATGTGGTGTATGTGAAACATGGTTGAATCAAACCCATCGGAACATTGACTTATATATACCTGGTTATCAATTTATAAGACTTGATAGGCGCCCTACCATCAACAAAAATGCTGGTGGTCTGATGCTATATCTAAGAGACACCTACTTAGCACAAGTAGATCAAATGTCATCGTGTATTAACAGGGAGTATGAAATACTATGTGTTGATGTGGAAGTGGGGAATATAAAATATATGTCTGCTACAGACCGCCAGATAAGGATGTGGACAAAAATGCCATTTATAAGAAATTAACGGATATGAAGTCTACTGTCACCAAGAATAGAAAGATAGTAATAATGGGTGATTTCAATGTTAACTTGTTGAATGAAAAAGACATAAATGAGTCCAAAGTGGATGAGTTCTGTACTAACAATGACCTGTTTCAACTGATAACAGACCCCACCCGTAGTATATCTGGTACCTTGCTCGATCACATATACACAAATGTCCACAATGTACAAAGATCTGGTGTACTTGATTTCCACATATCTGATCACTCACCTATATTTATGAATCTAAAGTGTGAAAGAACCAAGATTCTTAAGAAAACTGTCATGGCGCGTTCCTATAGAAATTACGATTTCTTTCATTTCAAGAAAAGATTACAAAATCAAGATTGGGACAATATTGTGAGTACAAATGACCCAAATGACATGTGGAAGTCAATACTTGTACATATAAAAGAGTGCCTCAATGTAATGTGTCCACTGCGTAAAATAACAATACCTGTATACACACCGGAATGGATGAGTGATGTCATTATCTCAGAAATGAGAACGAGAGACGAGATGTTCAGGTTGGCTAGAAGAAGTAACTCAGTTGATGACTGGAGGATAGCCAACTTTTATAGAAATAATGTTGAGGTGCTGATATTTAATAGTAGAAAAGAGAAGGTTAATTCCCTTCTGCAAAAAAGAATAGATGATCCTATCAAATTTTGGGAAGCTATTAGAAAATTACTACCGGTAAAGACCCAAACTACACTTTTGAAACTGAAAAATAATTCTAATGGTCAACTTATACCCCCAAAAGAATGTGCAGATCATATAAATCAGTTTTTCTCTAATGTTGGACAAAATCTGGCCAATCAGCTACCGCCCTCTCCACCATATGTGAGAGCGCAACATGTGAACGCCCCGATTGAGCCATGTAACATCATGCAACCGATTGGCTATGGCAATCTAATGAAGTATGTCAAAAGTATCAAAATAAACAAACCCTCCTCTATTGAACATGTAAAATCATTTGTGGTGAAAGATGCCTTTTTGGCTATATCAGAAGTTATACATTGTATGTACAATAAGTGTCTTAGTCAGTCAACCTTCCCAGACACCTGGAAATGTGCCACTATAGTTCCTCTGCCGAAAAAAGCCAACTCACTAGATGTTAATGACTTAAGACCAATTAGTCTACTGCCCATTCCAGGAAAACTGTTAGAGAAAATTGTGTGTAATAGGCTGCAAAACCACATGTGTGATTACAACCTGTTAACACCGAGCCAACATGGTTACAGAAAAAATCATTCAACTCAGTCAGCTATCAGTGCTCACCTAAGCAATATTGTAGACAACATTATATTAGATAAACCCACTATATCCTTGTATCTTGATTATAAGAAAGCATTTGACACAGTCTCGCACCCTATACTCACTCAGAAACTTCAAGAACTTGGACTAGATGAAAACTCATGCATGTGGTTTAAAAGGTATCTAACTGGAAGAACACAGTGTGTGATTGCCAATGATACCATATCAAGCAACAGAGAGATCAGGTATGGAGTGCCTCAGGGTTCAGTCTTGGGTCCTGTACTGTTTTCTATTTATATAAATTCACTACCAGACCTGTATGATTATAACATAACATTGTATGCAGATGATGCGGTGATCTCCGTGAAAAATGAGATTTGTATGCATGCAGCTCTTCTCAAACTGTCCTCATGGTGTGTTACTAATAGCCTTACAATTAATGAGAATAAGACTAAGTGGATGATCTTCAATAATGTCGACCATATCCATCCGGTCTTTCAAATAAATGGGGTGGTGATTGAGAGAGTTTTTAAATTTAAATACCTAGGTCTCACCTTAGATCCAGAATTAAAATTTGTAGAACACAGAAAAGAAGTGTCACGTAATATCAGGGACAAAGTAATTCAACTGGCTAGGGTAAGACCATATGTGGAAACAGATGTTGCTCTCACTGTGTACAGGACAATGGTCCTGCCTTCTTTTGACTATGTAGACTATGTATGGGATAGACTTAACAAAGGGGAGAATAAAGCCTTGCAATTATTACAAAACAAATGCTTAAGGACTGTTTACCTGGTCAAGCTGGAGCAGAACCCTGTATATACCACAGCTCAGTTGCACGCCATGAGCCACTGTCTTGAACTTCACATTAGAAGAGATATTCATTTAATTTTCTATGCTTTTACTCTCTCAAAGGATGATAGATATGTAGATGATAGACCTATACCAACACGTAGACATGTAGGTAAAAGATTGCATGTACCACAGTCATTAAAACCGATAGTTATTAGAAGCTGTGTGTGTAGAGCAATTAAGGTGTGGAATAGGCTTAAAGCTGAATACACGTTGATTGAAGACCTTAATACCTTTAAATTCTTAATAAAAAGAAACTATAATACTTGTTTCATGTAAGTAGCATAATATGAGATATACTCATTCCCTGTATGTGTAACAGTATTATTTGACGACATCCCCTCATCTCATCTCATCAATTTTATAACGCCAGTAGTAAATATGTTTATTTTAGCCCATGAATCTGTAACTTTCTTTACATATATAGACCGGCATGACTGTAAGTTGTTCTACTTCAAGATCCCTACAAAAAGAGAAAGGGGACTTGGAGGCAGAACGGCAATGGGCCGAATCCAATGATACCCAATAAAACACTTTTAAAAAAAATGGCAGAGCCTATATTCAGCATAGCCTTATCAAAAGGAATACATATTACTAGATTCAATGGCAATCAGTGCATATTTTGTTATCAAAAATCCACTCGACAGGCCTGCAAAATCACTAGATTTGACTAATTTAAAGCCACTATTTGATGCATGTACATCTAGAGATAATGAAGTTGGATGTGAAATCCTTTGCCACAAGGAGGAAATATCCACATATATGTAATTGTCAATAACATTGACAGCATTGTCATTGATGGAAATGCAGTTATTAGAGCCTTACCAGGCACAAAGATGGGCATTAAAAACCCATCCTGCAGTGATCTTGCCCAAACATTCCTGTGCCGAGAAGCAGATTGTTTCCAGAAGTAGGCCTACACAGACTAGCAATAGCTTCATAGTCAGGAAAGAAAGGCAAATCGATGAAGTTGGTAATTTGAACTAGCAAAAACAGATAAAGCTTCCAAGGCTGAAATCGAATGACTAACGTATATTTGAAACAAATTACAATCCTATATAGTTACAATATTACCCACATCACTCATTATGATGTGTTTTCACCCAACCCCTTGTATGCAAATTTTTGGTAATCAAGTCCTAAGCAGAGGCATTTCTGTTATAAAACATACATATAGAAAAGGAATGCCTCTTTGTATACCAATCCAAGTTTGCATGTATCATACCGACATGAATATGAAGGTAGTACTATGAGAATTCTGTATGTTAATTTTAATCAAACTCCAAGCTACAGAATTTACTATCAGAATAAAATATCAATTTAAGATGCATTACTTGGTAGCTAAATATATCATATGGAATTAATCTAATGAACAAAGCTTCACCAATTGGCAAGTAGATCTTAGCCTGAATGTCAGCAGTTATTTAAAAGTGTCTAGCGAGTATCAGCTCGTCCCAATTCCAGCAACTTTACAGTATTGAGACACCTAGATCACATAATCCAAATGGCACACGTCGAATGAACAGCTAGACAAGTTTCACTGAGTAGGATGTTACTTACCTAGGATGATGCGTCCATGTATATGTATGTTGGAGACTATAAACTATATATGAGTGTCTGTTCCCTCATATGACCCTTTAGACTGGAGGCAGAATTTCAAATGAGCTCTAGAAATAACTTTAGGAGGAACGGAATTTAACAGGGTGGCATCCATGCCAGACTTTAAGTATGACCGATTAGTCTAGTGAATTAAGGGAAATTTACTTTATTTCTGGATAAAAGTACCAAAGTTGGTTCATAGGTAGGTAAATAAGTGTTATTGAATTTTTTTTCTTGCTCCAAAATAAAAGTGTCCTGCAACACCATTTTTGGGTCATTTTCCTGAAAAATGTGAAATATGACAAAAACTATTTTATAAGTTAATCTTTTGCAGGTTTCTAGTGTTAAGACCTAATAATATTCCCATAATAGATATGAAACAATTATCCCTTAAAAAAATTCAATATGGGTGCAAAATTAAAGCTGAAAGGCTAAACTAATTGTCACTTGATGCTTTCATTTTAATTACTTTCAACAGCAGTCAATTGAACTTTTTTTCAACTTCTCTTATGTTTTAAGGGTAACTCAAAGTATTTATATGTATGTTATACCCTGTAATGGTATAAAATTGGTAGTAGGACTCTCTAGGGGGATATGTGGCCAATCTAGGGGGATTGTGTATTGCAGCAGAACACCACAAGTGAAGCACCGCGGCTACAGAAAAGTGCAGGGGTCACACTTGCTGGGTTGGGGGGGGGGGGCATGCCCCCCCTAGAAAATTTTGAATTTATAGCCTTGAAAAGGTGTATTTCTATAAATTTAGCACACAATTCATCAAAAAGTCTGATCTACATCTAGCCTCTATCATTTGGTTTGACATTTTTTATGGAGGGAGAGATTCTTTGGCCAAATTACTTTTGTCAACTGAAGACATGTCTCCCCCCATCTACAAAATATTTGAACACAACGAGAGTGAGGGACCACGTCCCCCCTCTAACACATCCCTCAGCTTGCAGCATCCCCCCCCCCACACCTGAGAAGAGGAATCGGGGGGGGGGGGAGGAGTGGGAGCTCATAGTGTCCTTTTTGCAATCAAAATAATCTTTTACACAAATCCAATTACCAGCAGTCATAGATCCAATCATAGTAACGTACATACAGCAGGTAGCATAAATGGTAGCAGCCCCATCAGGAGGAGTAGAGCCCTGTGACTCATGGGGGCCCAGGCAGAGGGATGGAAGCCAGTAGCATAGGGCCCACTAGGAGGGGTGGGAGCCTGAGGGAAAGGGGTGGGGATCCAGAAGGACCTTGTGTCTCAGGGCTGTCCTTTCGAGGAGGTCCAGAAGGAGGGGCAAGAGGGACCTGCCCAAGGGGGAATTTGGAATTAAAGCTGGTGTCAGGAGCTGTATAAAATGTGGCAAATATTTCAGCATGTTTTGTTGGAATCACTTCTCAAACATGAGTTGAAATATATAACTGAAAATGGTTAATAAGTTTTAGATGTATTATATCCCACAATGAATATAAAACACTTGCACCAAAGATTATTTAGAGGAGAATATTATACATTAAAAGTACCCTAGTGCATTTTGTGGCCTATTTGTCACTCTTTTGCTAACCCTGTGCACTCTGCGGAACTAGAACTAAACCCTCCACATTTTCCCCCACCTGCTCACATATATATATATATATATATATATATATATATATATATATATATATATATATATATATATATATATATATATATATATATATATATATATATATATATATATATATATGCCTCCCTCCTCCAAGAAAAATTTCCCATCTACTCCCCTGAAATACTGTTTGTTAATCAATGGCCAGTTTTCCCCATCTTTCTTTTCAATCCTCTTCTCCTCTCTCTTTTTTCTGGGGTGCAGGTGCAGGTGCCTCGGGCAGGGACTGTGTTTATACTGATGCTGTTTCCTTATAAATTCAATATTCACATTTATCTGACATTTCTTGTCATCCCATAAACACCTATGGGTTCAATGATATTGTTCCTGGTGTATTGTATCTCATTCTGCTATAGAGCTTTATTCAAATCATAGAAACAACTAAAGGAACCTGAAAAATATGGCTTCATGTGATCTGACATTCATCTTGAATTTTTAATGCATAGATTTAGATTTGGACATTAACCTGCATATATAGTTACTAGTTAAGTACATTTTCAGTCCTAAATATTTCTATTATAGTTCTTCAAATTAAGATTTCCGCTCAATTTTAATGATTTTGGTGATCACATTTTAAAATAGCTGAAAAAGAGTGATAGCATGGACATTTTTTTGGAGCAAGGAACAAAAATTTGGCACTTTTGTCTACCGTAAATTCTCGCGTATAAGCCTAACTCGCGTATAAGCCGCACCCCTAACTTTGACAAATTATATAAGCCGCAGAGGGGGTCTGAATATTGCGATTTTGGTACTGTAGTATACTGATAAAAACTCTCGTATAAGCCGCACCCTATATAGGCATGTTTGGTATCAAAAGAAAGCTGAGTCTGACTCGCGTACAAACCGCAGCTTCTACGCGATAATTTACGGTAGTAATAAAGTATAATGCCAATCCCTTCACTCACTAGACTAATAGTGCATAGTGTCAATGTATGATTCATAAAGTCGCTGCAGTCAAGGTCAGCCGGGCTTGACCAGCTGGCATGCTTCACTGCTGATGCATACAGTAACAGGGTGGTGTGTTCTACTGCACAGTAAGTATGGGGAGGCTGACTTATAAGTATGACGGTGCATTGATTAAGGTAACTATGATATTCTGTCAACACACATACATGCTTTATTTACAATACACACAGAGACAGTTCTGGGTAGCCTGCTTTGTGGCATTTCAATGAACGGTGTTCTGGAATCCTGAAGAACATAACTCGCATGTCAGAACTGTCGGTTCACAATGAATAAATCAAGCGAGTTCGGAGTATAGTTATACTATCTATATTTTATAAAATACACAATAATTCTGCATACTTGGGTAGTTTCATGTTACGAGTTGGTCCTGATAATCATACTTTTATATTCATCTTGCACTCCTGAGGGATCAGCATCGAAGCATCATCTGCAAGTTACTGGCGAGTACTGCATTGGTGCATCATGAAGACAAATGCACTTAAAGGCGTGAGATATCATGCCAGTCTTAGAGTATGCTCTGTGAATGCGAGTGGTTCAGTCACTCTAAATACTGCATGACAGCTCTACATGGTCGTGGTAGTATATCTTTATGAATTCTAAAATGGCAGTTTTGGTTGGAGATTCTAAATAAATAAGGCTTGTATTGATCTCATGCGGGTAGGTAGATGATGCTGTTGGGTTGCTCAGAAGGAACATGCTGTGATTATTGATTCAGCAGGGGGCCTTTCACAACATGACCATGTCTTAGCTATATGATAACCTGTCTTTATTATTACCTGTACATAACTTTGATTTGTGCAGCTCAATAAAACCTACATAATCATGACGATAGCTGGTGTGATTATAATCTTGTGTACCGAAAGATTGTAATCTTGTATATCACGAGTTCTAGTAACTTCATCTTCATGAAGGGCAGCCATCCTGAATTTGTAATGCATAGATTTAGATTTGGACATTAACCTGCATATATAGTTACTAGTTAAGCATTTTTTACAGTTTCAGTCCTAAATATTTCTATAATAGTTCTTCAAATTAAGATTTCCTCTCTATTTTAATGATTTTGGTGATCACATTTTAAAATAGCTGAAAAATGGTGATAGCATGGACATTTTTTTGGAGCAAGGAAAAAAGTGAAAGTTATTGGCTCAAACAATGTGTAAAAAAGATTTGGCACTTTTATCCAGTAATAAAGTATAATGCCAATTTGTTCCCTTAATTCACTAGACTATATACTGATCGGGTTTAGGGCGGATACCACATGCAGAAATCTTTTTTGTGCATTTTTGCATTTTTGCATTTTTCTCTGAAATAGGGCCTGATAATGACAGCCATTACCGTAAATCATGAATTTGGCCATATTTTGGTGAGAAATGATGTTGAGTCATTTAAGCTGTCTAAATCCACATTCTCAGGGTCTAGGAATACTATGGAAGCATCCAATTTCCTTTCCCATGCATATCTTGTACCATATTGGGGTAACCATTACCCAAATTCAGGATTTTGGTCATATCTTGGTGAGAAATGATGTTATCGAGTCATTTAACCCTCTCACCGCCAGTATTTCCAAAAAATTAAAAAATTTAAAATATAAAAAATGTAAATGAGGTGTTGCCAGGGTTACTCCTTGAGCGTTCTTTGTGAATACAAATGGAATGTTGGATGTGACAGAGGATGTCATGAGCATTAATATGATACCAAACATGGGGTGCTTTGACAAGGTCTTGTGAGAAAATATTTTCATTAATTTTGGGTAATACTTTTTTCATGTAGCACAGTAGTTTCGATACTCTGGCTGCTTCAGCGGCCTGCTTGCAGTTGGAGGGTTGAGCTGTCTAAATCCACATTTTTAGGGTCTAGGAATTTTTTTTTTTGAATTGCTTTATTTGACTTCCACATAGTGATTTACACGTCAAAAACTGTATCTCCAGTTAACAAGTTATTAACTAGGTTCCATAAATAATACATACATTTTTGCACAACATATCGCAAGCTATGTTAACATACGCATTAGATAATCCTTAATGAGGTAACAATACTTATGGGCGGACGGTCAGACCTATAAATGAAATCAGAAATATTATATACAATATTTACAATTTATGCAGCAGTTAACCTTCTTTCAGGAGGACACAAGTATAGTGACAATACTTGCTTCTTGTTTCATTGTGAGAAGTTGTTCAATCATGTAGGAATACTACCTATACACAAACATTCTGCAGATGAGCACTATGGTTATTCCAAATTATTAAATCACATAATATATTAAATCATATCACTCAATTGATAGGCAATAGATAAAATACTAAAATGTTGATTAAATCACTAGCAGTCCACAGAACTAGCTAGAGGTATTGTACAATAAATTCGGTGATCAAATCATGCATTTACTAGCACATCATGTCTTGCTCTGTTCCTACGCTGCCTATTTATATACTCTCTACTATTTAAATACAGTTTTCTTTTGCCCCACATATTGGTATTAAAGTGTTTTTTTATGATTCTCTTAAAAGTTTCCTTTTTTATCACAAACTGTGTATCTCCACTGAGCTCATTCCAAAGATGCACTCCTTTATAGTAAGGTGATTTAGCATAGAAACCAGACCTTGGCCTTTTAAGTGGAAAATTAAATTTGTCCGCACTCCTAGTATTGACAGTAGAGTGGAAGTTTAAGTTTTTCTTAGATTTCCTAAACATTAATGAGACAAGTAATTCCTTCCTTCTGCTAGCTAGCATAGGAACTTCACACCTCAGATGAAGACCTTTCACTGTTTCCTCTCGCATCTTACACCTCAGGCAGATTCTAAGGGCTTGATTTTGTAAAGTTTGAATTCGCTCTATGGTAGTTTGCTTACTAGCAGAATCCAAAATAAAAGAGCAGTAGTCTGCAAAAGGTAAAATGGTTTGCTTATAAATTGTAATTGCAGTGTATTCATCTATCATATACTGTAATGTAGCTAATTTAAATATGCTATTTGTTATATTCCTATTGATCTCAGCAGCAAAATTTGACAAAGTTAGCTCCGAGTCTAGAGTTACTCCCAAATATTTATATGTAGAAACTGTCTGAAGTGTTTGATTGCCTATTTTTAGAGTCAGACCCGGTGCAAGGTTGATCTTTTGAGATGATGCAAACCACATACATTGTGTTTTCTTCACATTAATTGTCATACTATTAATATCACACCAATTTGACAAGCAATTTAGGTCCATTTGCACAGCCCTCTCAGCTAGTCTATAATTCAGATTGTTGTTATAAATAACTACATCATCCGCATACATAAGAATCTTAGAGTTAGTTACCCATTCTGGAAGGTCATTAATGAATAAGATAAACAGTAAAGGGCCCAAAACAGAACCTTGAGGCACTCCAAAGTTAACAGGCTTTTTGTCTGAAATGATGCCTTCCAACTTTGTTCTTTGAACTCTATTGGAGAGGTATGATTCCATCCATAGGAGAAAATTATAGTTCAAACCTATATTTGACAGTTTTTTGAGTAAAAGACCATGGTGAATGCTATCAAAAGCTTTGCGCATATCTATGTATGTTACGGCAGTATAGTGGCCTAAATCCCTATTTCTAAAAAGGTCATTTACCAGTTCAAATACTGCTTCGCCAGTACTTCTGTTTTTTCTATAACCATATTGACAATTATTTAGAATATCATTAGTTTCAAGATGATTCATGAAATATGTATGAGCTAACTTTTCTTGCAATTTTCCTACTAAAGGTAAAATACTTATTGGACGTAAATTAGACACTGAGGATGCATCCCCAGGCTTAGGCAGTGGAGTGATGCATGCTATTGACCATTCTTCTAGGAAATTACAAGTTTTGAAAGAATGTTGGAACATGTGCACTAACTGGGGCAGAATACATCTAAAAGCATCTTTAAGTATATTAGATGTTACAAAGGATACACCAGATGGCTTGCTTATGTCAATGTCATTAACAATTTCTTTTACATCATCAAATGTAACTGCAACATCCAATTCAGTACTCTCATATACATCAAGATCTGGCTTAGTATAAACTGTTTGGCTTCTATCCAAGCCCTCTGATATTTTTTCTTCAAAAAGTTTCTCCCCTACTGAAGCAAAATAGTCATTAATGTAATTTGGCGTTTGCTCATGCTCAATAAATTGATTAGTATTTTCATCACGCAGTCTTGGCATTTTTACTTCATCCTTTGGTTTTAGAAGACTGTTTACAGCTTGCCAGAATTTCTTAGGGTTACCTTTTGTCTCCTGTAGTTTTTCTTGAAACAAATTTGATTTGGCCTTTTTAATGGTTAATGTAATCAGTTGCCTAAGAGTTTTGGCTTCTTCCAAGTATTTGGAGTCACCTGTATGCCTGTAATGGATTAGATTATCTCTCCTCAGATTAATTAGATCCAGAATTTCATTGTTAAACCAATCATTATTATAATCCTTAAACTTAATTTCCCTAAGAGGGCACATCTCGTCCAGATAGTCTATTATCACATTAATTATAAAATCCCATTTTTTGCCTGTATCTTCTAAATTATAAAAGTAATCCCAGTCTGAAAATAGTAAGCGCTCTGCTAAATCATTAAAGTTGTAATTTTTATAAGTCCTGCCAATCGTTATTTTTGTGACAAACTCCAATTTACACTTTTTCCTAATAGCAAAAACTGGTAAATGATCAGAAATTAGTACATCAAGAACACCCGACTCACTAATGTGTTGACAATTTGTGATTATATTATCAATAGCAGAACCAGCACCCCTTTTTCCATTCTCTTTTTTCTTGTATCTTGTAATTTGGGATATTAGTGGCAAGGCTCCAAATGTTTTACATTTTCCAATTATACTCTTTTAACACTCTGAATCAGTTTTTCTAAAATCAATGTTATAATCTCCACATAGCCAAATTTCCTGCTCCACATTTTCACCAATTATCTGCATATGATCACATAGTACATTAATGTCCTTACCAGGAGGTCTATAGATTGTGGAAACAATCATTTTTTTCCAATTTGGATAAGCAATATTTATAGTTAAGCACTCTAAATTCTCATTAGATATCGTGAGTGCCTTATTAATTGTACAATATGGCGCTAATTCATTTGGTACCAAACACATAAATGAAACTCCACCAGCTTTTTTGGCTTTCCTATCCAACCTAAATAAGGTCTTCCCTGGCCAATGAATCATATTTTTCACATGTTTACTCTTCAACCAGGTTTCAGACAAAGTAATTATATTAAAATTATCAAAAAGTTTCCTAATTTCATCTTTTTTACCATAGTAGCTCCTACAATTCATGTGTAGTACACCTAGACCCTTAAAAGTTTTAGCGTGCGAATCCATACTTCTAAGTACAAATCTACTCTTGTTCCAGATGCTGCATGACCATTAACAAAAATTGTGATTCTGATTAAAAATTGTAAAGCCAATTTGGCAACTAGAAATTGAACTTTATACAGGTTAGCGCAACCACTAAACATTATAGTAGTATACACTGGGCACAAAGATGATGAAAAGTTTTGTTGATTAAACCAACCAACAAGGTATTTCTAACCTATTGTACCGTAGCTTGGTTATTTACAATTTATTACATTTTATCTTGAAAAAGATAAGGGTTGAAAAAGTATTTTTGAATAGTAATCTATTTCTATACTTTTTATAAATAGCTAAATATCCATACAGATATTACAGGAAAAAGGACTAGCTCACATGTTAATATACCTATGTAATGTTATCATGTTAATATTGTTTCCGATCTAAATATAAATTCAAATAGAATGCATTATAACTATTTAACAATAAGAAGGTGTAATCAATATTGTAATATGTACTATGGGAGTATCAGATTTCCTTTCCCATACATATCTTGAACCCTGTTGGGGTAGCCATTACCAAAATTCACAGTTTTTGCTGTATCTTTGCAAATATCAAAGTGGCTAAACCCACATTTTCAAGGTATGAGGACACAGTGGTGGCATCATCTAAGATTTCTTACTCCAACCTTGCCTTAGGCTTAATAATAACAAAATGTTACAAAGTTGTTTCATATTTGAAGGGTTTCATCACCTAAAATACCCTGGGTAGCACAGATTTTCTGTTTATAATGGTATCCACCTAGCTATGCCATCTTAGTGAGTCATAGAAAGGATATTGAGAGCTTACAAGTTAGGCCTTGAAAGTCAGGGATAAATCAAAATAGAATGCACAAACACATAATTATGTCCAATATAAACCTTGCAAATTGTTCATTACCATCCAGCAATTGTGACATGTACTGGGAATAGGGACCTTAGTACCCCTGCACTAAGGTCCCTTTTCGCAGATCGTGTCACAATTGTTATGTATCTAGGCTGTAGGTCTTATTGGTGTAGCTCTTGTATTATCAGGTGAGTGTATCTGGGAAAAGAAATAGATGGGCAAAGGCTGAGTCTAATCTTTACAATTATTCAATGTGCAAGTTATCTAAAATTGAACAGAAATATATGGAAGGAGTGTTCAGCATGTACAACCAGACCATGTACTTTGGTACACAACCTCCAGGATTGATTTCTCTTATTGCTATATATAATCTTTATATCATTGTGTTTTAAACTTTATATCGTCCTTCTATGAGATATTAAATTGGCTCTACTATAATTTGATGGTATCATCATTTATTGTCATAATTACCAAATGTAAATCCTGTGTTTTGGGCAATAAAATCATTTCTAAGACTAAATTCCTACTCCTATAGAAAATGTATATGTGAGGTTTGGGGTACCAGCCCTTCATACAACATATCAACTATTATCTTCTTGGCTCTTACAGTATAGAATGAGTACGAAAATTTTCCAAATTTGAGGAAGTGAGGGCTAACTACATGTAGTTAGCTGTGAGGGTGAGAGTTTTTGCAAGAATCTTCACTAGCAGTGAGGCTTTACTGAATCCTATAGTTATGATCACTATAGTGGATCCTCACCCTGCAATGGCATCAACTACAGTTGCTACATTTAGATGTCACAGACCCTGACTAAATAGGAATGAAGGAGGGTGGTGCAGTGTCTTCGGATGCATTATACATGACTCATTGCACACTGTTGTATGAGCACCCTGCATTTTGGCTCAACCTATGCTGCCCTCTTTCATGCAGTGGTATACTCTGGATTCATAGCATGGACCAACTGAAAGTCAAACTACACAAACAAACAACAATCAATTCTTAACAAATACAGTTTCATCATAATGTAGGGAACAGTAGAGAACCATGGAATATTATGAGTACATGTGTATACCTAAAATGGCTGCACCCTATACCCCTAGAGTGATTGACATTTACAAGATAACCAGCTCTGATCAGTATGAGCTGGATTGGTCATCTGGTTATGACATTGGGATATCTAGGAAGGAAGCATGAGTTCAATGCCAACATCTGCTGAAACTCTTTCCACCTGGTGCCTTTAGGGGCCATTCAAGTATGACATCATCACACTTTAAGATCCAACCCTCCTGTATCATCCCTTTACTTTTTGTGAAATGTAATACTATGGGAACAGCAGGCTCATGTGACCATTCCCCATATAACCCTGTACCCTTTATTGATGACATTATACTTAGACCCTGATCACCCTACAGTTGAAACTGCAGATCTCACAGCATTGAACATATGTAACCCAGACTAGACAGCAGATAATTATATGTATTATGAGGTAAGTCAGTGGAGGGGAGAAGAAAGCTCTTATAGTATAGAAATTGGATCCACTGGAAAAGTCTGACTTGCAAGATTGAAGTTATCAGTTTACTAAGTAAAAGCCATGTCTATCAGCTACAGTTAAAGTTCTTGAAGGGCATTTTTTTAATGAGGCAAGGGGCATTTTAGCTCCTCTACCCAAAACAGATATTCTGGCCCCACATTTCCCATGCAACAGTTTAATTCAGCACCAGCAAGAGACTAGCATTAAGAGTTTTCTGATTATGTTGAATCATCATGGCACCAATAAATATTTGGTATTATCAATGCATCACTCTTATTTCATCAATGCACTACCCCTTAACTCATCTGGAAGTACATTGTTACACTACCAACCGCACTAAAAGTAGTGTACCGATTTATTTCATATATTATCATGTTGCAAATCAGGGGTTTCTGACATATTCCCTATTTGAAATGAAGTGATGGTCCCAGCTTCACAATAATGATTTAATGCCAAGATATAAGCCATAGTGCACCCTAATAGGACTAAGCCTTTTTGGCTCTTAATAATATATGCCTAAACTAATTGAGATTCATAAAGAGTCATTACTATTAGCCTCACCAATTGGTCACGCTTATCAGTTGGATGGCTGTGCCTACTGTTCACACACGCATGCATAGGCCTTGTTTGTCACTACCACTGGGATGCTACCTCCACAATTTAATTTCTGAGGGGATCACCTGAGGTTATATGTTTTTGGGAAGCAGCTATTTAAGCAGAGGGAATCTTAAGCTACATTTTGGTGGGTTCCACTTTAAAATCGGATGCACCTTACTAGAGATGTGAACTTAAGATGTAAATATTCTTAGATTTCCATGCTGTGTTTAAAATATATGTGCCGCACCCATTTTCTAGTATGCACGTTGTGTAGAAGAGAAAAGTAGCTTTCTAATGATACGTACATGTTCAATATAATTATTGTTAAGGCCCGCGGATTTTGATATTAGTATTTATCATGGGTATTGGGGGTGTCTTAGGGGGTGTGAGACCGCCCCTTACACACCTGTACCACCGTTCCCCTGAAGTTATGTCCGGGGAGCCACAGGGCATGGCCCTGCTCCTCGAGATTCCCGTAATTATGGGGGTAGGGGTACATTTAATGAGTTCTTAATGGCTGAATATTAAAGTGATCTTCCTTGGATTATACCTGGTAATACAAAGGATATATATCAACATATATTACCAAGTCATATGTCGACAGGATACATAGAAAAAAAAATACAGCAATGTTTCTAACATGCATTATGCCCGTAATTGACCAGGGTGTGAGACCAATGTCACAGGTAACACTGACGGAGCATGTGAGGGTGCAGCCCGGGGAGGGGGGGTATAGGTGTGAAACCGGCGCATGGCTTGTTTCCACTGACACCTCTGATGGTGGGAGGGGGGGTCCATGTAATGGTGTGTTTCTATAGGAGATTTCATCCAATCAATACCCCTTTTTTTTCGATGAATAATCTTGAATTCTGTTGGTTCTAAACATGCTAGACACAAAATTAAAAAGGTTTTGTAATACTAAAGGCATAGCACATCAGTACAAATAAGAATTATAATGATAAAATATATTTGGAATTCCTCTTTGGTAATGCTATTACTATATACCTATCTCTACAACAAATAGATAAATCTGGTTAATATAGCAATAGTGTGTCAGGAAAGTCCAGACAGATGCAGTACAATGAGGTCATTGTAATCATATATGACATGTAATTGGCAACACATGCCTGAGAGAAAATAAGTGATGCCATCACTGTGTTCTCATACCCTGGAAATGTGGATTTAGCAACTTTGATATTTGCAAAGACTGTGCATTTTGGTAATGGCTACCCCAATACGGTACACAATATGCATGGGAAAGGACAACTGATGATCCCATGGTATTTACAAATGTGGATTTAGACAGCTTAAATGACTCAACAACATCATTTCTCACATAGATATGGCCAAAATTGTGAATTTCCGTAATAGCTACCCCAATAGGGTACAAGATATGGATGGGAAAGGAAATCTGATGATCCCATAGTATGCCTAGACCCTGAAAATGTGGATTTAGACAGCTTAAATGACTCGATAACATCATTTCTCACTTAAATATGGCCAAAATCATAAATTCCGGTAATGGCTACCGCAATATGGTACAAGATATGCATGGGAAAGGAAATTTGGATGCTTCCTTAGTATTCCTAGACCCTGAGAACATTGAATACATACAGCTTAAATGACTCAATAACATCATTTCTCACCAAGATATGGCCAAATTCATGATTTTTGGTAATGGCTGCCTTTATCTGGCCCTATATCAGAGAAAAACGATTTCTGTGTGTGGTATCCGCCCTGAACCTTATCAGTATAGGTCATACTAAAAGTCTGGCATGGATGCCACCCTGTAACATTCCGTTCCTCCTAGAGTAACATTTCAAAATTTTGCCTCCAGTCTACTTAGTCACACCTAAATAACGCCAGTAACTATGTGTGTGGCCATGTATGAAGATAAAATGGCTTGAGCTACACATTTAGGACATGTAAACACATAACAGCCCGTTTTCCCCAGCAGGATTCATATATGGGTCAGATTTTCAAAAATTTGCACACAGTAGAATGTCGTTTAAAAAGGACTTATTAAAGAAACGTCCCGGTATATATCAGGCTATCACGACTATATTTGGCCCTTGATTCTCTATATTTCCAATTGGATACATGTACAAGGAAATTTGAATATGGCTGTGTCTCACCAAATTGATAGAATTTGAAGGTCTATGACTGTGTGGAACTATGACTGGGTGCAATCTATGACCAGATTGAAAATAAAAAAACATGTTTATTTATGCGGAAGTGGTGGGGTTGCCACCTGGTGGTGCTGCCCACCCTAACATGGACCCAAGGAATTCAATGGTGTGTTGCTAATACAGCAGGTTGCCTAGCAACAGCTATTCTAATTGCTGAACTGCCTAGCAACACACACTCCCAGGGTCCTGAGGTTGATCATAATCAGTATCACGCGAACACAGGTTCCAAATTCGGTTTGAATGCAACAGGTTTATTCAGTCAAGATCACAGCCTTAAAGTAACACGAAGGTTTTGCTCGGTTCAGTTGGTTTAACCATTTGAAGATGTACAGTGTTCTACAGATAGTTCGAAGTCAGCAACGCTGGATGATCTGGTCCTGAGCCAGCATGACTGGTGCAGGAGCCAGAGTGTGGGAGGGGTGTAGGTGCCCCGATCGAAAAGGTAACGAAGGTATCTAAAGGTGTGGGTCAGAGCTCGTCCTGGGACGAACTCCCTGAGGTAGCCAACCTCGGCCTCTCATATACCCTGAGCGCGGACCAAGCAGTGTCAACGTGGCACTCCTCCGTAGCGCCGTCTGGAGTGCCCTGCCTGGCTCCGCTACCGGATAACCGAAAGGACATGGCGTAGGTGTTGCCACCTAGTGTCCGATGGAGGCACTTCCCGCTCTGACTCCACGGACCTATATGTACACGTATTATTCGTGCCCCTACATCACCCCCACCAGATTATAACAGGGGTTGAATACATCTGATATAATATACGACTCAAACATAGGAGAATAATATCAGTGTACATAATGACATTAATTGCACAAATTCGAAGGTTCGAATTATGTTCCGTATGAACATGTAGAAAGTACAACTGGATCTTGCTTGACCTGTTACACCAAACAACATTTACACACTTATGTACATAACAAGGATCTCATAGATCCAACATCATAACGACAAGATTGATATGTGAGTATCCATCTCTAATAAAGATATGAATATATATGTGAATATATATGTTCTACACTATTCTTAACTACCGTGATCACAGCTTTTTATGGTTTTGTTGAGATACAATATTGATTATTAATCATTACTTTTTAAGGTAGGTAAGAGATGCACTTTAAGTGACTTTTTAGGACGGACTGACACGGAAGTAGTGGTTCGAAAATATTTATATGGGCGAACCGTCCCTGGAAGGGTAATTATATGACCTATTGTAATCACAAAATACATGGAACCATCATGAGTGTGAAGTTAACTCTTATAACCAAGGAATGTCTTATAATATGTTTTTACCTGAGGTAAATAATATATGACTCTATATCATGAAAATAAACATAATTACGAAATCCGAATACCAGTTGTTACATCCCAAAAAATTATTGGAGATAAAGGTAGGTATCGAACATTATTTACAGTTGTTGGTTCGAATCATAGTAGACAGTTTAACTTATACCTCTCAAAGTATGAACACAATTTTTCCTTTTTTTTTTTTTTTTTTTTTTACATGTAGACAACGAAGACATTTCTTAAACGACAATAAGTATCAATTATGCATCTCATACCCGGTTATGCTTTTTGAATCATGATTCCAATCATGGACGTTTGTAATTACGAACACAATGGATTATTAAGACATCATCGAAACATCATACACACAAGTCACAAGATTCAGTTGAATATACGAACATACAAACACTTCATAAGTCCTTCACAATGGCTTGGAGTTCTTCAAGAGTTCCACTCCACTGAGTGAGTCCGATTCCGAACACCCGGATGAACTTGTCGTCCAGTGCTTTCATAGTTTTAGCCTGATCTTCAAGAGTGTCTTCCACGGCCTTTTGAAAGGCCTCGGGCCGTCGTAAGTTCTCGTTTCGTATGCTGGAATCCAGTCTCTTGGTAAGTTCAGCCACCTTACCAGGTTCTGCCTGCTCGTCGATACGCTGCTTCTCAAAGATAAGTCTTAAACGCTCCACTTCCTTGCCTTGCATGGTTATGGCATAATCCGCGGATGCCCTACCCACCCAAGTAGCATACTGCTGCATGGTGGCTTGGTGCTCATGCAACCATCGTTCGTACAGGTCCTTATGCACTACTGCATCAGGGGCCTTCACAGGCTCGAAGTAGTCTCTTGGGATTTGCACGCTCGGACAAAGGTTCTCACCACTGACCATCAACTCGTACCACCTTTCAGGACTAACTGCTGATTCCTCATGCACTATTGGCCTGAATGGTTCAGTAGCTGTGGTGGTAGTGGTCAAAGTCACTGGAGAAGTGACAGTCGCTGCCGTCACCCCTCTAGCAGTCGTAGTTGGTGTGGTGGTGACCGGGTTCGAAGTAGTCACCGGAATTGGGTCCACCACAGGCTCAGTCTTCACGTATTCCGAACTCGAAGTCACAGTAGAAGCGGGGGTTTTACGCCTAACCGTCCTACTAGAGCTGCTGACCTCCGGCTTTGCCTTATCCACCACCTGGGGGGTATGGATGGTGGCAGTGACCACCATGTCCTTCTTCCCAGGCAGGATATAGTGCTCGGAGTCAGTCATTTCAACGTTTCGGGAGTCCGGCTGACGAAGGGCATCCTCTACAGGGATACCCGAAGGGAGGTTCTTGTAGGGATCTCTCTCGGTCTGCCGTTCCGGACCAGGAGGGTCCATCGAAGGGTACTCAGTCCTGCTAGCCAGGTTACCAGGAGTCAGGGGACGGAGGGTTTGTAGCTGGGAACGAACTTTTGGGGCCGAGAAGTCCGGACCATAGTCAGGACGTAGGTCCTGGAGTGGGGACCGGTGCTTGATCGTCGTCGCTCGCCCTCGTCCTGGAGTTGGGGCTCTAGGGGCCAAAACTTCTGACTTGACTTTCTTACAGTCAGGTTCGGAAGTGGCCGGACTCCTGTTTGTCTCACTACGTTTCCCCGTGAGGGGGTTGGCAGACCTCCAATCATACGTCTCCTTATACAGGGCGTCTCCTAGGTCCAATCGATCTTTTCGATCCGTACGCTGGAATACAGCGGACTGCTTCGAATTCCTGGCGACCTGCACCTTCCCGAAATGTGGGGTTTCGATGGTGATGTTTTCGAACTTCACCTTGTCCAGACCCACCACCAGTCGTGCATGTAGGTCCCCCACGTTCTTCCTTGCCAACATCATGGCTTGGCCATGACACTGTATCAGGTGTTCGATCATACGACCCCTTCAGAAAGTCCACAGCCCTTTGCACTTCTTGTTCTGAAGAGGAGGCGAGTCTCTTAATTAAGTAAAATTCTTTTAAATTTTTTTTCCCCCTTCACTACTAGCACCCTAATAAAGCCCCGCCCAAAGTGCCCCCTCCCCCCAAAGTGCCCCCCTCCCCCCCTCCCCATACAGCCCGAGAGAGACCCCCCCACCCCAAAAGGGCCCACCCTCCCCCCCTCCCCCTCTCCCCCTATGCACCCCCCCCTTCTCCTCCTCCTCCCCAGTTAATTAATTACTAAAGAAATCAAAAGATCCGCCAAAAAGGTGGCCTCTGATTGGCTGATTTTGAATTTCCCGCCAAAAGGGAGCTCTCTGATTGGCTGCAAGTCCAACTTCCGGTCATCGCTAATTCCCCCCTACGTAGGTCACGTGACGTCACTTCCGGTCACCTTAAGTAGGTCACTTCCGGTCACGGGGGTGTGGTCTATTATGCAAATGAGGGGGTCACTTCCGGTCAAATGGAGGCCTCTGATTGGCTGGTACACCGGAAGTGACCGATTATGCAAATGAGGGGGTCACTTCCGGTCAAATGGAGGCCTCTGATTGGCTGAGAGTCCTTACTAGGTCACGTTACCATGGCAGCGGTCACTTCCGGTCAAATGGAGGCCTCTGATTGGCTGAGTCCAATGAGTAATAAACAGTACTTAAGCATAGTCCCGTTCCGATACAAACTATACTACTGACACCACTTGAGTCTGTCTGATTAATCCTACATTCAAAAAATCTCACTAGTGGTCACTGTTGTCACACAACCCTTTTTCCGTTGATCACCAGTTAATTAACAAACAACACATCACCACACTACTTTTGAACTTGATGTTATAGACAAAGACTTTACGCCAGCGCTGAGGGAAAAAAATAGAACCTCTGTCATGTTGACACTGATAATACCTATTCACGTATAACACGATGAAGACAATACACCTTAAACTCTCTCTCTCTCTCTCTCTCTCTCTCTCTCCCTCCCCCCCCCCTCAGCTCTCATAAATAGCATTCAGCTTGGGCATATGCAAATGACCTGTCAGACCATGGTTTGTCAGAAGGAGATGACATATTTGTGTATTGACTAGACTATAGCTACTTACCACCTCTATATTTTGTCATGGTAACTTATGAATGTTTCCCAGAGCAAGCTATACCAAAAGTATTTTACACATGACACTTGAATCAGTAGAATAATGGGATACAATTCCAAGTGTATGTGCTGAGTGGGTGGTTGGGTCTGTGTGATTGACAGGTATCTTGTGTTGTTTGTGTATACCTGGGGCATAGAAAGCATGGGGCTGAAGTCTGAGTTCACCTCACAGGCCGGCTAGCCGGTCGGTCAGGACCCACACCTGGGCAAGTCTTATGACCTGTAGGTTACTCACTGATGTGGTCACTGTACAAGTCTGCCTCTGCCCTCTGTGGAGAATGATGACACTAAAGACCTTACTTTAGTGTAAGAAGACCTCCCCTCCTACTGCCCCACTGTGGCTAGTTACACAGCACCTGTCTGGCACCTTAAAACCCCTCCCCTAGAAATTACTGGACGTGCCGTAAGATCTGAGGGTTTAACCCTTTAAGGGCCGCTGCTGCCTCTGGGCAGCATCTAAAATACCCTTGAAAAACCGCTGCTGCCATAGGGCAGCAAAATTGATACCCTAGGCCATCAATACCACTAAATTACAGCTCCTGCTATGAAACAAAGAATAATAATTTTTGAGTCAATTCAAAAATATTTAACATTAATACTACGTCCCCTTGTCAAAAAGGTGTAAATTCTGTCTCCAATACAAATTATTTCACTCCTTAGCCTCTATCCCAGGGAGCACATACTTGCAGAGTTGCATATTCCCATGGCATAGGGCTGGTGGTTAAGTCCCAAATGACATATTTCAAGGCCAGCAGGGAAAGGGTTAAGCATAACACCTAGAAGAGACACAACGGACGCTCTAGAAGGGGTTTCCCCACGTTTTTTTTCCCTCGGTCGGCAAGCCTCTGGCTAAGTTTTGACACCGCAGCTGTTGGCTGGCAGCCGTGGCCGAGTGATTACGGTCGCGGCAAAATTAGGCTGTGATTAGCCAGTGGACCTGAGAGACCCACATAATTACAAATGAAATCCAAACAATCATTTTTTGACGGTTTTGATATCTAGAGATCCGGGGCTACCCACGTGAAAAAGAATCGGGACGCTATGTTATTTCTAACCCTTTCAAAAATGACCTTTTCTACAGAATTTCCCAGTTTTTTTTTCCCTATGGGTTTTCAAGGTTTAAGGGTCTATGTATGCAGACGGACGTGGGTTTGAATCCTGCTGTCAGCGGTCGACCTAATACTCGTAATTATCGTCCAGATCTAACCGAACAGATCTGTAAGACCGCTATCTAATACACATACTAGTAGCTATTATATTTTTCCATATCACGATTTTCATGATGCACACAGTGATGAGAAACGACTTCTTTTTGAGGGGTCTTACTACTGATAAGCAAGTCCTACCTTCCTTTCATACCTTTGTACTCTGGTTAAAGTGGTCCCCTAAAAATAAGAATTTTTTATTTATTTTTTAATCCCACAAGTACTCAATTCACTTAGTGTGCTCGGTATTTTTTTTTACTCCTATGTGGTATTTAAAAAAAAGATATTTAAAAGAACAACCTCCACACCACCAGAGAGACCACCGCCGCCGCCGTCGCCGCCCACCCCCTAACTAACAAACTAACTAATGACTAACTAACTAACTAACTAACTAACTAACTAACTAACTAACTAACCAACTAACTGACTAACCAACTAACCAACCAACCAACCAACCAACCGAAAAAACAACCAACCAACCAACCAACCAACCTACCAACCAACCAACGAGAAAAAAAACCCTCCACACCATTTCCTCAAGGTCACCCTTATTAGGATGTTTTACTTTGATAACTTAGATTACAGACCCACCGCCGAGCTTTTTGGCATTTTGCAAAAAAACAAACATGTACATGTTGAAAAGATAGAATGAGGTCTTGCAGATTGGGCCTATTTCTCAACATATCTTCATTACATCACCTAAAATGAAGTTTTCTATGCTTTTTTCATGAGTCTTTTTTCCCATACTTCCACACCACCGGAGAGACCCGCCGCCGAAGGCGACGGGCCTCTCCGGTAGGGGGTAGGGATCTTTTTTTCCCCTCTACTGAGTCTACTATTGTACATTATTCTACTGTAATTGATCTATTGCATGGCATAAATGTCCATAAATCTAGTGGTTTAGAACATATCAGTGCAACTGTATTGAAAGACGCACTACTTATTCTAGCGCCGCAGTTGACTGCCATAATTAATACATGCCTTCATCGTGTGTCTTTTCCCAAAGGCTGGGCTGCAGCCACTGTGGTCCCATTGCCCAAGGCTGGTATCCTGCACGATGTAGGCAACTAGCGACCTATTTCGCTCCTGCCCATGCCCAGTAAGATCATGGAAAGAATTGTATATCGAGAATTATATAATAGGCTAGAAGATAATATTGGCAGACTGCTAGTATGGCTTCCGTGCGTCCAGGGGAACAAATGACGCTGTCTTCAGACTAGCGAATGACATCTACCGAGCCAGGAATGACAGGCGTCCCCTGGTGGCGTGTTTCCTGGACGTACGGAAGGCTTTTGATTGCATACACCACGCTGAATTACTAAACCGTATGAGAGAGTTAAACCTGCCCGATATTTACTGTGACTGGCTATGTGCCTATCTTTCAAACCGAACCCAACGTGTTTTATGTAATAATGTGAAATCAAGCGAGGCCAAAATTAACTATGGTGTCCCCCAGGGGTCCATTTGTTTCATTAATAATCTCCCTCATATCATACAAAATTGCAGGATAATTATGTACGCCGATGATGTGGTTTTTTACACCACCGGCTGCGATGTAAAAAGTGCTAGCGATATGCTTCAAATCAATGCCAACTCTGTCTTTAACTGGTTTATTAAAAGTAGTCTGTGCATTAATACAGACAAAACCAAGGTAATAGCCTTTACTCATGTCAAGCCAAATCCATCATCCTACATACATAAGAATGGGTTCCACTGTATCAGAGACCTGTGACTGATACAAATACCTCGGAGTTATACTAGATAATAATCTAAACTTCGAAAGCTCTATTTGTAAAACTGTAAATAACTGTAACTATCGTAATGTCATGTTGTGCAAAATGCGAGGCAAAATGACTGGGCACACAGCCACCCTTGTTTACAAACAAACAATATTACCTGTAATGGACTATTGCGGTTATTTATATAATGGAGTCACAGAGATCCAGCATCGGCGCCTCCAGCTCATGCAAAATAAGTGCTGAGAGTTTGCCTGAAGTTGCCTATTTAACACCACGTAACACGCCTCCACCGAGATACCGGAATGGACTACCTAGCTGTCAGGTTTGATTTACAATTGTTGTTACTAATATACAAGTACATGTATGGTAACACACATGATAGTGCAGCCCTGGGTCTGATGTTCAGGGGAGCGGTGCCTGGGGGACGGGTGATGTGTTCCACCGACACCGGCCTACTGAAGTATCCAACTTCTAACATGTTAGGCTTCCGAAAAAGCCCCTTATACCGAGGCATAGACCTATGGAACCGCCTAAACACTTCATGCAGAAAGGCTACCTGTAAAGAGACATTCCGCTCAAAAGCCCTGCAAAAACTGCAGCATCTCTTTAATAATACCCTAAGAGATAAGGGGCTAAAGACACTAGGATAGTCACAATCGCATATATCCACCTCAGTGCGCTGAACGTACCCCTGTCGTAGGTAATATCTAATACATCAAATAATGCATTACATACTCATATTTAAATTGTTTCATGTACCTATTTGTATCGAGATAAGACATCTCATTTTGCAGAATGTAACTGTATTTGAAAATCACTCCGTGAATAAATACATTTATAAACTCAAAACTAGGATGGTAGGCCTACATGTAACATCCATGCATTACCAATGATGACTCTCCACATGTAGGAGATGCACAAATATTCACCATATTGTTTGGCCCTATAACCACTCCCTCAAATAATGCTTAAAGTGACATGCTCCGATTTTTTTTACATATTTTAAATCCTGCTTAAATGTATTTCAAATGTTAGTACAATATCATAATTGGAGGATAGGGCCCAATAAAATGTCATCTATGGGCAATAAGAGTTAGAGGGGTCAGATGTGGCCGAAGTATAGCATTTTAGGTTGTATTTTCCAAGGGGGAATTATAGCGTGCACTCCAAAACTACTCAAACAATCATCTGATAATTAGTCAAATTCTAAGCTGAATTCTAAGGAATGAGATTGAATAAAGTAGCTAGCACATGAAGTATGGCCATAGGGAACATTCTGGTTCATTTTTAACAAAATTGATTTTTGAGTCCTTATCATCGGACCATGTCACTTTAAGCACATGCTATAATAGGTTACCGGTATAGCATAGGACTATGTAGACTGTACGTCGTTGATGCCATTATTAGGCCCCCTAAGTATTTATAAACGTCTATGGTGAGGGGGGAGGTCATTTTTTTAAAACCTATTATTCGGAGGGGGGGGGGGCTTTTATTTCAACCTATTCGGAGGGGGGTCTTTTTTTTACCATTCGGAGGTTTTTTTGTTTTTTTTTACCCATTCGTTTCGCCAAACGCCCGCACCCCCTCCTGCCATGAATAATGAACGCTCCCTTAGACAACATATAACGTTACCCTCTAACCCTACCACTCATTTCATTGTTATTTAATGTATCATTTTTTATTCTACAAACAGGTGAGCGATATAACAACATGCCTGAGCGGAATCAGCCCTATGGGATTAGCTAGTAAAGAAACTGGGAATATATATCTTTAAACGTTTTTGTAAATGCCTCTAGTCCATGGCATAGGCTAGCTATATTGCTCAGGTTAATGGAATGCATTGAGATCATATCATAGGGGCCTATATAAGGGAGTTTTCATTTATTAGTTACAGGGGGGGTGGTGGGTTTGGGGGGGCGTAAAAATTTTCGACCCCTCCTGAGGGGGGGGGGGGTAAAAATTAAAGCCCCTTTTTAGCAAAAAAGCCTGCGCGCTACTCTAGTTCAAAGGGGGGGGGGGCGAAAATTTATCGGCGCCTTTGGCAAGGGGGGCCGCAAAACGTTCGACATGCTCTCGAGGAGGGGGAGCGTAAAAAAAAATAGTCCCTCCGCGCGAAATCTCACCACCCCCCTGTATTAAATTAAAGGTATTCAACACAATCTAGCTAAATTTAGATTGACCAACAATTATCCTTAATGACTCTTAAGGATATTAGCCTGATAGTAGTATTATATGTATCGGAACGGGACTATGCTTAAGTACTGTTTATTACTCAATCGACCTGCAGCCAATCAGAGGCCTCCATTTGGTCACGTGACCCCCTCATTTGCATAATTACGTAATAGGCCACGCCCCCTCATTTGCATAATTACGTAATAGGCCACGCCCCCTCATTTGCATAATTACGTAATAGGCCACGCCCCCTTGATCACCAGCCAATCAGAGGCCGCCATTTGGTCACGTGACCCCCTCATTTGCATAATAGGCCACGCCCCCTTGATCACGTGACCCCCTCATTTGCATAATAGACTACGCCCCTTTGATCACCAGCCAATCAGAGGCTTCCATTTGGTCACGTGACTCCCTCATTTGTATAATAATGGATCACGTGACCCCCTCATTTGCATAATAGGACCACACCCCTTTGGTCACGTGACCGGAAGCGCTCTTTATTTGGAAAATAGACCACACCCCCTTGGTCACGTGACCTGAACCCCTCCCTCATTTGCATAATATAGATAATAGACAGACCACGCCCCCCTTTTGGTCACATGACTTGGACCAGCCAATGGGAGGCTTCTATGGGGGGGAGGGGCAGGGGGGGGGGAGGGGGGCACTTTAAGATGCATGGGGAGGGGAGGGGGGGAGGGGGGGCACTATTTTGGGGTGGGCGGGCACTTGGGGGGGGAGGGGGGGCCTTTGGGGTCTGCTGGGGAGAAAAAAAATAATTTTATCTGATCTCTAGGGAATCGCCTCCTCCCTACCCCCCTTTAGGGGGGTAGGGAGGAGGCGAGTCGGAGGTGACTGTAGAGGAGTTTTTCGGTGACTTGATGACTTTCAAACGACCATACTGATAGTTGATAAATTTGACTTTTGACTTGAATATTCTTGCGACTTTGCGACTTGTAAGCGAAAGCGAAAGCGACTTTGCGACTTGTAGCCCCTTAAAAGAGGTGACTTTGTAACCTCAGGGGGGAGATCCTTCTACACCCCCACGGAGGAGAAAGGATCTCGGTTGATTGACTGTACTTTGACTTGTTGTTGCAAAACGCGACTACACGCCGTCTTAGACTGTCTTACGGACCGGATAACAATAACCATAGTTACCTTGGTTACTGTTGATGACGCGTAATGAGCACCGTTGTCAAAATTAAGCTGACGTCAGCGGTCGGCTAGCCAGACAGTTTTTTTTGTCAAAATGACCGGAGCAGGTTACGTTGCGGTCGCTCAAGAGACGGTGATGGATCTGGTCACGAGGATACTGAAAGAAGGTCTACCTAGAACCACCACGCTAGTTTGAGCGCGGCGGCTATCAGTCATCATGGGGCCCTTGACGGGTGGGTCCTCCCCATGCAGCCGTATGTCGAATTTAAGAAATGCCCATGTCACATGTCACTAAGGGAGAAACGTTTTTGAAATATTTAGAACCCAAATTTGAGCATTCTGGTACATTTTTAAGGACCCAGACACATTTTTGGCGAAATGTTTAGGCTTGAAATGGTACTTTTCTGATGCACTCTTCGAACATTTTTTTTTCTCATGTCACTATGGTCCATGTCACATGTCGGACTTAAGAAATGCCCATGTCCCATGTCACTTAGATGACCATGCCCCATGTCGATTTTTTAAGATATGCCCGTGTCGTCGTATCGAATTTTAAGAAAATGACCATGTCACCATATCGAATTTAGGGGTCTAGGGACATCAGCATGTCCGGCTATCCTCCACAAATTTAGCTCTAAAATGTTTACTTTTTTTTGGGCTGATTTTTCATCATTTTAAAAAAACAATAGGATGTTGAAATGTTTGCTGTTGTAAATGGAAACAAAACAAAACAAGCGCATGGTAAGATTATGTCACATTGTAGTCGCGGGTCCGCTCGTGGCTTATCCAGCCTCTTCGTGGATCCGCGACTGACAATGTGATCATATACTAATCACCCGGCGTTTACGGTATTATATACTAAGGTATGAGACAGACCTTACAGAAAAGGTGTCTAAAAGCGCTGTGACCTGATTAAAATGATGTCAGCGGCGTCTGCTCGTCAGCGCCAGCTGTAGGACATACCATCCTGCTTTGCTGGATGTTTTGAAATATTTTGATTTAACTGATAATACCTGATAACAAGCCTCTGAAGCAGTTTTGATCGAGTACGTGTTCTCTACTTTTCCATTGATTAGCTGCTTCAGCAAAAAAATCGCGCGCGCACGGTCTAGATGACGGAGGCGCTAAAGCTCTGTTTAGAGAGTGGAAGTTGACTATAGACTCAGTACTAACTGAACGCCCGGGGTCACCCCTCATGTGGGTATATGTACAAGCTCAGGTTCTTCACTTTACGGCTTGACTAAAACTGAGACGCGTCCATGATAAACTCTAGCATTTTTTTTCTTTTCTAGGATCGAGAGATTTTAAATGGGGCGGTTATCTAAATAGCGTGGAACTAAAATCAGGCTGCGGCAGATAGTATCTCTGCGCACCTCAAGACTCACGTAGCTTTCACTCTCCAGCAGAGTTTTAGTTGTCGCTAATTATGGGCGGCGACCATCATGCACCGGCGGATATTGGAGAGTGTTGGAGAGCTGAAGCCTACAGACATATAAATAAATATCAATCGCTCTGGTGGAGACAAGTGTCGGAAATATCTCGCCATAGATTGGAACCAAATACTTATCTAATGGAATCGTTATCAGTTTTCAGTTTTCTTGCCGTACAAAATTTATTTCCCACTCTTCACGTGGTGATAGCTGAAGGTCACTCGTCGTAGGTACGTGTGACCGGAACACCCTTTTGGTTTTGGCGCGGGTTGACATCAGATTTGTACCGTACTGTCGCGATTAAGGGCTCTGAGGGAGCGCTTTTCAATTCGGTGAAGTTCTTACTCAGGAGCTATATACAAGCCAGGCGCTGGCGCTTATTCAAAGTCGCGATTTTAGTGCTTAAGAAAAAACATTTAGAGGCTCTTATACTCCGGCGCTTATTCAAGACCGGCGCACTTTCAACACTAGTTGCTTTATCGCGACCGTACGGTATGACTTTGGTGTCACAAGGTCCCAAACTCCAAATAAGGAAGTGAAACGACGTCGCCTGTCTACCTCGTGCGCGTCATAGCGTCGTCGAAAATAGTGTGACGTTAGCTGCTCTCAGGCGGTTAGGAAGTCAGTTCGACAAAATGGCTCACCGAGTGAACTTCGTGGCCGTTTCTCGATCTATGACCGATGCGGCCGTGGAGAAGGAATTCGTAGCCGCACTACAGAGAGAGGAGGCAGAGAGACAGCGTGCTGCTGCTGCAGAGGGTGTGGCCGTTGAGCTGATCACGGAGGTCACTGATCAACTCATCCGGCAGTGCGTCGAAGAAGTCAAGCAGCAGGTCTGCAGGGAGGAAGGCCTACCGCTCGCCGTCCTAGAGATGCTGAAGGACTACGACGTGATATGACCACACCCTCCGCCTCAGCAGCAAGGTCCCTGCGATCATCTCTACTAAACGGTCCTTTTCAGGACCAACCACTGATCACAAAAGTTGAAAATCAATCTCAATATAATATACGCATCAGAAAAACCCCTAATAGTCTCTACACTGAAACCCTCTTGAGTAGGTAGGTCGGGTTGGTGTTTTTTTTAGGAAGGGCATCAGGTCATCATGTGGAGGTCATCAGGTGTACTGTGTGCTGTCTGTCTGTCTGTCTGTCTGTCTGTCTGTCTGTCTGTGTGTGTGTGTGTCTGTCTGTCTGTCTGTGTCTGTCTGTGTCTGTGTCTGTCTGTCTGTCTGTCTGTCTGTCTGTGTGTCTGTGTGTGTGTGTGTGTGTGGTGGGTG
The DNA here is from genome assembly GCA_947462335.1 of Harmothoe impar. Lineage (NCBI taxonomy): Eukaryota > Metazoa > Annelida > Polychaeta > Phyllodocida > Polynoidae > Harmothoe > Harmothoe impar. Next base: position 89,507,810 of record OX381705.1, read on the forward strand.
TGAGCGTGTGTGAGAGAGCGTGTGAGAGAGAGCGTGTGTGAGAGAGCGTGTGTGTGTGTGTGTGTGTGTGCAGTGCGCGGCGTGTGTGTATCATGGTGTATGATGGTATCATGATGAATGTGACGTCGTATCGGGTCTAATCATGAGGGGAAGGGGATAGGCCGAACAAAAAAAAGTTGTGTTCCGGTAACCCGACCGACCCTATCATTTTGGCCCGACCCTAATCTTTTAAAATTTTTTTTTAGATTCTCCCTTATGTAGAGGGGGCCCCAGACGGGTAAAAAATCGACAAATCGACATGACCCTAGTGACAAGGGAAAAGACATATTCCTTAGAATCGACAAGTGACATGGGTATTCCTTAGAATCGACAAGTGACATGAGGGGTAGTGACATTTTTATAGTGTCAGTGACAAGGGACAAACCGCTTTTCTTAAAAATCGACAAGGGACATAGCCATTTCTTAAAAAAAAAAAAAATCGCCAAGTGACACAGCATCCCCCCGTCTAGGGGTCTATGTAGGGTATCACCAAAAGGGTTTAAAACATACATAACGGCCTTCAGCTATCTCAATTCTTATCCTTTGAAAAAGCCTAGAAGGGTGGGAAAATTCTTTTGTATGTAAAAACAGAACTGATAAGGGTTTTTAATTAGACAGATATTGGTTCTACACTATCAAAAAATAACCACTCAGTAAAAAAAAAAATATGAGATTCCGACATATTTTGGCATAGAAAAGAGATGGAATCTGGCGACCTAGATATATTTTTCCTCTGTCTATAGAACTGGTTCGGGCTCAAATCTATATTACTATAAAGTTGCACTCAATAAACCCTCCCGAAATACAACACAGTTATCGCCCTCTATTTTTGAGTTACTGCCTATTCTGACATTTTGAAAGGAGGTTTTGGTACAACATATAAGCTGCAAGTTATACACAGGGATTAATAATAAGACCCCAGACGGGTAAAATAGCCAAGTCAACAATGTCCTGTTTTAGCCAATATGGACAAAGAGACACGGGGCTGCTGGGAGTTGGCGACAAGGGGCAAGACGGGCAAGACTACTTCTCAAAATAGACAATGGACAAGACCTAGTTCTTAAATTCGACAAGGACCATTGTCATCTCTTATATTCGACAAGTGACACATGTGCCCCGTCTGTGGTCCTAATATAGATTTTCTAAAAGTAAATTTTCTGCACTGTGTGACAACGACCGATCAGCTAGATAGCAGAGATTTCCCCAACCTATTTTGGTTATTTTTCTATTCAGTTTTTGATCAGCGCACTATATCATCGTGTTTTTTTAAAAAATTTTAATCATAAATAATATGTAGACTTGGAAAAAAAAAAGAGCTGACACGCAAACTCCGACTCTCCCCCCTCCTACTCACATGTCGCTGTTTTGTCACTAAACCCAAAGACCCACCCACCCCGTAGGTTATATGCTGCACAACATGGGCGTAATTAATTACGCCGCGTGTTAAGCAGCATGGATCACTCTGGCCTCAAAGGTCTCAAAGGCCCCGTTGGATGGGGGCCCTTGTGGCACAACGAGTCAAAACGAGTTGATCCGTTTTTCAGATTACCGACTCGGTGAGAGGTTCTGACTATGTATACCTTTTATAACGCCTTAGATATGGTGTGGTATTTTTCATCTCGCTATAGTTTAGTTGGTATTCAAAGAAACTGACTCATTTCTATCAGAAATACACAATATTGAATTGTTTTTTATATTTTAATATATTAGAAGCGCGCTTTGTTGCCTATATAGCTCATTAAAATGTTCGTGAGCATCGTAGGAATGTACAAAATTCCTATTGTGGCGCCATCTGACGAAAGAGCGGGGAACTAAACTAGCGCGTTCGTTATTCGCATCTTTGACAGCGACTAAGAGACGCTCAAACTGTCTCTTATTTAGTTTGAACTTATCACAAAATTGTCTTTGATAGGTCGTAGATTGACTTCTGACTTTTTTTTCTTTTTTTTAGTTAGAATAAAAAACAAAAAAAACAGTGACGCCGACACAGACCTGCGCATTAACGCGCTCCACCGTCTTCAGAGGGTTAACCCTTTAAGGCCGACCAAAAATGTCTTTTTCTGGTGATGGGGGCGAGACATTTTCACAGGAGCTTCCCCTAGGGCCGAGCCTTTGCTGGTTCCCATAGAGTTATGTCGACTATAGTCGATGCTCGGCCAGCCATGGCGTCGACTATAGTCGATGCTCGGCCAGCCATGGCGTCGACTATAGTCGATGCTCGGCCCTAAAGGGTTAAGTCTATAGTACAGTAGATTCTACTGTGTACTTACACTAACAGTGCTACATATACATACCCGAGTTCTAAGTGGGGTTTTTTTTTTTAGGAAAAAAAGTGATCTACTCACCCAAACCGCTATTAGTAGGTAACCTGTATGAACCATACCGCAAACATCTGCCTCGTGACTGATAGTGTACCGGTGGTGAAGTGCTGTTGCAAGAACAATTGAGGCTCTTTATATAGCTGAGAGAGCGAATGTCCTAATCTTGTTTTCACCTTGAGCCCCACCCTATTCCAGAGAGGATATCAAAAATCACATGTACATGTATATGGGCTTATAGCTGGTGAATAGATAAAGCGGGACAACTGTGTATACAAAGACTACAGGGGGCGTTTTAACGACAGGTGTGACGCGCCAGCCCGTGGACGGAGCTTATGTTTTCACCTAGAGAGGAGATCAAGAGTGTATACAAAGCCTACAGGGGGTGATTAACGACAGGTGTGACGCGCCAGCCGGTGGACGGATGACTGCATCTTCTAAGCTTTGTTTTCACCTAGAGAGGGGATCAAGAGTGTATACGAAAAAGCCTACAGGGGGTGTTTAACGCGCCCGGATGACTGCATGTTATGGTCTAAGCCTGTTTTCAGCTAGAGAGGGACCTAATCACCTAAGCCCTTTCCACCCTTAAATCAATCTGATAATTGCCATAAAGGAGAGTAATGCGCGTTACATGTATATGGGATTATAGCTGGGTAAGAGATTAAGACGCTAGTCAACTGTGTATACAAAAAAAACTACAGGGGGTGTCTAAGGCCGAGTGTCATGCACCAGCGGGCGGACGGATGTCTGCCACTCTAGCTGTGACTACAAGCGCATGCGTGTGGTAGACAGCTTAAATCAAAAACAAGTTAAGCTCCTTATAGCTTCCTACTGACTGCGGATTCGAGTGCTTGAAAGATGGTCTTTTGTTTTTTTCAATCTATTTCCTCGGGGAGTCGAACAGGATTAAAGATGTAACGAACCCGCACCTACACAGGTAGACAGCTGGTCGCCTTCCTAGTGAGAGTTTTTCTCTTGAGTTAAGAAGCTTATCTCGGAGCCTAGTACATAAGCGAGAGTGAAACATGGATCCCACACACTTCTTCTACCACCTTCAGCATGGCGTCATCAGGAATCACTCTACGTTCTACCAAATGTGAGCATCCCGACACTACTACAGAGCCGCGACAACACCACACAGAGGAGACGTCCATGGTTACTGATGAGTTAACAAGTAGCAACGTGGAGGTTCGTTTTTATCAAGATTCGTACGGGTGGCTGGATAGTGTGAGGGCTACTTCTGCAGCTATTGCTGCTGCTCGTGCAAGACGTGAAGCTCGTACTGCCGTTCGTGCTACACATGCTGCATACGAAGTCGCTAATGTTGCTAACAACGCTGCTGTTACTCTCGCCGCTGCTGCTCGTGCTGCTAATGTCCTTGCTACTGTTACCGCTCTTGCTGCCGATGCTGCTGCTGCTGATGCTGCAGCGACTGCTAAAGGTGACGCTGTTGCGGCTGCTGCTAGGGCTAGTGCTATTAATGCTTGTACAGCTGCTAAAAACATAGCCTGTTTCGCTGATGCTAGTCGCAATGTCGCTGTTGCTGCTATGGCTGATGCACATGATGCTAAGTTACGGGCTGTTGCTTTTGCTGATGTTGCTGTTGATGCTGAAGATGCTGCTGCTGCTGCTGCTGCTGAAGATGCTACTGCTGCTGCTGCTGCTGCTGAAGATGCTGCTGCTGCTGCTGCTGCTGCTCTAGACACCTATGACGCTGCTGCTGCTGCGGCTGCTGCTCTAGACACCTATGACGCTGCTGCTACTGCTGCTGCTGAAGATGCTGCTGCCGCTGCTGCTGCTCTAGACACCTATGACGCTGCTGCTGCTGCTGCTGCTGAAGATGCTGCTGCTGCTGCTGCTCTAGACACCTATGACTAAACTTAGTAGGTGTTATTTACAAACAAAGAGAGCCACGTGGTGTTGTTGTGGCTTATTATGCAAAATGAAGAGGTCGCGTGACCACGGGCTGTTGCTTTTGCTGTTGATGTTGCTGCTGCTGCTGCTGCTGCTGCTGCTCCTGCTGCTACTGCTGCTGCTGCTACTGCTGCTGAAGATGTTGCTCCTGCTGCTACTGCTGCTACTGCTGCTGCTGCTGCTGCTGCTGCTGCTGCTGCTCTAGACACTTACGACTAAACTTAGTAGGTGTTGTTTACAAACAAAGAGAGCCACGTGCTGTTGTTGTGGCTTATTATGCAAATTATGAAGAGGTCGCGTGACCACGGGCTGCTGTCTGCTGCTGCTGAAGATGCTGCTGCTGCTGCTGCTGCTGCTGCTACCTATGACTAAACTTAGTAGGTGTTATTTACAAACAAGAGAGCCACGTGGTGTTGTTTACAAACAAAAGAGAGCCACGTGGTGTTGTTTACAAACAAAGAGAGCCCCGTGATGTTGTTGTGGCCTATCAAATTTATCAACTATCAGTATGGTCGTTTGAAAGTCATCAAGTCACCGAAAAACTCCTCTACAGTCACCTCCGACTCGCCTCCTCCCTACCCCCCTAAAGGGGGGTAGGGAGGAGGCGATTCCCTAGAGATCAGATAAAAAAAATTTTTTTCTCCCCAGCAGACCCCAAAGGCCCCCCCTCCCCCCCAAGTGCCCGCCCACCCCAAAATAGTGCCCCCCTCCCCCCCCTCCCCTCCCCATGCATCTTAAAGTGCCCCCCTCCCCCCCTGCCCCTCCCCCCCATAGAAGCCTCCCATTGGCTGGTCCAAGTCATGTGACCAAAAGGGGGGCGTGGTCTGTCTATTATCTATATTATGCAAATGAGGGAGGGGTTCAGGTCACGTGACCAAGGGGGTGTGGTCTATTTTCCAAATAAAGAGCGCTTCCGGTCACGTGACCAAGGGGGTGTGGTCCTATTATGCAAATGAGGGGGTCACGTGATCCATTATTATGCAAATGAGGGAGTCACGTGACCAAATGGAAGCCTCTGATTGGCTGGTGATCAAAGGGGCGTAGTCTATTATGCAAATGAGGGGGTCACGTGATCAAGGGGGCGTGACCAAATGGCGGCCTCTGATTGGCTGGTGATCAAGGGGGCGTGGCCTATTACGTAATTATGCAAATGAGGGGGCGTGGCCTATTACGTAATTATGCAAATGAGGGGGTCACGTGACCAAATGGAGGCCTCTGATTGGCTGCAGGTCGATTGAGTAATAAACAGTACTTAAGCATAGTCCCGTTCCGATACATATAATACTACTCCTGATGCTTGTGGAACACAAAGAAAAGGAAAAAAGCATATGCTACGGGGGTTATTTGTCTTCTGGAGGGCATTCAGATTTGAGTGCATTACGTATTGGCCCTCATAAGAAAATCATATTTTTCTACTATTTCCACACAGAAAAAAATCTCCCAATAATTTCTTAATGAAAATGCAGGCATGCATTCTAAATTATGATCATTAGGAACATGTTGAAAACAAGAAAACATGGGGTCACAGGCAAAATCAAATTATCCTGAATTAATCAAAATAAAAAATAGTCTATCAACTGTATGAGCCTATGGGCATGACAAAAAGTAAAAATAGTGATGCAAGATATGGCACTTTAATGGTAGATAAAGGTAGATCATGACATTTAAGTAGGCCCTATACTGGTATGAGAAATCTGCAAATATCATGGTTTCAGGTAGTTTCGTTTTTTACCACCAGGTGCCGTAGGCATAGATTGTGTTGTAATCTCTAGTTTTGGAAAATGCACCACCATCTAACAGCCAGGTCTCAGCAACATTATGTTTCTCTCACCTCATCCCTATAATATTGTATAAAAATGTTGGCCCTCCCCCCCACCCCCAACCTGCCCTGCCAAAAAAAGTCATTGATTTTGTGAAATGGACTCATCTCCTGACCCCGATCTGATCGGGGAACACTGGACAGGGTAAAGGAGGCACAACCTCAGGTCTCCCCTAATATAATAATAGGCAGGTTGAAATTGAGTGTGGCAGACCCCTTTGAGCTATAGCGCAGGCTTTTCCGCTAAAAAGGGGTGTCATTTTCTTGGTCCCCCCCATTCAAGGGGTCCACATTTTTTGCCCCCCCCCCGAAATCCACCAACCGCCCCTCCCTGTTGTTAAAAAATGACCACTCCCTAACGAGGTTATAATGGTGTTGGGAGGGGGGTGACAAATCAGTTTCAGCTGGTTTCAGACTTTGAGGAAATCTATACCCTGCACCTGTGGTCTGTGGTTCATTTATTAGTAACTGGGGGAGGTGGCGTAAAGACCCGCCCTGAGGGGGGAGGGTAAAAAAGTCAGACCCCCTTGAGGGGGGGGGGTGGGCATAAACATTAGGCCTATGCCCCTTTTTAGCCAAATAGCCCTATGTAACTATAGTTCAAAGAAGGGAAGCAAAAGGTTTTTGAGGGGGGAGGGGGGCCCATAATCGTCCACGCACTGTCGAGTGGGGGGGGGGGGGAGATTTTCGCATCTCTGCGTGAAATCTCACCACCCCCCCTGTAACTAATAAATGAACACTCCCTTAGTGTCTGTCTTGTGTCATTATCATCCTAGTTTGATTCAACCCACTGGTTTTGCTAGTGCATTTGGGGGAACATGAGCATGACACCTATGTTCATTGAAATAACAGAAATTTAAAGGTTGAGAAATAACAAAGAGAACATAGGCCTGCTGTCAGATAAGGCCTGTGAGTGTGAATACAAATCATAAAATGATGTGGGGGGGGGGGGGGGTACAGGTCTGTGTTACGTAATTATGGAGGGGGGGTCTGGCATTTTGTTACAGTGTGTTACAAGGGGGGGAGGGGGGTCAAAAAGTGGCCAAAATTGTGTTACGTAATATTTGAATGGCCCCTAAGAGTAGCGATCAACCTTAAAGGCGCACTGAGTTGAGGACCTAGCCCTGCCGAGTTTCGTACGCAAATGACGTCGTGGGTTCAGTGCGCCTGGAAATTTGCCAATATTTTGGCAATTTTAACATATTTTTCATCAAAAATGTAAAAAAATTTTTTTTTTTAAAGTTTTCCCCAAATCATGATTTTTATGATGCGCGCGGTGATGAGAGACAACTTTTTTTTTTTGAGTGGCCTAAACTGACCCTGGCACCCAGACCCTGTCCTGAGAAACGGATGGTTGGCAGCACTGTTTCTAGCTAGGCGGTACTGTTTCCCGCACTGTTTAAATTGACACGGCCTGTTATTTGCCCATGCAGCGCCTAGTATGATCCACATTCTGGATTAAAAAGGGTTGATCCTATAGTATAGCTGACACTAATCGGGCCTGTTGACCCTTGATGTCCCACTGCCACCATTTCCACACGTGACGTAGCAAAGGGGGCGCGCCTGGGCCGCGACCCCGGGCCGCGACCTCCACTCAGTCGCTGTACAACTCTCAGGACGTCAACATGTCGAAAAACGCAGCAGGAGGAGCTCCCATCTTTAATGAAGGAGAAGATCACAAATCTGACTGGAAAGATGCCGACGCCGGGTATGACGATGCTGATGAACATCTTGTGATCAAAGGGAAACCAGTAATGGAAAGATGGGAAACCCCGTACATGCATGAACTGGCCATCATCGCCGCCTCAAACGGTATGTCGACATAGCAATAACTCATCATATTCTTCATAATTTATTATTTTTTCGCTCTGCATTGCTCTTCTATGACTTCTCATTTTCTAGTCTAGAATCTACTCCATATGGGCATATGCTGTGGGCATTCTGACAAAGTTGAAAATGTAATTGTAACATTTTTTCGAGTCTAAACCTAGATCTAGATGTAGGCCCCTATCTAGGCCTACACTACAGTGGATCCGGGTGTGGATCTTTGAATGATTTTTAATAATAGGGAAGGTTTCTATACTCAGTCGAGTTCAATGATCATTGATGAATCAAAATTGCCGGTAAGTTATCTTTAAACTCAAAGACTGCTAGCGAGGAAAGCACATATTATCCCATCTTGATATTAAAGCTAAATCTACCTCGGTCGGCAGGGCATAATTAACGCGTGCGTCCTTTCAGTTTCAGTGGTTGCTCGGAAACTCGTCCGGCTATTGCTTAGCCTTAGGGACGTTTCCATGACGTGTTACCTGTCTCTGGTGTTACCAGGGTGACACGTCACATATATTACGACATTTACATACAGGTAAACAACATGCTCCCAGGCACGTTATGGGGATCAAACAATAGCCGAGGTTACGCTGGCGGCCTGCGGGCCGTATTTAACCCGCAGGTGTAGGCTAAAATTTCGCTTGTCAATCATCCAGGTTCAGGCCCTTTCTACCAGGTGACTCCTCTGTCTCCCACTGTGTTTTACATTATGCAATTCGCCACCTGTGGCTGTACACCAGAACTATGCGTCAGATTTTGGCCAGGCCTGATCCCGCCTGGCTCACAGCACTAATTGCTCTACACCTGCGTGTACATACGTACACGCAGGTAGCCAGCGTATAGCCGAGGTTAGATCTTCCTCTGCTACTATGTCACAGTGTGGTGATTTGGGGGGGGGGGGGGGGGAGGGGGGGGGGCAAACAGAGGCCTCCAGTGGTTAAATAGGTAGTTCTACCATGAATCCTGATAGGAATCATTAGACCAAATTTTATCAGATGTACTCACTTGAGGTGTATAGTTGTAGTATAGTCTGCATATACTAATTTTATAACAAACTACAACTCTTTACACTGGGTAGGTTCCGTATATATAGGCCTACGCCACACACCCATGGCGATTATACAACGCAATAGTATTGCATGGGTGCCTGTCTTAGGGAGGATTCATTATTTATGGCATGGGTGGGAGTGAGCGTTTGGCAAATCAAATACGTCAAAAATAATTGCCCCCCCCCCCTTGAAATAGGTTTTCAAAAAGCGCCCCCCCCCCCCTTACCCTGGATCGTTTTCAACTTTATTACAAAAACAATGTTGGTGTATACTACGTCTCATGATACTTGCTGGTGAGTGATAATAGTCAAACCTCAGACACTCGATCACTGTTTTTCGACTTACATACCCTTGAGTTTAAGGGCCCCAGTGCTTATAAATTGGAAGCTCCCGTACTCTCAGTGCTTACATGAGGCCGGCACTTTTTTGAAGACTGACAAAATGGTGGGCTAATCTGAGTGTCAAAAGTGATACAGTGAGAATTTTGCTGGGAGTTTGAGGAAAATTTTTGAATTAAAAAAAAAATTTGACAAAATTTGGTAGAATATAACATACCGTACCGTCGCGATAAAGCGCCTGGTCTTGAATAAGCGCCGGTCTTGAATAAGCACCGGGGTGTAGGGGCTTCCAAATACTTCTTAAGCACTAAAATCGTGATCTTGAATAAGCGCCTGTCTTGTATAAGCGCCTGGGTAAGAGCCCCTTCAAATTGAAGAGCGCCCCGGCGCTTAATCGCGATGGTACGGTAGGTTGTTACCGAAGTTCGCGACATTTCAACGTACTAAATTCGCAAGATTTTTAGGAATATCCCTAAAAAAAGAGCTCCCCACATAAGAATAGGGTTTAAAAAAAGCCCCCCCCCCCTTTGAATACCCCTCAGCAAATTTGCCTCCCCCCCCCCCCCCTCTAATGCTCACCCCACCCCGGCCATATATAATGAACCCTCTCTCAGTTTCTATGCTTTATTGGGCTCTCAGCCACATAGACCAGCCCCCCCTCCCCCCCCCCCCCCTCCCCCCTTGGCTCGGGTCAGCATATAAGGGTTTAGGTGCTTGGCTTCACCTTCCTCTGATTATGTAGGTCAGGCTATTGCAGTTGTCTCAGATCTGCTGAAGGGGAGGGGGGGAGCAATGTGCACAAATGCACAAATGCAATCCAGAGGCAGTGTTGGTGATTGTTAGGTGCAGATCTCGGTACCCCTCCAGCGGCAGTCGGAGTGGAGAGTGTGGGCGTTGGTGGTTTAAAGGCCCAGCGCCCCTATATATATAGCTGAGTACCTGTCCCGACTGCACTCTGACTGTTACTGGACGTGCAGTAACATCTGCGGGTTTAAGGTGGCCAGCGGGCAGCCGCATAAGTTCAACTTCAAGTGTCAAGTTTCATTGGTTTTTATTTTGTCTAGACATCGGTACACTCACTAAGTATTAATGATCTGCCGTCTAGTACTAGAAGGGTATTTCAGTTCTCGTGCATAGGTTATGACCCTTTATCAATAGCAATTGCTTCAATCTAATATCTTAATTCTAACAATGATGATACCTCGCACGACCCTATACTAACAGTTTGGTCTCTGCCTTCACATTTCTCAATATAACCAAGTACCTTACTAATAACAACAGGTAGCTATGGGGTGACGGGGGAGGGGGGTGGGTTTAATGGATGTAGTAGGGATGAAGGTCTTCAAATTCTTAATCCTAAGTGTTCCGAAGACCTATAATTTTAATTTTTTTTTTTTTTGATTGGTCACCTTTATAGTCATAATGAAAAGTAAGCCCTCGGTGAGTGAACTACTGTGTGTGTGCGGGGGGGGGGGGGGGGGTTGATAAACTTGATAAGCCTCCATGTTGAGGGGGGGGGGGTAGCGGGCGTGTCTGGACCGCCCTTCCAGAATGACGTGTCTGGGATTGCGACATAGGTTTCGGGGGGGGGAGGGGGGGGGTCCCTAAACTGCTCTCCCAGAGTCCCAGTCTGGTAGGGAAGTTAAACCAGATGCCAAAACCAAGATTAGATGAGATAGTTGCGTATTATAGCAGATTAACAATGCAAATACTAAAAACAGTTATTTTGCATCTTAGATTAGATAAGACTGCTGTGTTGTACGTAGCAGATTAATGATGTAAAGACATCAACTCGCGTGGCCTTCAATTCTCTACATCAATGGGACTGCCGTATTCACTGTGAAATAACTATGTTTGCCTCATGACCTCTACCCCCCCCCCCCCCCCCCACACCATCAACGAGCCTAAATAGCGTACACATTAAGATCAATGCCTTCACCTCTCAGGCTGTGCCCACCGACCCACCCCCTTTATGTCTAACATTGACCGTCAATATTACGTAGAAAAAAAGACGGAGAATCACTGGCAACAATATATGTGTAATACCTGGATGCTTTATAACGCCTACTGGTATGCTGAGAGGGTAAGAAGGGCTATAAGTAGTCCTACCACTTATATACAAATAACTGGTTAGGAGTAAGTAAAGACTAACTAAAGGCAGTTATTGTTTTACAACTCATGCATACATTTCCATTGCAGGGGGGCGAGTCTTGGAGATCGGTTTCGGGATGGCCATATCCGCCACCAAATTCCAGGAGTTTGACATTGACGAGCATGTCATTATAGAGTGTAACGATGGTGTCTTCAAACGGCTGGAATCCTGGGCCGCCAAACAACCACACAAGGTCACAACACAATCACATTGATATGCTATAGGGAGGGACATGCTTAGTAACACTAGATAAATGATCGTGAGTTACTTGTGACTTTCTTAATGTAATTCCCCCTCTCCATGACTTATCATACATCGTTTATCATATACAATGTAGTAACTTAATCAGGATCATATACCATTTGCCTTTCATGTTTATACATTAATAGTACCAAATGTGATTGTGTCAGCAGGGGGTGGGGGGTGGGGGGGGGGGGAGTGGATCCCTCTAAGGAGTTGCATGTACCAGACAGCGGCAGAAATGATAGTAAAAGATGTGCAATGTCCTCCGATTACAGGTGACACCACTAAAGGGTCTGTGGCAGGACGTTGTGGGCACACTACCAGACAACAGTTTTGATGGTTAGTATGGCAGGTATTTATATATATACAGTACGACACCTACCTCTGTCTGAGGAGTCATCACCCTATAACACATCACATTGTAGGTATCATGTACCACACCTACCTCTGTCTGAGGAGTCATCACCCTATAACACATCACCTTGTAGGTATCATGTACCACACCTACCTCTGTCTGAGGAGTCATCCCCTATAACACATCACCTTGTAGGTATCATGTGTGACACCTACCTCTGTCTGAGGAGTCATCCCCCCTATAACATATTACCTTGAAGGTATCATGTGTGACACCTACCTCTGTCTGAGGAGTCATCCCCCCTATAACATATTACCTTGTAGGTATCATGTGTGACACCTACCTCTGTCTGAGGAGTCATCACCCCTGTAACACATTACCTTGTAGGTATCATGTACCACACCTACCTCTGTCTGAGGAGTCATCCCCTATAACACATCACCTTGTAGGTATCATGTGTGACACCTACCTCTGTCTGAGGAGTCATCCCCCCTATAACATATTACCTTGTAGGTATCATGTGTGACACCTACCTCTGTCTGAGGAGTCATCCCCCTATAACACATCACCTTGTAGGTATCATGTACCACACCTACCTCTGCCTGAGGAGTCATCACCCTATAACACATCACATTGTATGTATCATGTACCACACCTACCTCTGCCTGAGGAGTCATGAGGCCAGAAAAAACATTTTTGCTTTCTCTACCCAAAAAACTCTTTTTTTACTAAAATACTTTTTATTACTGAAAATTATACGAAAATGGGAGGAATTTTGTCTCAAAATCCTTTAAAAAAAAAATTGGTAAAAGAAAAAAAAAATCGACCTACCTACCCTATTTTTTTGGGCCATGTTACCTGAACACAACTATTCATTATTTTTGGCCTTACCCTATAAGACATTACCTTGCAGGTATCATGTACGACACCTACCCGCTGTCTGCGGAGACCTGGCACACCCACCAGTTTGAGTTCATTAAGGGGCACGCCATGCGGCTGTTGAAGCCTGGAGGAGTGCTCAGCTTCTGTAACCTCACCTCCTGGGGGGAGCTGATGGCAAACAAATATACAGACATCACCACCATGTTTAAGGTAGGCGACGCCACAATGTGTAGATTTACTCATAACTTGACCTAATTAAATGTTGTGATGTCATAATATTGCCCATAATTCTCTGTGTTCCCATGATGCACCTGGATACTATGAATACAGGAATCTCATTGACTATGATTGTACCTAGACCTAGTTTGGAATAAAACTGGATCACAAAAACTTGAATTCTACCGCATTGGATCTTCCGGTTTGTGGAGCTCTTCTCAAACATCAATGTATAGATTTAATGGCCACATTGTGCTTTAATGTGCTATGCCATTTATCCTCATGAGATATGAATTAAACCCGGGCTATGGGAACTCTACCTGGTCTGTATTCATGCATCATACCGACAGATGCACAGATGGCACAGCACATAAAAGTAGTATGCGACCATTAATTTCGCGTTCTAACTGGTATATATGAAATAATCCAATACAATTTATACTGTACTTGGCAAAAGAAAATCAATAGCCATTTATTTGCTCGTAATTCTGTGTTTTGCTAGCATTAGGAGTATTTAAACGTACAAACTGACTGTTGGGCTTTTTGGGTGGTATGTAGACAAAGGTGCACAAGTAGAGTTCCTCACTGAGGGTTATTTCACGAAGCGAAGCCTCGTGAAATAACCCTCAGTGGGGAACTCTACAAGTGCTCCTTTTTGTTTATTTCATGTCTTTATTACCAATATTTGTCAAAATTCCACTTAATTACTCTGAAAAAGCTACTTCATAGCAGTTAAATCAACAATTTTGATGATTTGACTAGCTGTGAAATGCGGGCGAGGATTATTTCACGGGGGGTGTTAAATACGGCCTTCCTTGGTTAAGTGAATGGGAGTGCTGTATTTACCATGAAACACAAGACATATCCTACTACTTCCATCCAATGCTAACTGCCACATGTGTGATTGTTCCTCCACCACCAGGAGACGCAGGTCCCCCACCTACTGGAGGCCGGCTTCCTGCAGGAGAACATCAGCACCAGGGTCATGCCCATAGAGCCCGAGCCCGGCTGTAAATACTACCAGCACAAGCTCATGATCGCACCTACCTGCCGAAAAGCATAACTTCTCTAACTCCAGAGCTAACCCGATAAGGACAGCATAGCGCTTCCCTGTGATGTGCCATTTGTCGTCGTGATGCTTGAATATGCATTCAGGCATCATGCTGACCCTCTGGGGTTGATACAATACCGATGGGTCAGCATCATGCACAAATGCAACACTGCAGAGTTACTCATAAGGACTGCATTTGTGCATCATGGCAACAAATTTACATGAACCATAAGGCATCATGATCATGCGGTCCTTAAAGGGTTAGTGACATAGGCTACATTGTACATGTATAACTAACATAGTGGTTCTCGCTGTATATTTCTTTCACCATCTATTCTAACAGAGATTCTAACAACGCTATTTCAACCTCAGCTCAAGATCGTCTACGCATCTATTCTAACATCAGCGATAGCTGACTAAATGTGTATTTTATCATAAAAACCTGTGTATCCATACTGTTATCTGCCATGTATGATATTATGTGAATAAAAAGATTAAAGTGGATACCTGATATGGCACGTTCTGTTATCCTTGACCTCTAGTTCAACTGTTGACTTGAAGTAGGCCTTTGCAATGTACCATTGTCCATCCGAGTATATACTATATTAATCAGTGCGTACCTTACCTGGGTCCTGTATCTCCTCAAATTTGCGGACTTCCACAAATTTGCAGACCTCAGCAAATTTGCTTTCATAAATTTGCAGAGCTCCGCAAATATATACAGAGGTCGGTATTTGTATGCTTAAGTACTAGAAAACGAAATTTGCGGACATCCACAAATTTACGGTGTACACATTTGATAAATTTGCGGAGCTCTGCAAATATATACGGGGTTCCGCAAATTTGTGGAGAAATAGCACCCAGCTTACACTACAAAACCTACACTGGATGGATCTTGTGATAAGATTTCTTAAAGCTTGACTATTCCAAATTCACGTACAGACATCAGGGAAAGTGTCAAGTTTGTTAGGCAGCGTAGCAAAACAAGGCCAACCCTAGATCTATATTTATAACCGATTAAATTATCCCGAGTAGGGTGTTCCATCAGATACACACCGGGATTTGAAAATACATAAAATTCCAATTCCAATATATCAGTGTGTAAATGGACTAGGCATTTAAGTATTTTACTGACATCATATGAGTTAGCTATAGCTAAGATGTCTGTTTTAAGGAACTAATGGTGTAAATGTGACCATGACTGCTTAAACTCAGGAAAAGGCATTAATAAATATTGAAAATGTATCAGATGGATTCCACTATTTAATAGCATAGGTAACAAAAGTCAGATAAACACTTCTGTTCAACTTAATATTTCCATGTCTTGAGGGCCTTGGCAATATGTATTTTTGCTAAAGCATTGGCAATACTAAAATTGTTCATTCTGTGGGATATGCCCCAATATACTTAGACTGTTTGGTTTACTGGGGAATACATATCGGGGATATGATCAGGGTAGTGGCAAGCAGTTTCAAAGTGGGAAGACAAGGGGTGTTCTGGCCAATTTTGACCTTTTTCAGCTTGAACTTTTAGAGGTTTGACTTTTTTGGAGGTTGACCAAAAGTGTCCAACAACAATTTTGGCCTCATTACAGATGATCCGGTTTAGTTGAATTGGTCCTTGAAAAATGCAAAAGAAATACAACACTCTCGAACATAGCCCCAATTGTTACTACTGGTATATTCAAAACACTTGAGAGGTTGCATCCCTTCCCATGCCTGTTTTTTTTCCTTTGTCCTTTTTTCTATGTAACTCATAGCAGTGATATTCCATTACACATATATGGCCCGACCGACCAATAGCTTATCCACAAATGGTATCCGGTATTGATAACATGAGTGGTACTTGTAGCAGTGATATCCCCATACTCCTGGATAATGTAAGTGTTTTTTGTCTGTCCCCAGGGTCCCGTTTCTCCACAAATTTGCGGAGGTCCGCAAATTTGCGGAGGTCCGTAAATTTACTTCCATAAATTTGCGGGGGTCCGCAAATATATATGGAGCTCCGTATTTGTATACTTAAGTACTAAAAAACAATGTCCATATATATTTGCGGACCTCCATAAATATATGGAGAGTGTATTTACGGACGTCCGCAAATTTACGGACGTCCGTATATTTGTGGAGAAACACCATCCAGGTGACATTAGATAAGGCGCCTATCTGTCACTATCTCAATGAGTGGCTGACGTGCTAACGGGGTACTCTTCTACTGTTAAGCCTTTAGTTGGGACCGCTTAGTACTTCAGTGTGTTATGCCCTTTATCGTCATAATGCTAGCCCTGACGAGTAACTCGCTGCATTCAAGCATCATACTAGGCCTTCAGGGTTGATGCACTTCTGGCGGGTCTACTCATGACACAATAGGGCTGCATTTAAGCATCATGCCGACAGAGGGTATAGCACCCTTTAAGGACTGCATCATGCTTTGATAAATCATATGCCAATTGTCGTTATAATACATGAATATAGTCATGGGAAGAAACTCACCAGTGCTACATATATACTCCTGATGACTCGGCATGATGCATTAATGTAGGTCTGCGTAGCAGACTCTCAGCACGACGACAAAGGGCATCATGATACGTCAAGGCAATAACTATGCTGCCTGAAAGATGGGGGGGGGGCAGTTATGAAGTGTTTACAAATACCATTGTACAGTGTTGTAGACCTATCAGTGCACGACCAGCAGTGTAGATAACCAGGCAACACCTTAAATGATAAGTACCTTCAAGAGGCAAGAGATGTCAGCTTGTGTGGGAATTCGACGATTTATTGGATTATGGCACCTTGCGTAAAGCTATTTATAATTCCGCCCCTGAGGATCCCAGTTTTAGGCTAAAACTTCAGAGACAAAAAACAAACATTGGTTAAATTGATGTAATGGTGAGATGGGCCCGGCGACCTGCGCCACACCGCTTTGGACCTTTGACAGTCGCCGAGAGAGACTTTGAACATCTTGGACTTGTAGTGGGTCCTGCTCATACCACCATGGTCAGAGTACAATTCGGGTATGTTTCGTTAACCCTCTATCGCCATGAGGCACGAATGCTGACAATACGGGGTTCGCATGGGAACACCCCATCAATGCAGCCCTGTGCCCTGCAATTATATCAATCCATAAAGTTTATGGTATATAAATGTAGACTATTGATACAGGACTTTCTTTTAATTTCAGAGGGATATGTATTAGGTATATCTTTCTATATACATCCAAAATTACATTCCTCATGAAATGAGATGTAACGGTCTACTAAGTACACTACTAGATCTAAAGTTAAAATGACACAAGCGACACTTCACGGTTTTAGATTTTATTGTATATTTTCCTTGATAAACTGCCGACATAGGACATACACTCGCTGGTATAACAACATGGTCAGAAACATTATACCATTTGTTAGAACATATACAAAATTGATAATCACTACAGGGAACGTTCACCAATGATGTCACTAGTCCCCCCTCCCGCCTCCTTGTCACTACTCTCGGAGAATTAGCTATATGAATGTAAAATCCAGGTTAGAACCTGGTGACGTTATGTTTGAACGTTCCCCAATACATGTGGATTACAATACGTGACAATATCTCTAATCCACACATTTAATACATTGAAAAAGGACAATTCACAAATTTAAGACATATACACTTTGATTTAACCATGCGTAATAAAAGACAGATTATTGTAGGAGATGATGAGAATGCATTTTATACTGGCATTCTCACAATGAACGTCCTGAGATTTCAAAGGATGAATGGACGGACCATAATTAGGAACACCAACAACCCAAGAGAAGGTCGCTATAGATAGGACACTATGTTTTTCAGTTACAGGGGATGTCCTCTATATCCCGAAATGACCATTCTTACCTCATGCATGGACAGACTCGTGTCAGAATTGATGGGGTGTTTGGGGAATCCCTCTGGTGCTGAAGTCCTTCAATATGTGACTATATTGTACAGTGGTAAAAAACGAGGAATCTTTTCAATAATCCATTCCAAAACTGTTAGCTACATTCTTGATACATGCTTATGCCCCTGCACTAAACTAATTGGCATTTTCTATACAACTGTACCCCTCACAGAGGAGTTTTCTTACTGCTTATCTATACTCATGATTGTCTTTCTTCGTCATACATGATCAATATGATATTGGTGATTTGAATCATAAGTCCCATTATCATATCTTATCAACATTAATGTATAGTTTGATTCTGCTTGGATTCTATGGGGCGTTTGGGTGGGACTGATGTAATGATTCAGGGGCGCAATGTCGATAATAGAGAGTCCGGATTAGAGGCGTGGAACCCAGAATTACATGATTGTACCTTGACACATATATACGCCTATTGTGTGTACATAAAGTAACCACAATCATACCATTATTGGGGCCTACATGGTTGCTTACATGTCACTAACACACTTAATGTGTTTTTAATTGGCGGTCCATGTAAGGACCTAACTCATGGAACACACCTACTATAATATTTGATGTGACCTCAATCAGTGTCATTGTAAAACATGCAAAGATGATATTTATGATTGTGAATTCTACTTATACAAGTCTAAATCTCAAATTTCCTCAATTTTCTCACATCTGTTCCAATTGATCCAATTGAGCACCTTCCAGTGTTACGAGTGCTGTGGAATAGCAAATCATTGTGTCTAGCCCCGTATTCACTGTATACTATCAGAACTTCTAATGCAGCCCACCCTCATCCATCGTGTCACCTGTCACACATGAACCAACATGACCTTTGACAACGGTTATGTAGATAAAATAAAACAATGACATATGGAATGGAGGTGCCTTGCATAATATGTATGAACAATAATTTACTTTAATAGTTCCCGTTAGTACCTCTTGATTAGCAAGAATCGGAGAGAAATGGGGTGTTTTTGGGCACTTTGAAAAGGGGGGGTTTGCACTCCATGGCAGATAAGTCCTGTTAAACTTCTAGATTTCCAATTCGTTCTATTCTTTTCTGTAATTTCTTCAAAATGATGTCCACATAATGATTATCATAGTAACAGACATATGAAGAGTGGTCGCAGACCCCATTGGCGGAGACATACTTATAATGTGCGTATACAGCATGACATAACTATAGACAACGATGCAGTGTAAATCAGTTTTCGATAAAAATGAGAAATGCTGCCTTATTCTTATTGCTAATATCTTTGATAGAGTTGAGGTAATGATACAATATAGGTAACATAAAGGTTATTAGTGAACCTTACATGGCACAGTTATTTCTATCGACTACACAAATCATTCTAGTCTGGTCCCCATCTGGTCCCGTTTTATAAATATTCATTCATGATTGTACAAACTCATTGGTTAGAATTTGTATACATTATACTAAAAGGGACATATAAGACTATGTACATACATTGATCTTACTATTCACACTATAGGGCTGCCTACAGCTTAAATGTGTTATTCCATTTGTCGTCATGATGCATCCGAAAGGCCCTTACACAGAAGGCACATTCATGCAATCTATCACTACTGAAAGGTCGGCATGACTTGAAGTTCAATACAGCACTGGCGAGTCACTATAGTGCTGCAACTCGCCTGTGTTGCATTCATGCATCATGACGACATAACGCATCGAAGCACCGTGCGGCCCCTAAAGGGTTGACAGTTTACATCTATATACAAGGTATACAGGCATTTACTAAAAATGTGTTCAATATATCATGGTGATTCTAAATCGCTACTGGTATGCCTCATAATCTCTCAGTAGACAGGTTGGTAGATTGCTCCGGTTGAATAGCAATGAGATAAGTATGCATGACTGTGACAAGTCTGTTGTTTTAAATAGCTTCATAATCATACATCATATTGGTTTAATACAGTGAACTATGATAATATTGGTATTAAACGACGGCGTGATGCCTCGAGGCTTCATGTACACTAGTCTCCGTGAAACGCCAACACCGCTAGCGAATAACTCGCCGGCACTGCATCGGTGTATCATGCTGATCCTTCAGCGGTGTATACACATGGGTATAATGCATTACAGCACTATGCGGGCCTTAAAGGGCTAGCTGCGTTAAGGGTTGGGTAGTGGACATGCACTGATGTGTACGGCCTGTAGCTGGTACATATTGTGCCAGTGTGCACGGGCATCATTGATATACAGGTTCTTCATACAGCCGTTGAAGAACTCCCCCGTTGTCGAGGCCCCTTGTGGGTTGGCATAAACTACAGGGACAAGAAGAAAATAAATTAAGCATACATCAATATAAACGGGAACTGGTTTTGCAGTTATACTTATTGCATTTAATGAATCGATAAAGGGTCACGGGATATATCAGCATATAACATTACAGGGATAAACAGGGAAATGACAGTTTTCTTCATCATCGTGGGTTGTTTTCAACCGAGGATGTTAGATTTACCCCTGTTAGGACAGCATAGTACTTATACGCAATGTTACCGTTGTCGTCATGATGTATCAATGCAAGCCTGGCGAGTAACTCGCCAAGGGCTACATGAATGTACCATGGTGACAAAGGTCAAAACAAATTAATTCACTATGCGGCCCTTAAAGGGTGAAGCCTCTAGATGGGCGGGTTATTGTTCTTTGTATCCTGCACATAATAATCACCATACAAAATTTAAATATTAATTTATTTTATTCAATCTATCTACCACCACTCCCTGTGTGACTTATAGAAGTTGTGCGCACCTGGGAAGCCGCCTATGAAGAGTGGGTGGTAGGTGTCGAGGACCTCCTCTCCTCCAGGGCTGACCCTGGTGTGGAGCACGCCCCCGTCCACCCGTATGGCCACCACGTTCCGGAGGTAGGAGGCCTCCACGTGGTGCCACCTGTTGTCACACAGACAGTAGCGGCACTCCTCTGACGACACCGAGTACGGCCCCTGCGAGTTCACCGCACGCATGTACAGCTGCAGGAAACACATGGAATATATATAGACAAATTTTTTTTGGAAGGGTTTTAATCGTTTATTGACCACATTAAAGTACACTGAAGAAGATCTTGTCAATCTTTGAATATGCCAACTACATTGATACCATCTATGTTGTATTTCACGAGTCGGGGCTGGGACAATATCCCACAAAGCCGCAGGATGAGTGGGATGCGCCCCAGCCCCCACGAGTGAAATACATAAGAGCGGTAGCAATGAAGTTGGCATTTGTGTTTATTTTTCTATTTGAAGCCATTTAATGAAGGAAAACAACTTTTTCTTAGCCCATTGAATACGGCCATATTGTATTCAATGGGGGGCACTAAATACGACACGGGGCCAAAATGATTTGTGGATACATAATTCTCTAAGAAGCCTAACTTACTACATTAACATATTTGAGAATATTAGGCATAATCGACTTTTAGAGCTTTACTAAATGCATAAATCCCAACCTTCATGTAGTGTTAACTTTACGACGCAGGAGAATAGTAATACTGTAGCACTCACCTGTCCATTTGCGAGCTCCAGGGCCAGGGCCGGGTTGGTGTTGGGGTCACTGATACTGAAGATCACCCCGTTCCAGTTGGTGGTGCGGAAGTCAAAGGAAATCTTAAAGGATGACCTCACCTCAAACTCATTGGCTAAAGGTAAAACACCGGATGAGAATATATAACATGGTGATAGCATGAATATAAAGTACAGTGCAGGACGTACCTTTTATTTGATTTTCTTTTCAAGGTGGAAGGAAGCCAACCCATCGTCACCCTAGATCTACCTTTCATTTGATCATCAGCTCTTAGGATATAGGCAATACAATATGGTCTTGGAGGCATATAAATTGTATTGTTAGAAAATACCATTTCTTTCTTATATAAAGCTATGACAAGTGTAATCTAAAAGACTAGTTCTTTTTTCGAGAAAAAAATACCCAACTCGTTAAGGACCGCTGCGATTGCCAGCACTGCGTCGGTGCATTATGACAAGAAATGGGCATTGGTAATTAATCAATATGCTGCTATTAAAGGGTTAAATTGGAGAGGACTAAGACACTTACAGTAGATGGCGTTAGCCCAGCCGTCAAAGTGGACGCCTTCCTCCACGTCCATGAAGCAGGGCCGCACCCCCATGATGGCCTTAGAGTTAATGATGTCCACCCGGCGGCCATTCAGGTAGAACTCCTTCATACAGCCCTTGAAGCTCTCGGCGATCTGACGGGAAGACACCAATTAAGATGAGGCTATAGAATACTATGTCCTTTATCGCTTCATTATGCACGAAAGCAGCCCTGGGGGTAACTCGCCAGGGCTGCATTCAAGCACCAGGCATAGCCTTAGGGTTAATGCACTCCCGAAAGGTTGTCATGATGCATGCATGAAGCCCTGAATTAATACATCATAACGACACGTGGCATAGCACATTAAATCGCTATGCGGCCATTAAATGGTTAAAGCAAAATGAAATAAATCGTTTACACTGATCAAAAGGGTAGAGAGGATGGTTTGGTTCATTCGCTTTTCATGGTTGTGTTAGATTGTCATTTCATGGTGCATGCTGTGTATGTATGTTCCCATGGGAGGGTGATGCTGTGTGGACTGGAATTCAAATACTATCTGAAGTGGTTGGGTGATTGCCACAATGGCTCAACAGTCATGTACATGATTAAACATCTTAAAACACTACTTGAAACAATTAGACAAGGCTCTTCTTAGCATATTAGACAGCTGATTATAGTTACATGTGAATTGTTTATTTGTAGAAGAAAGTGCACATGGGTCTGAAATGTGTCAGTGTAATATCGTAATGTCGTTAAATCATAAGAGTATGTTTCGGGAAAATGGGTAAATTAGCAAAAATAAGCAAATCTATGTCATACACATGTAGAGGACTGGGGAGAGAGTCAGCAAATGGGAGGACATTGGAATGTAATAAAAGGTAATAAAAGACACACAAATCAACTAAACATTGACTGTGCGGGTAAAGGACGTATATAAAGTATGTTTCCTTTCTCACCCCAAAGGAAATATTGAAACTTGGCATTGGGGCCTTGCTGAACACAGGGGTGTCTGTGTCGGATGAAATTGCCATTTTTAAGGCAAAAGTACGTAAATAAATGATGATCAAGGAAGCCAAGGGGTTTCCAATAAGTAGAGGGGTGTGCAACCCAGGCTATCTGTAGTAAAATGATGTATGTCTGCGTGAAATAGCAAAGGTCCAAAGCTGCAAAGCCGGAAAGGGTCTCTGCAGAAAGTAAATGTATGTTTGCAAAGTGGTTCGGTGCACTCGAATATATCTTAATACCTACACTGTGGTTGTCAGCCTTAAATGTATTTTAGTAAGGGATATCACAGTTAATTGTGCCCATTTATCTGAACATGATTACCACAGATAGAGGCTGTACATTGGGTGGAGGGAGGGGAGGGGGTAAGGTTGATAAAATCAGGGTAGGGTGAGGCCCAGTTGTATACCAAAGGTGGCTGATGACGCTCTGGTCCACCAGTACTTAAAGTAGTAGAAACCTAGATGTGTGTGTCTATTGACAATGGCTTCCTTACATGTACTTACATATGTCAATTTGGTGGACTGCAAAGATTAGTATATTGGTGTGAGTAGTAGTGTAATCATGCAATTCATTATTAGGTAAAATGTGATCTTTAGTAAGATGGATTCTCTGGTTAAGATGCAGGAGCATGGATTTAAAAAAAAAGATTAAATGTGCTTCAATAGAGTCGTATGTGTTTCATGTGGGTAGGATATTGGCGGTTGGATATATTATAGATGGTAATCACTATAAATTAGTACAATATATATCATGCCTTTCTGATATTGGGATTATAAGTTTTGATTTGTAACGGATTCAGCAAACGTTCTTTTTACACAATGGTCTCTTGGTATTGAAGATATAGGGTCGGGAATGCCTCTCACTGGTTTCAGGAAGCCTTATATTATACCTTGACGTTTGATGATGTGTAAACTCTGCTACCCGTTTTCCCAAGGTCACACCTTTACATATTGGAGATTACACATTGAACTGCTACTAGTTTCGCTAAATACTCTTCTTTAGATCCTCATACTGTTCAGGCCTTGCCATGGCTTCCACATGACTGTACCCTGTGAATAGTTGTGTTACTTACCAAGTCGCCCCTTAGTCTGTAGTGTTTAGGGATGCCGCCGACATAGAGTGGCGCTATGACGTCCACCCGCCGAGTGATACGTCCGTTAATACCAGGGTCGTCATCCACCTTCAGGGTGATACTCTTCCTGTTCTTGGTCAGTCTTAACTGTAATGGAAACATATACATCTATAATATCAATTCCATATGATATGTTCACTATACTTCCATTGCTGTTTGAACATATCAAAATGGGATACCAATCATCCAGGCATCACTAGCTCAGGAACACTCTCGTCAAATGAAAACCATTACCTGCACTGTATGTATTTCATGGACTTAGCAGTGAAATTTAAAGCATCATAACAGGCTATATCATCCTGATTACATATACATGTGTATAGTTGTGTATAAAGATGAAGATATATTTGCCCTTTCATACAAGAAATGGAGTATGGTGACATTGTCTGGAAATGGACAGACTTGCTGAGTGCATCGTTGGCTTTTGAACTTCAGCATAGACATGTGGATCATTAAATTGACTATATACAATAGCCCTGAGAAGGGGCTTAATGACATCGCATCTTCACAGTTGGAATAACGCTCTCTAGGGTAGGCCTTGTCCTGCCGGCTAGAGTGGGTCACCTAAATAAACACCTTTTCTGCCAAAGTAATAGTTAAGGCCACTCAAAAAAAAGTTATTTCTCATCTGCGCGCGCATCATGACAATCATGAGTTAGAGTAAACCTTTTTTTAAAACTTAAAATTATTATTTTTTGATAAAAAATGTTAAAATTAGAGAAATGTAGGCAACTTTGGTATCAAATTAAAGCTTATGCTGTCAGTAATGCAGTCAGCTAGGAATACGTTGCATTATAATAACTTTTGCTGATCAATAAACTCCAAATTACTAAAATGTGAAAATTGATCGCGAAATTCCAAATTTCCCTATGTATTTATGCCCCGAGTAAAAAAAAAAAAAAAAAGAAAGAAACGCCCTCGTCATATTTTTCACTGCTTGGTGATGAGAAACAACTTTTTTTTGAGTGGCCTAACCACGGAGCAGCATGCCTCACCTTATGCCAGAGGCCGTCACTGATCCTCCTGGGTGAGCGGATCCTCCTGGTGAGCTCCCGGTCGTGGTAGGACACCAGTACTGTACCCTCGGCCAGCTGCACGGCTATAAACTCGGTCTGCTCCTCATTGGTCACATACAGCAGCAGGCTCGAGTTGTAGTACGTCTTGAAGTCCATAGAGATGTTAAAACTGGAAAGGCAATGACATAGGTTGGTGTAAGCAGTAAGTTACAGTCACAAATGGTTAAGTCTACTTTATTTCTATGAAAGATGAAGTGTAGGACGAAATATGGAGAAACGCCCTCCCCTCATAATACTAGTACGTATTTTAATATCTTTTCCTTTCTGGGTAAATTTGAAAATAGCTCCCATGAGAGGGCCCCTTTCAAATTATAGGTTACTTGCAACAGGGGGTACTATCACGTATTAAGAATAACGCCTACCCCATAGGGCAATTATAGATAGTGTGCTGGGTAATCCGATGCAATATTTCTGTTCAAGATTATAACATCCCAGATGATAACCCCCCCCCCCCCCACACACACACCAGCCCTATGTTATACTTACTCTCTATTGACTTCTCGTCGTTTGACGACAATCTCAGCATGACTATTGATGATATCTCCGAAAGCTACGGCATCGTCATACTTCCTGGTCTCACCCTGGATGCCACAAGACGATGGAGGCTGAAGGAGACGAAAGTACAGTGATGTAAGATCAATATCTCATAATAGTAGGATGAGAAATGATAAGAGATGGCCATTAGTAAGGCTCATAAAGAAGCCATAATTGAAGCCACTTACCATAATATTATAATCACAATGTATACAAGCGACCAAGAGGTCGGTTATGAACTATGAAAAAAAAACATCGTTGAATAATTATGCATGTATCAATGTATAGGACAATACAACAGTACATTTAGGCGACCAGGCTGTAGGATGTGCCCTATAAAGAAGCCATCATTGAAGCCACCCATCATATAATTCAATAAATCTAAGCATACAATATGTCCAGCCGTAGGATGTGCATTATTAGGAGGCCATATGCCTCATCCACCCATTACAAAGACCTAAAGGACAATGCCGTTAATAAACCGAACTTTATGACATTCATTATGAAGAAGCCACAGCTGAAGCCACCCATTGGTACGTAAATGACAACGCATGTAAAGAGCTATACCATAATAGACAATAGGGGACACAGTGAAGCCTTGGCTGAAGACGTACATGGTATAGGTATATAGAGAGACTGTGGTAGCAAGAAGCCACTTGGGAAGCCACATAGGAGACAGGATTAGGCAATTTACAATACCTTAGCATTGATTTAAGTAAGAGTTAGTCATACATATAAATATTAATAAATGCATGAAAACTATTTTCATTGAGACCTGTTTGCAGGTTCTTACCGTGTACGGAGTGGTGACCACAGGGTCGGGTGCCGTGGTGTAGATGTCGGGGGTGTCGGCTGTGGTGAGGGCGGCTGGTGTGGGCCCCGGGGAGTCGGGTAAGGTGACAGTGACAGTGAAGCTGGGGATGACAGTGCCAGTTACTGCCTCTGTCACATGGAGACCCGGGAATAACACTGCCTCATCACACCGACCCACGTCAGCACGGGCATAGTCTATCGGCT
This sequence comes from Harmothoe impar, assembly GCA_947462335.1. NCBI lineage: Eukaryota > Metazoa > Annelida > Polychaeta > Phyllodocida > Polynoidae > Harmothoe > Harmothoe impar. The sequence goes on from OX381705.1 coordinate 89,534,775, forward strand.
CATCCAGAGATATCACCCTGGGTAGAAAATCAAACATTATAAAGAGGTATAGATGTGATGACACATGAAATAAAATATGATGTTAACGTTATATCAAACAACTATTATGGATGTAAAAACATATTCATAAATGACCTAAAGGCTTTTCTTTCAGGTCATTTTCATTTAGGTCTATGCAGGCAGGTAAAAACACATTAAATGTAATTTCACAGAATATGAGGTGAATGGTGACTTACTTCTGGTTCATAATGAGACTGCTGAGGCACCCCTTAAGCCGCTCTGTGGAGGCAGCCATGTGTCCCAGGTCAACCCCTGGAGGCAGACCCCCCAGGTAGAGGCCTCCAGTGGTGCGTGCCTTAAGGCCTCCAGAGCCTGCAGGAAGGTGCAGCTCTCCCAGCATCTCGTCATCCACGTACACCACAATGCTGCAGGAGGGATGAGGACTGTTAGGTATTGTCTGGATATTGTCTTTGGAGCGACTAATGGATCGCTTGCAGGGTCACAGTGGGGACAGAGACAACAACAGGGATAAACCTGTTGGGTTTCACTTCAACACCTGTCCCCCTCCCCTAGTGTCACCATCAAGATGGAAAGGGTTCGATATAACAGTCCTTATTTTTTGGAAATACAAGATCTCCTATGCTTAAAAGCACTGGAAGGCCGTATTCAATGGTGCCATTGAATACAGTGTGTGTGTATTCAATGGGTCAAGAAAAGGTTGTTTTTCCTTCATTAAATGGCTTCAAATAAAAAAATAAACACAAATGCTAACTACATTGATACCGCTCTGATGTATTTCACTCCTGGGGGCTGGGGCGCATCCCACTCAGCCTGCGGCTTCGTGGGATACTGCCCCAGCCCCCACTCGTGAAATACAACAGAGACGGTATCAATGGGCGTTGGCATTTGTCTATTTAGTTTTATCAAGAATCCCCCTAGATCCCCAGCTGGGATCCTAGAATTGAATCTGGAGGAGAAAGGGTGGATGCATCGCCTCTGCAGCATCACACCAAATGGCTTAAACCTACTAGACTGATCTAGATTCAGGCTTCAGACCCCTAATAACCCGTTAAACTATGATATTGTCTGGTTATGAGGTACGTTGGAAACCCCCTTAAAGGACGACATAAGGCGTCCATACACTTGCCACCATGATGAATAAATTATGCAAGTACAATGTAGTATACTCGGCAGGGTGGCATTCATTCATTATCTCAACATTTGGGTATGATCCTTAAATGTATTACTGGCAAGTTACCTACTAGGGCCGCATTCATGCATCATGACAAAGGTACTCAATCTATTACATGAACATGTACAGGGTTAGCCTAGTTGCTTTCACATCTAAAATACTAAATCCCTAATTTAGATATTAGGCATCAACGATTACTTATTTAATTCAGCATCTCAGGGTAGCTACTAATCAAATTTGAAATCGCAGCATCTTAACTGTACTTACGTGTTCTTCTCCCTCATTATGGACACAGCATGGAAGAGGCCATCATTGTAGGTCGTACTGGACTCCAGGGTGATCAGCCCAGTGCCTACGTTAAACCAGGCCGCGAACCGACCTCCCGTCACAGAGAAAGACATGAACTGAAACAAAAAAAGTTATACTGCATTAAAAACAATGGACCCAAATCAACGTTATCTAATCTTAATTTGAAGTTAAGTTGATGTTATTTGGATTTTGATTATACATAGATTTACTGTGCAGGGACTGATGCTAGATTACTCAACCTAAGGCTTCTCCAAATAATATACTTGTTAATTTCTCATCACCAAGCCATGGCAAAATTATCAATATATCATGGATTAGCAAAAAAAGAATCACAAAGGACGATTTTGGAGATGCGCGCGGTGATGAGAAACAAGTATATTATTTGCAGTGGCCTAAATATAACCGTTCTTTGACGTCATTTAAAAAAAACTCCCTATCACATAAATGAACCTGTAGTGACCTTAAGCTACTCATCCCAGAAGTCCACCCCACATTTTCCGACTCCCAAGACATTTAGCTATCAGTAAACCATAGGAGGCCTTGATGCCTATGGTTGGCAGTTAAAAATGGTCCAGCTCATGGGCCATAAGTCTACTTACATTGTCACTGACCGCCCGGAGGAGGAGCAGGAGGGCCTCCTCCTGTTGGGTGCGGAAGGAGAAGGAGGCGTCCGACTCCTCACCTAGGTCTGGGGCCGCGTGTTCTGTGTACCCGTCACCATGGAAACCTGTGGTGCGAGCCACCTACAGGGGAAACACAGTAATATGAACATGGTGCAGCACGTTTCTTAGGGCAGTAATAACATAATTTGATATTCTAGAATATAGTAGTACTTTGGAACTACATTTCGACATGCACGACGGAAATAGTGGAAATGATAAAGATTTAATAACATAATCGATGTAGAGCAAAGCAGGGTTACTTACTTTCCAAATAAGGCTACACCAAAAATAAAGTTGGTCAATAGATTTCACTTTCCAAAAAAATGGTGCGAGTGTGTGAATTTCTTTTTTTGTAAAATTAATTTTGTCAATGAAAAAAAATCCATTTCCGAAACTAAGGTGCGCGAAATCCATTGAGCAACTTCTTTTTGGCTGGCCTAATCAGTTTTAACATGGGCCATGTTGTCTAGAGCATGATAACGTTTGCAATGGTTACTTGAATCATTTCAGGGCCACATAATGCTTTAATGTGCTGTCCCTTTTGTCAGTCTGATGCATGAATGCAGCCCCGGGAAGTAGTCCCAAGTAATGCATTGGTGCATTATGCAGACCCCACGGGGTGCATCAACCCCGTGGGGTCTGCATAACGATTCAATAAGCCCTGATGAGCTGCTCTCTGCCCTTAAGGGTTAACACCTTAACACCTGTCCTGCACCCCGACGTACTGCCCCCTTACCTCGCTGCCGTCCTCCACCCCCACATACTGCCCCCTTACCTGACTGCTGCAGCCATCCTCCACCCCCACGCACTGCCCCCTTACCTGACTGCTGTCCTCCACCCCCACCTACCCCCCCCTTACCTGGCTGCTACAGCCGTCCTCCACCCCCAGGTACTGCCCCCTCACCTGGCTGCTGCAGCCGTCCTCCACCCCCACGTACCGCCCCTTACCTGACTGCTGTCCTCCACCCCCACGTACTGCCCCCTTACCTGGCTGCTGCAGCCGTCCTCCACCCCCACGTACTGCCCCCTTACCTGGCTGCTGCAGCCGTCCTCCACCCCCACGTACTGCCCCCTTACCTGGCTGCTGCAGCCGTCCTCCACCCCGACGTACTGCCCCCTTACCTGGCTGCTGCAGCCGCCCTCCACCTCCACGTACCGCCCCCTTACCTGGCTGCTGTCCTCCACCCCCACGTACCGCCCCCTTACCTGGCTGCTGCAGCCGCCCTCCACCCCCACGTACTGCCCCCTTACCTGGCTGCTACAGCTGTCCTCCACCCCCACGTACTGCCTCCTTACCTGGCTGCTGCAGCTGTCCTCCACCCCCACGTACTGCCCCCTTACCTGGCTGCTGCAGCCGTCCTCCACCCCCACGTACTGCCCCCTTACCTGGCTGCTACAGCTGTCCTCCACCCCCACGTACTGCCTCCTTACCTGGCTGCTACAGCTGTCCTCCACCCCCACGTACTGCCCCCTTACCTGGCTGCTGCAGCCGTCCTCCACCCCCCCGTACTGCCCCCTCACCTGGCTGCTGCAGCCGTCCTCCACCCCCACGTACCGCCCCCTTACCTGGCTGCTACATCCGTCCTCCACCCCCACGTACTGCCCCCTTACCTGGCTGCTGCAGCCGTCCTCCACCCCCACGTACTGCCCCCTTACCTGGCTGCTGCAGCCGTCCTCCACCCCCACGTACTGCCCCCTTACCTGACGGCTGCAGCCGTCCTCCACCCCCACGTACTGCCCCCTTACCTGACTGCTGTCCTCCACCCCCACGTACTGCCCCCTTACCTGGCTGCTGCAGCCGTCCTCCACCCCGACGTACTGCCCCCTCACCTGGCTGCTGCAGCCGTCCTCCACCCCCACGTACTGCCCCTTACCTGGCTGCTGCAGCCGTCCTCCACCCCCACGTACTGCCCCCTTACCTGGCTGCTGCAGCCGTCCTCCACCCCGACGTACTGCCCCCTCACCTGGCTGCTGCAGCCGTCCTCCACCCCCATGTACTGCCCCTTACCTGACTGCTGCAGCCGTCCTCCACCCCACCTACTGCCCCCTTACCTGGCTGCTGCAGCCGTCCTCCACCCCCACGTACTGCCCCCTTACCTGGCTGCTGCAGCCGTCCTCCACCCCCACGTACTGCCCCCTTACCTGGCTGCTACATCCGTCCTCCACCCCCACGTACTGCCCCCTTACCTGGCTGCTGCAGCCGTCCTCCACCCCCACGTACTGCCCCCTTACCTGGCTGCTGCAGCCGTCCTCCACCCCCACGTACTGCCACCTTACCTGACTGCTGATGCCGTCCTCCACCCCCACGTACTGCCCCCTTACCTGGCTGCTGCAGCCGGCCTCCACCCCCATGTACTGCCCCCTTACCTGGCTGCTGCAGCCGTCCTCCACCCCCACCTACTGCCCCCTTACCTGGCTGCTACATCCGTCCTCCACCCCCACGTACTGCCCCCTTACCTGGCTGCTGCAGCCATCCTGCACCCCCACCTACTGCCCCCTTACCTGGCTGCTACATCCGTCCTCCACCCCCACGTACTGCCCCCTTACCTGGCTGCTGCAGCCGTCCTGCACCCCCACCTACTGCCCCCTTACCTGGCTGCTGCAGCCGTCCTCCACCCCCACGTACTGCCCCCTTACCTGGCTGCTGCAGCCGTCCTCCACCCCCACGTACTGCCCCCTTACCTGGCTGCTACAGCCGTCCTCCACCCCCACGTACTGCCCCCTTACCTGGCTGCTGTCCTCCACCCCCACGTACTGCCCCCTTACCTGACTACTACATCCGTCCTCCACCCCCACGTACTGCCCCCTTACCTGACTACTACATCCGTCCTCCACCCCCACGTACTGCCCCCTTACCTGACTACTACATCCGTCCTCCACCCCCACGTACTGCCCCCTTACCTGGCTGCTACAGCCGTCCTCCACCCCCACGTACTGCCCCCTTACCTGGCTGCTGTCCTCCACCCCCACGTACTGCCCCCTTACCTGACTACTACATCCGTCCTCCACCCCCACGTACTGCCCCCTTACCTGACTACTACATCCGTCCTCCACCCCCACGTACTGCCCCCTTACCTGACTACTACATCCGTCCTCCACCCCCACGTACTGCTCGGACAGCAGGTTCTGGCGGTACGACCCGCGGGACGCCACACGTGCGTCTCGGATACAGCCCAGGAACTTGGTACTCTGGATGCCGTACCTACACACGGGAGGCAAACAGGTGGTAATGTCGGTCATTATATGTTGTATACATAATTATTATTGCTTAAGTCACAAGGATATAACACTAGCGAGACTGTTACTGGAAACATCAGTGCCAGAGAGGGATATTGGCTTTTATTTTTTTTGAAATACACGTTTTCCTATGCTTTAGCACTAAAAGGCCGTATTCAATGCCCCCCATTGAATACACTGTGGCCGTATTCAATGGGGTAGGAAACGATTGTTTTTTCTTCATTAAATGGCTCCAAAGAAAAAATAAACACAAATGTCAACTACATTGATACCGTCTCTGATGTATTTCACTCTTCGGGGCTGGGGAATATACCACTCAGCCTGCGGCTTCGTGGGATATGGCCCCAGCTCCCACTCGTGAAATACAACAGAGACGGTATCAATGGGCATTGGCATTTGTCTATGTACCAGGCACTTGGCTCCAGCAGACTCCAACCTTTTTTCGGTCACTGATATCAAGAGGAACTCTCATGCAGCTCATTATAAAAAGTATATATTGATGCAGGTCATATCAACTTTACTTTATTTGCATGATAACAACATTGTTCAGGACGATGGGAATACAAAGAGAATATCCAGCAGTTCAGTTATCATCTGCTCTGTAGTCAAACAAGAAGTCTCACATAGAGAGGTCGATGTCCGGTTTGACCCCGCCGTAGTAGTAGTTACTGTCCGCTAGCTGCAGGCCCTGGTCAGAGTCAGTAGGGATGTCTGCGTACACCTTCTCCTCCCCCACCTTCAGCAACACCACACCTGTAAAGTCAATCAATCTGTGAGTACACTGCTGCTTTATTGTGCTATGCTCATTGTTATCATGATACATGAATTCATCCTGATGAGTAACTCGCCAGTGCTACATTCATGAATCATGTATCTATATCATGTACATACCTTAAATTATCTTTCTTGTTTTTCAGCCAATAATTGTTATATAGGTTCTCTAGGATATATAAAAATCCAATATGGCTTCTCAACATTATCATTATCATATATATCATTTATCACAATTCTCACCGTCTTTCTTGGAGAAGGTAGCCAGGGCCGTCACCCACTCATTGGTGTTGTACATCTCCTTGGTGCTGACGGTGTGCCACGTGACTTCCGGTGCCCTCTTCCGGCGGTGCTGGTCCCCAGCGTCCCCCATACTGTACCTGAAGACAACCCGGCCGCCGCGCAGCTCCAGTGACACGAAGTCACCCTGCAACAGGAGGAGGGGTTGGTGAGGAACACTCAAGTAACAGTAATACTATCCACCGTCCACTCGACTACATACACATATAGCTAGACCGGCTGTGCAAAGTCTGGTGACAAATAACAGGACAAATATAGCTAGACGTGTCCATTTTTGATCAGTAAAAGAAAGGCTATATATTTAGTGCCTGACTGGTTTCACCATCATGCTATAATAAAGACTATCCTTTACTTGAGCAAAGGCATAGCTTAGGCTGCATAGGAAGAGTGGAATGGGGATATAGTGTATTCACAATAGGGGCCTACCGTTTCATCATTGGAAGCAAAGAAGAGTTGGCCTTCTTCCCAGAACGTCTTGAATGACAGTGCGGCGGTGAAGAAGCCAGGTTTGAAGCCACGGACTGGTTGGGTCTCGGCGAAGCCCGTGCCGTCAAACTGAAAGCCGCTATCGGCGCCGTCCTCACTAGGCCTGCAACAGGGCAACATGAATAGGAATACAATTATACCGCTTCCTTTTCACTTGTAAATGATTTGCTTAGCTCTTAAAGTCACAAATGCATGCCCATCTGTATCCTGCTCTACAAAAGACCCTCTGACCCTCATTTCGTTATACTACTTACAACCAGTGTTGTAAGTAGTATATAAAAATGCCTGTTTCAAACTGGCAAATGTATTACGGTAATTAAAGGGTTTAAAAAGAAAATGGTGGCGTTAAACTTACACAGAGGCACATCCTGAGCAGGATCCTTCCTTCTCCAGGGACCGGAAGTTGTAGAGCCCCACGTGCTTGCCGTCCAGGTGCACACCTCCCAGACACCCACGGAACTTCCGGCTCGTCAGCTCTGACGGCAGCTACGGGGGGAAGCAGAAACAGCGACTTGAAATCATGAGTCCTTAAGTTATATATACACACCGTCTTCATGAACCGGGAGGGGGGGTCCACTCATCCAGACCTGTGTCGTTCTAACAATGACTAGAAAACTGCAATTGTTTCCCGCGGTATGATCTCTTTATTGGCCGTCAGTACCACGGCGGGGGAGGCACTCCAAGGAACGTGGCGGTGACGCCAAGCAATTAAGAGAACCGACATGACCATGTCTGGTGTTTGTCTGCGTGGCCGCTGTCCACCACCCTAGAGGAACGAGTCCATACTAGACCATGGTGTAGTGAGATTGCCACGTGTGAGGTTCAAGTAGTACAAGTATGCCTTTATATACCCAGCATCTGATGGGACTCGTCGGTCACTCTGGATCCACGCTAGGACAGAGGCCCCACGATCGTATCGGCTGCAAGCCTACTGACCCGCTCCAATCTCTATAGGGAGTTCGCACCGCTATAGCTTTGCCTGTCTAGGTTACTGAATAAACCTGTGATTCGCAACCTGTAACACTTGATCCGAACTGTGTCGACTTTGGTTCTTTACTTAATACTCTAACAATATTATAAAGGACAAAGTATCGGTTATTATCGTTACAATATTGCAATTTAGTTTCATAGACGTTCATTCTATATATATATATATAGTTGGTATTCTATGACAAAATGAATACATGTAAAACATTTATTCATAAAGATGGACCCATAATACAGCACATATCTCAGCCTACCTTGTAGTCGGCCGACACACCACCAATAAAGAGGTCTGCCGTATTGCCCAGGTTAAGTTGTGTGAAGGAGGAGGTGGCCACGTCCTCCACGCGGTCTGGGTCCTCCAGGGTGTTGGAGGAGAGCAGGTAGACGCTCAGTTTTACTGTAGCTTGCAGGCTGAAAGACATATCAACCATTGAGTGTTATAGGAAAAGCATATTAGTGTATGGGTGTACCTTGTGATACAAATTCTATCCCCAGATGCCAGGTGGCAAATGCCTGAGAAGTCGGAGGTCACTCGCCCGTAAAGATGGCAATTTAGAGATGCAGATATAGTTAGGCTGTCTGTGCTTACCGAAGTAACCGGGTGCAGGGTTTGAGCGATTCAAATACAATTCTGCATCTAATTATTGACGATATCTAGCGAACAGAAAATCTGCTTCAAATAATAATCAGTTTTGTAGAATGACTTTTCTACCAGGGTCTGAAGGTTGTTTTTAATAAGCAGGAAGACTTGAAATAAGTAAATAAATGTCCTGCTCCATACCGTTCCACGATGACCTTGTACCACATGTCCTCCTCCTTCTGCTTGCCGGCAGCAGGTTCCACCTCCAGGGGGTGCACTATGGTACGCGCCCCGCCTCCCATGTCCCACGAGAACCGCACGTGCCGCTCCACCAACTGCACCGCCATGAAGTCAGTCTGTGCAGGTACAGGAGGACATTGTAATAATCAACATTAAAGATACATTACCACCTAAATCGACCCAAAATCAAGTCATGAAATAAACCCAATATAGACTTCCATTCATCATTCCTTATCAACTGACAGGCCCCCTTATCATAGGAAAGCCATTTGTTATGAAATTCAGATGAAATACTGATTGGAGGGCTCTCTGGTAGACCTATGAATTCACTGTGAGAACATATGTATTTTGATTGTTCATAATGCACCTCTAGCTGATTCTCATTTGTGTCGGCGGACAGCTATTCATTTTGGACAACATATTGTATTTTTATTATGCTAAATGATGAATGAGAGCCTCCAAAGTTTCCACATGGCCAAACAGTTATACATAGCATGTAATCAACCTAAAATGAGAAAATCACCTGAAATTAGCTGGTATTGTATCTTTAACGTATTAGATAATGCTTTATGTAAGTGGCTACAGGGGCGGATCCAGGAATTTGGGAAAGGGGGGGGGGGGCGTGATATAGGCAATGTACTGGGGGTATTGACACGTTTTACATAAAAATGTACAGAAAAATAGGGGGGCGCACGCCGGGTCCGCCCCCACCCTAAATCCGCCCGTAGCCGCTACGTGAATGTCAAGCAAAGCAAATATACAATACAATGTGGCCGTCGTTTCCATATACTACTTATAACAATTTTGTAAGTAGTATATGGAAATGCCTGGCTCAAAAACCGCCAAGTCCTCTGGCTATAGTATAGTGTAAAGTCTTCATGAAGATATACCCGACACTCAACTAAAACCCCCAAATCAAAGTAATATGCATCCAATAAAGGGTAAAAAGACGGTAGGTTCTATAAAGGTGTTGAAGGCCGGTACCTGGTCCTCCTTGCCCACATAGAGCAGCATCATGGGGTCGTCCACGTGGTCCGTCTTAAAGTGCAGCACGATGTTGTTCCTGTTAGACGGCTCTATGGGCGGCACGTAGCGCCGCACACACTCCCCCTCCGACTGGATGGACACCTTAATCTGGTGGAGGAACAGCAAGAGGGGCACTTAGAATAGACACCTTAATCTGGTGGAGGAACAGCAAGAGGGGCACTTAGAATAGACACCTTAATCTGGTGGAGGAACGGCAGGAGGGGCACTTAGAATAGACACCTTAATCTGGTGGAGGAACAGCAAGAGGGGCACTTAGAATAGACACCTTAATCTGGTGGAGGAACAGCAAGAGGGGCACTTAGAATAGACACCTTAATCTGAGGGAGGAACAGCAGGAGGGGCACTTAGAATAGACACCTTAATCTGAGGGAGGAACAGCAGGAGGGGCACTTAGAATAGACAACTTACTCTGAGAGAGGAACAGCAGGAGGGGCACTTAGAATAGACAACTTACTCTGAGAGAGGAACAGCAGGAGGGGCACTTAGAATAGGACCTAGGGTTCATCATAAAGTGGAAGCCCTTGAGGTCCGTACAGTTGTATTGCAAACATCTGTATTTTATACTGACAAAATATGTACAGCATTATTGTCAACACGGGGCCATTGGAAATCATTTTCTCTTGTATAAGAAGGCTATCTGCTGCTCATCATTCTATTTGCAGTTGCGTTATGCGCTTGGTTATTATTTCATTGACAGCAGTGGTTTCCCTTTCTGTTCAGTCTGAGCCCCCTATAAACATAGATATACCAATGGTATGCCTTACGTTGTTGGCCTGTTCGCGGGCTAGTTGGATGTTGTCCCTGAGTTGGCGGAGACTGTCAGTGATGTTAGTGTTGACGTCCTCCAGTAGGCTGAGCTGCTCACTGAGCATCTCCGTCATGTTAAGTACCTGCCTCATACTGTCCCGTGCCAACTTTACTGTAACAGACAACACATGGTGTTTATGCCTTACTACATGCATATGTTTGTATGATACCTTGGTGTAACAGACTACACATGGTGTTTATGCCTTACTACATGTACATGCTTGTATCATACCTTGGTGTAACAGACTACACATGGTGTTTATGCCTTACTACATGTACATGCTTGTATGATACCTTGGTGTAACAGACAACACATGGTGTTTATGCCTTACTACATGTACATGTTTGTATGGTACCTCGGTGTAACAGACAACACATGGTGTTAATGCCTTACTACATGTACATGTTTTTTTTTTTTTAAAGTGTTTTATTGGGTAAAAGATATCAAATACAATAGTAGATGAATCATCCTAGCTTAGGCGCATTGCCTTGCTTCCGCTAGGTCCCCTTTCATACAAAATAGAGTATCACAGATTCAATAAGTTATGGTTATGGCGTCACATTGCATACATAAGATATTCATATTAGGCTCAGACACAGGGTTCTTCATAAGCATTAACGATAATTAATTTCAGAAAAATAATGAGATGAGATGAGATGAGTGGGGTTGTTTTGATGTACATAGTAGGGGGCATTTCTCAAGTACATATGTTAAAAATATCCTTACATAAAACAGTGTGGATAATCTTTCTTGATCGTGATTTTGAACTCAGCCAGGCCGTCTATAACAGTATAACTAGGTTTTAACGTATTACAGCGTTTTATGGCTCTATAGAAACAGCTCCTTAACACGATAGGCTTTAAGGACCTAGGCACTTTTAACCTAATGCCCTGATTATGTCTTGTGGGCAAGTTCCTATTGTCGATTAATTCATGTTGTTTTTTCAGGGTAAAAGCATAAAATAGAAGGTGAATGTCTCTTCTAGCGTACAGGTACATACAAGAACTTTTTTCATGCAATTGTACAGTTTTATACAATGGGTTAGCTTCTAATTTGACTTTATATATGGTCCTAAGTGCCTTGTTTTGTAAGTATTGTAACTCATTAGTTTCTCCTACGTTACCCCTATCCCAAATATAGTCTACATAATCAAATGATGGCAGGGTCATTGTCTTATACATTGTTAAGGCAGTTGCTGGATCAACGTATATTCTGGCTCTTGCAGCTTGTACTACCTTATTACGAATATTGTTTACAGTGTTTGCTCTATGTTGCACAAATTTCATTTCCGGATCAAGGGTAAGCCCAAGGTATGTAAAATTATATACTCTTTCCAGTTTAGCACCATTTAATACAAATGTCGGATTTTTCCTTTGAAAATTGTTAAAATACATCCATTTCGTTTTCTTCTCATTCACAGTGAGACTATTATTTATACACCATTTGGCGACTAGATTAATGGCAGTTTGCATTTTTTGAGGACAACATAGAGAAATGACCGCATCATCTGCGTACAGAGTGATATTAAAATTGTATACTTTTGGTAGAGAGTTTATATATATTGAGAAAAGCACTGGGCCCAATACAGAACCTTGGGGAACACCATACGTGATATTTTTTTCTGTAGATAGAGTGTTATTTGCTAAGGTTTTCTGTGTTCTAAGGTGAAGGTAGCTTTTGAACCAATTTAGGGTATTTTCATTAAGACCAACCTGGGATAATTTTTCTAATAATTTTCGGTGTGAGACTGTATCAAAAGCCTTTTTAAAGTCGAGGTATAGAGAGATAGTTGGTTTGTTATTAATTATATTTTCTATTATATTCTGCAAGTGTTCCTGAATTGCTGTCTGGGTCGAGTGCTTTGCCCTATAACCATGTTGCCGTGGTGACAAAAGTCCTGTTTCGTCCATGTAAGCCTGTAACCGGTTACAGATAATTTTTTCTAATATTTTCCCTGGTAAGGGTAAAAGACTAATTGGTCTAAGATCCCCAACATCCATAGAATTTGCCTTTTTTGGAAGGGGGATAACAGTGCCTGCCTTCCATTTAGACGGAAATACACTTGTAGAAAGACACTTATTGTACAAACATAAAATTTCATCGGGTATACACATAAAGGCATCCTTTAAAACTGTAGTTTTTATATGCTTAATAGAAGAGGATTTTTAAATATTAATCTTCTTAATATGTTTTATTATATCTGTATATGATAAGGGCATTAGTAGATCTTTGCCCTCAGTCGGAGTACCGTACAGATTTCTTTCGTTCCTCTGTCCCTCACCAGGTGGCAGAGCATTAGCTAGGTTCTCCCCGATTGAAGCAAAGTAGGAATTAATATGATCAGCACATTTTTCAGCAGGTAGAATTAGACCTGTTGTGTTATTTTTTAACTTTATTAGCGTTGCAGCTGTCTTTATTGGTAATAACTTACGAATAGCTTGCCAGAATTTGGTGGGATCGTCTTTTCTATGTGCTAATAACATACCAATTTTCTCTTTTCTACTTTTAAAAACCATGCCTTCTACTAAATTTTTATGAAAGTCAGCAATGTGCCAATCATCATTATCCATAGAACGTGTATCATACCTCGGTGTAACAGACAACACATGGTGTTTATGCCTTACTACATGTACATGTTTGTATCATACCTTGGTGTAACAGACAGCACATGGTGTTTATGCCTTACTACATGTACATGTTTGTATGATACCTTGGTGTAACAGACAGCACATGGTGTTTATGCCTGACTACATGTACATGTTTGTATCATACCTCGGTGTAACAGACAACACATGGTGTTTATGCCTTACTACATGTACATGTTTGTATGATACCTTGGTGTAACAGACAACACATGGTGTTTATGCCTTACTACATGTACATGCTTGTATCATACCTTGGTGTAACAGACAACACATGGTGTTTATGCCTTACTACATGTACATGCTTGTATCATACCTTGGTGTAACAGACAACACATGGTGTTTATGCCTTACTACATGTACATGTTTGTATCATACCTTGGTGTAACAGACAACACATGGTGTTTATGCCTTACTACATGTACATGCTTGTATCATACCTTGGTGTAACAGACAACACATGGTGTTTATGCCTTACTACATGTACATGTTTGTATTGTATGATACATTGGACTGTATCACGAACAGACATACGAGACTTTAGTACAGAACTTGTATTTAAACTGCCAGACGAGTTTTGGTGGACTTTGAAATGTACACTATCATGTAACATAATTCCACCACATTTGGCCGGGAAATGAGGTACCCCATATATTGTATTCAACAAAACCATTAGTTTTAGACGTTAGATATAGTACAACACAGCACTGTATAAGGTATTATGATTATGGTGGCGCTGCCCTCAGTCATAAATGTAGAATATACGTCTTCGACTTGTAATCAGCTTTGACTGAGGTCAATAATTATGTCGTTGTACTTAATTTACTACTAACAGTTTCTACAATGGACCCATCTAAGGCTACCGGGGTAATTAAAACTTACACGTGTGATTAGCCCTGGATAGGGGTCCTCCCTCCAGCAGTTCCTCCAGTTGTTTGACCTTGGGCCCCATCTCGGTCCCTATGAACTTGTGTTTCTCCTGTACCTGCTCCAGTAGGTCGGCAGCCCTCTCCCCGGTCTGGTCGGCACGATAGGCCAGCACACGGACAGCGCGGTTCACGCCTACAGGAGAGGTGCAACAAGGTGTAAATAAACAACAACTCTTTTATCATGAGTCTCCCAGTGGCCCTTGAGTAGTGACTAGTGGCCGCATATTCATGATGCATGGATGCAGTCCCTGGGAGTAACTCGCCAGGGCTGTATTCGGGTATCAAGACAAAGCTGAGCACAGCATAATACAACACTATGCAGACCTTACAGATTGATAAGTATTGTCCATTGGTCTGATTAAATGATAATTCCTGTCCTCTTGAGACAAATGTTGATAATCCCAATTCCACTTCAGGTTTTGTTCTTCTGGTGAAAACTCTTAGCTCAAACCCTCACTACTTTTCCCTTCCAGGTGGACTATTGTCACGATTCCTACACTTAAGAGTTGCTGAAAGATAGGTTTGTGATCCTCCCGGAGTAAACGTCTGACCTGTGGTGAAGTTGTTGATCTCCCGTTTCATGTGGTCCAGCTCCTTGACCATCCGGTCCTGGTCCGTCTTGGACTCCAGCATCTTCTTCTTAGAGATGTTAAGTCGCTCCCCCAGAGCTGCCGAACAAAATATATAACACTTTTACCAGTAAGAATGCATGCTCTAGAGGATATACCAACAGGGAGATATATGTTCTTGGCCAGAACCTTGCCATATATGACATATATGGAATAGTTGAGGGGCCACAGCCGACTCAGGCGACGTTCATAAACAATAAACAGACATGGGATGGACAACTGCCAATTAGGCATTGAAGCGTAACGCGTTGAGTACCCAATCAATGGGATAGTCGAGCTACTCAAGTGATGACGCGCCCAATCAAAGGAGGCAGACGTAAGGGCGCCTATGGCCAAGTATGGACGTCTCTGATTGATTAAAATTGTCCATATAGGTTCTAACCCAGTCACACATCACCTCTTTAGTTTGCCTCTTTGCCGTTTTGGATAGAACGTGTCATTATAGTCCATATATTTATTGCACTGTAGTTGTTTATAACATGATAATTATAAAAGAGTTGTTTATTGTGTCACACAAACAATGCTGGCTATAATATGGTAATATATCAAATAAAATAATCTTAATAGTACAGGAACTTTAGATGAATTCTAACCCAAACCTGGAATTAAATACCATAAAGCTGAAAATTTCAGGAATGGCTCGTCATTATATCAGGTTTGACCTCTTAAAAGTCCTGGAGTGTCCTATGTGGGCTTCTATTGAAAAACGGGCCAAATCCAATATGGCCGCCAAATAATCAGAATCTCATCTCCAATAATGACAATATCACTCCTAAAAGAATTTAAACCTTACCTACCCCCCCTGAATTGGGTACAAGGAATCCACTGGTGTCATTGGTTAATTGCTAGGACAAGTGGTTGTTTAGCAATAGCAGGTTTGCATAGCAAAACAGGCTTAGAAGCAAGCATCACGGCAAAACCCCAAGACTCCATTTAGGAAGATCCTTACATCACTCATCCCAACTAAACGAACCCCAATGAATCAATTGGTATGGCAAGGACCTCTAGTCAGTTAACAATATCACTTCCAACCATATAATTGCTTAGCAACTTAGGCTTGCATAGCAAACTGGGCTTAGAGGCAAGCATCTACAGCAAAACTCCACTACAACATTCGGGAAGATCCTGCATCATCCACCCCTATACTAAATTAACTCCAATGAATCAATTGGTATTGCTAGGTCCTCTATAGTTGCTTAGCTACATTACTTCCAATTATATCGTTGCCTAGCAACACAGGTCTAACTTGTTCCTAAAGCAATATCAATATAGCGATCCCCTCAAAAGGTACAGTCAGGATACCAATCATGTCATTAATCTCTTTCTTTTCCATTCAATTCTTGCTAACATGTGTGCTTGCTTAGCAACCTTGATTATTTCTTTATTTGCCTAGCAACACCATGGGTCCCCAGAGCAATTTTCATTCTACCTTTCTTTATATTATAAGATGATCCTGGGATAGAAATGATAGTGTAGCTAGTTGCTACAATATTCTCTCTAAAATTAATTATTCAGGTTAAAGGAAAAGACCAGTGTGTTTTCATGTGGCTTTCTATCGGTAGAATTGATTGCAATATTCTGACTTGCACACCATCAAAATGTGCATCATGTACTTAGAACAGAGTGACGTCACATGAGACCAAATTCAAGAGAAAATAGAAGAAGCTGATGGGGATTCAAAGAAGTTTTGGCATGAAATAAATAAGTTGTTACCGGGGAAAAATAAAGATTCAAATTCAGTAGAACTTAAAGATGAAAATGAAGAAATAATTGATGATGTTCCAAATTACATGAATACATATTTTGCAAACATTGGTAGTATACTAGCAGACAAATTTAATAGTAATTGGTCATTCTGGGGGGAAGAGAATGTTACAGGTCTCCTTGATGAGATCACTACAGACGTTGACGAAGTTACAGGTATTTTGAAGGCGGTCAAACTTAGCAAGTCAAGTGCTATTGATGATCTAAGTACAAAATGTTTAATTGACTCCTTCTTACACATTGTACCCCAAATGGTGTATATGTTTAACAAATCGTTGAGTGATGGAATTGTCCCATCAAAATGGAAATGTGCAACCGTCATACCAATACCCAAACAGGGGAACTTACAAAAAGTGTCTAATTATCGACCCATCTCCCTGTTACCACTTCCTGGAAAGATGTTAGAGCGCATAGTTCATACTAGAGTAACTGACTTTTATGAAGATAATAATATACTGTCTGGAAGACAGGGAGGGTATAGGAAGGGTTTCTCCACAGTAAAAATAATAGGGGACTTAACTGATGATATCATGAGGGAAAGGAATATAGGAAATAGTACCATCTCGGTGTTTATAGATTTCAAAAAAGCCTTTGATACAGTAGACCACAATATTCTTTTGGCTAAACTTTCAAAATATGGGATAAGAAATAAACTTTTAAATTGGGTAAAAAACTACTTAACTGATAGAAGACAACGCTTGTTAGTGAATGGTAAACACTCTGGAGAGGCCCATGTCCAATATGGCGTGCCCCAAGGCTCAATCTTGGGCCCGCTACTCTTTTTGACCTTTATTAATGACGTTGAAAAATGTTGTACAAATAGTTCAATATCTCTGTATGCCGATGACACTGCTTTGTATGCCTCGGGAAAAGACTGTGATGTAGTAGCGCGCACTTTACAATATGATTTAAATCGGTTTTCGAAATGGTGTAATGAGAACAAGTTGACAGTAAATGTAGATAAGACAAAGTTCATGGTTTTTAAACATAAACAAGCTAATGTAAATATACAACTGAATGGAACACGCCTACATAAAGTACCCAGCTATACTTACTTGGGGGTTATTTTGGACCCACACTTATCTTATGAAAAGTTTATGTGTAGCCAAATTCGCAATGTTAACTATAGGGCATATATTCTCTGCAAAATTTCAAGATACCTTGATAGTAAGTGTATGATTATGATTTACAAGACATATATCCTACCAGTTGTTGAATATGGGGATATCTTATATGCAAGTATGGGCACAACCACACTGAAAAAGCTACAGAGATGTCAAAACAGGTGTGTGAAAATAGCTTTAAAATTATCATATAGGACGAGTACAAGTGCAATTCATAAGAAGGCCAATTTGAACCTGTTAGAAGATAGACGCCAGTCCCACTTACAGATGGCAGCCTACCTAAGGTCTCGAGATGACAAATATGTGGATCAAAGACTCCTGCGGACTAGACTCTGGGATGGGCCTATGTTGAAAGTAAATTTTCCTCACCTAACACTATATCAGAAAAGTTTAGAATACATTTTGGCCACCACTTGGAATGAATTAGACGTTAATAATAGGACAATAGCCACCAAAAACCTCTTTAAAGCTGACCTAAAAACGAAATTATGGAATAAAATACCCACACCCCCGCGGCATGAAGCAATACCATAACGTAAAGCATAACCACGTCGTTTATTCGGATATACCCGTCACCATTAAACCTTACATTTAAGGAAGAAAGGAACAGAGTCTCGTCCCCAGCATCCCCCATTTATATCTCAACTCAGGAACAGTATTTTTTGGTAAAGTCCCCGTCGCAATTCTTAATAATTGCCACCGGGACGGTAGCATGATCTACCTCCTTATATCCCAATGAAAGATATATGTATGAAAGAACATTGCACCAGGATATAACACAAAAGTCTGAGCAAGAAATATATACCGTATAGTATTAAGCTACTATTGTTAGTACTAACATGTTTACAAGCAGCCATGAAAGACATTTGTTATTGGAGTAAGGTTGCAGCCATAAATGGGATGTATAATCCTAAATGCAGCCTGCCTTGTTTTCTCATATATTGACGGATACCGAAGTATTGTAACTGTATATGAAAATGTTGAAAATAAAGGCTATTTAAACTCAAACTCAACTCAAACTCAAATATGTACCCAGTCATACAAATCCTATCCAAGTTCAGTATGTTCTACTGCAATTTACAGTGTAATAGAAGGTAATATATGGTCAGGGGGCTATTCCTTGTATACATGAAGTAATTACAACCCCCTTTTCCTTCTCATTTTGTACAGACAGTTATAAGGGAGGCCACAATAGTCTTATCAAGCACAGACCAGGGTGTGAGGTAGCTGTCCGATAGGCTCCACTCACTGACGCTTCTGTCACTCACAACACAGATTGTTTTGTGAGACAAGGGTTATTTCACCTGATAATGAGGAATACAGTAATATGACTTAGTGTGATGTATATGGAATGGTATATAGCCTTCATTTCTGCATATAGCATTCAGAGACAAACGGAAAGTGCACTATAAGATGTCTCCAAAGTAAACTCTACAAAATATGATAAGACTGTCTATGTCTAACCAAGTGGTTCTGTTGCATGCACCATGAGGACAAGTACAAATTGACCAAGAACATAGAGGTTATTGGGTGTATCCTCATAAATGAAATATATATATATGAGAGTAGATGTTCAATTATTCTGTATTTTATAAATGCCTTTGTGGTAAATTGGATAGTGTCCAGCATTTTGTATTATATTGTTAGGCCTATGATTCGTAAGAGGATGGCGAGGTATGTGGTTAAGGAGGCAGGACAACATGAAGCTCCCCTTTGAATGCCGTTGTCTTAGCACATATTCACAGGCTGTTCCCTGACAGCAGAAGCCAGCATTAAAGCTGGGCAGTGTGTGAATCCTGAAACATGTAGTGTGGCTCTGCTGGGAAGGGGTGCAAGATAGTACATGTATCATCCATGAGACCAATGATAAAGGATACCAATAGATTTCTTGAGGCTGATTTAGAAGGGAGGTTGGTACCCATAGATATTTTATATATTGAAATGTGAGTTGCTAGGCAATTATGTATTTGAAAGTAATGATGCTAAGCAACTAGAGGTCAAAACTAAAGCAATATTAGCAATGTGTTCCTTAGAGTTGATTTAGTGGGGCTCTGTGATACCTGCAGGTTCTTCCTGAATGGCACTATGGGGTTCTCGCTGTAGATATTTGCTTTTAAGCCCAGGTTGCTAGGCAAGCCTGCTGTTGCTAAGAAACTGCTTGTCCTAGCAACAAACCAAGGACACCAGTGGATTCCTTGCACTTATTTTAGAGGAGTAGGTAAGGTTTGTATTCTTCTAAGACGAATATTGTTGTCATAGGAGATGGGTTTAACCCCGGGTTGCTATGCAAACCTGCTATTGCTAAGCAACCACTTGTCCTAGCAACAAACCAATGACACCAGTGGATTCCTTGGACCCATTTTAGGGGGGGTAGGTGAGGTTTATATTTTTCTAGGATAAATATTGTTGTCATAGGAGATGAGATTCTGATTATCTGGCGGCCATATTGGATTTGGCCGTTTTTTAATGGAAGCCCACACAGGATACTCCAGAACTTTTAGTACAGTGATAACAATACCAAAACCAATCATTCCTGCGATTTTCAGCTTTATGGTATTTAATTCCAGGTAAAACCTAAAGTTCCTGTACTATAATAAAACATAGAGATAAAACAAACTTGGTAACTGTAAGTCTCAATGTATGGTTAGTGTAACTCACGGGCGGGGTTGAGCCTGGAGGCGCTGGTCGCCATACCACGACTGGCCTTCTTGGCATCCAGGGCCTGGGCCGGCAGTGGGCCACCCTCGGCCATGTCCGTCTGAAACATAACAGTCAGAGCTTTGTTAAACCTTCATAGACGGCAGGATGCAACTAAGTAAATCTCTGGCACTGCATTGGGGCATCATGCAGAACCTTCTGGAGTGTATCAACGCCGTAGCATCAACATGATCATCATTGAATGCAACACTGGCGATTTACTTGCCAAATCTGCATTTTTTCCAGCATTATGACAAAATACAGAGCACATTAAAGTAATATGCGGTCCCTAAAGGGGTTCAAAATCAATGTTGCCTCCCAATGGGAAGCGGCATTCGTTATGAAAAAAGACCAAACTACTTTGGAGCAGTAGAGTGAAGCTGCTTCCAGCAGGTGGTTACCTTGATGATGACGTCATCGGCGGTGACGCTGGCGTCCTGTGCGGCCGTCTCGGCCTCCTCGGCAGCCTCCTTGATGTCCTGGTACACCTCGGCCGCCTTGAGGGGGTCGGCCGCCGACTCTCGGGTCACCGCGAACTGACTGTACCAACCAGGGGAGGAGGAATAGGGGGTTGTAAGTTATGGGGTTTACAAAGTGAGCACATCCAATACAACTCTGCTGAAGGAGTGCTAATTAGATAACAATAATTATGAGGATGGTCGGTGGATTTCCATTATTCTCTAGCCACCCCTTCAAAATTGTGCAAAATGTGTTGGCTTCCCTCCTTTAAATTATAGTAATACACAGGCTTTGTCATTGAAAAGGGATGCATTATTGATCAATAATAATTCATCAATACCCGGCTCCCTCAAGTGGTATCATACCGACCCTATGGGGTTGATAAACTCCTACACGAGGGGTCGGCATGATACATGCGCGGACTGGTGAGTTACTCGTCTATGCTGTATCCATGCATCGTGACAACAAATGTCATATGGCCCTAAAACGGGTAATAATGGTTATAGGTGTATTAAGCAGCATGACTCACGCCTCCAGCTCGTCAGCCTGTGCCTCCAGTTGTTCAGCATGGGTGAGTGCGTCCTGCAGCTGGGCCTTAGACTCGGGCAGGTTCTGCTCCAGGAGGCCCGCCTTCTCCTCCACGTCCTCCATGGGGTCCTTCAGCCCCTGCCGCGCCGCCGCACACGCCTGGAGGAACCATGCACATTAGGCCAAATTAAAAAAAGGTGTGTTTCAGGTTACCCGACCCTACCTAGCAAAAAAGCATGGTAGTTGTGATCTGCCCTTTGTTGTCATGATGCATGAATGAATGGAACCCTCGCAAGTCTTATCGCCAGAGTTGCCTTCACACATCATGCCAACACACTAAGAGTGTATCAAAGTTAACCCCAGTAGTATAGTATGTATCGGAACGGGACTATAGTTAAGTACTGTTTATTACTCAATCGACATGCAGCCAATCAGAGGCCTCCATTTGGTCACGTGACCGGAAGTGACCTACTTAGGGGATTAGTGGTGCATTCTGGGTAACCCTGCAGCCAATCAGAGGCCACCATTTGGTCACGTGACCGGAAGTGACCTACTTAGGGGATTAGTGGTGCATTCTGGGTAACCTACTGACCTACTTAGGGGACCGGAAGTGACGTCATATGACCTAATTTAGGATCACGTGACCGGAAGTGACCTGATGAGTCACGTGAGCGGAAGTGACGTCACATGACCTAA
Source organism: Harmothoe impar (assembly GCA_947462335.1). NCBI lineage: Eukaryota > Metazoa > Annelida > Polychaeta > Phyllodocida > Polynoidae > Harmothoe > Harmothoe impar. Next base: position 89,556,862 of record OX381705.1, read on the forward strand.
TGGCCGACCGGAAGTGAGTGACCTCATTGAGGATCACGTGACCGGAAGTGACTTGATTGATCACGTGAGCGGAAGAAGAAGTTTTTTGTTTAGGAAGTGAGGGTCTTTAGGATCACGTGACTGGAAGCGACGTCGTCACATGAGTGACGCTTTAAGAGACTGCGCGACTTACTAGTAAAAGAAGACGTATGAAAATAAAAACACAACAATATTTTATTTTATTTTTTTTATTTTTTTTTTTTCAATCTTGATAAACACTCTATTTTTGAAAAGATGCACACGCTTATTTTTTTTTTTTTTCATATCTCTAAAGGACTCGTTGTCACACCGTCAGAATGCACGCGACGCTTATAATACAAGTAGCGCACGCCGTCTTTCTCTATGGTGTAGGTGACCATTTTGTTTCGCACCACTTTGAAGTTTCTATTTACAGCAATGAGAGTTTTTCGTTGGCGAAGAACATCCAAGAAGTCGTCTGGTTCCTGAGGGTTTTGTTTCTTCTGTACGCCTTTTGCACTCCATTTTTTGGATTTTCTTTCACCGGTGTCGCTGACTCGATCGTAGCAAATGTAAGTCTTAGGGTTGAGACTTAGGATCCCGTCACCTTCCCACTCCGCTTTCATAAGCCCCGAAGTTCTCAGATCGTGAAGGTACCGTCTCTCACAACATCCGCCGGGCGGCGGACACCATTCTCGCACTCTTTCCGTTTTTGTCTTCACGAAAAGCTCTAAGTGATCGTCGCACACCGCTGTCGGAAGCCACTTTCGTTTCTCTCTGAAGTACGTCTCTCTCAGGCGAGGTTTGACTAGGTCATCCAACGTGTCACCGCTGAGAGCCATGTAAAGACTGTCGGTGTCCATTTGACAAAGGGCATAATCGCGCCGATCGACGAATCTATCTAAGAAGTCGTATGTGAACTCTAACATTTTCAACTTCGCGTACTGGTATACCATGAACCCTATTTGAATAGGGAGGTTGTTGTTGACTGTTTTCGGTTGTAGTTCGACTTCAAACAGATCGGAACTCAACTCGGACGCCTTTTTGAAGCGCCACGAATTGGCCAATAGTTCGAACTTCCGACTGTCAGTGTATCTCACCGCCGTGTGTTTTTCTTTGTTGCAGATTGTTTTACCGTACGTAGCGTTTCCCATTAACTTGTAACAGTCTGACAGAATTTTCTCGTTCTCGTTCACGTCGCCACGTCTTCGCGCCGCCGTTACTTCGTCCGCGAAACCGGCAAAGGAGCGTTTAGGTAGGTATTCTACCACCAGCTGCACTTTGGTGACTATCAAACCGTGCTCTAAATACCACTTGAGAAGCGGCTTTCCCAAGAGAATATTTTTTCCGTGGTAACTCCCTATCAGACATCTCTGAGGCGTGTTCAACAGCTTTTCTTCCTGCGCAAAGTCTGACATGTGAGGTCCTATGTCCGATTTTGAAACGGTCGCGTTCTTGAAAACGGGGGTCATTTCTTCGAAGTAGTCTCGTAGGTTAGGCGGCGTAGTGATGTCCACTTGAACTAAACCGAACATTTTCTCCTCTTTCACAGCGGAAAGGATGTCGCTCTCGCTCATCGCGTTTCGAGACACTTTCAAAGCGTCAACCTTCCAGCGTTGTTGGGAGGCCTTGACCCGCTCATCTCGACGCTTCATCTCTCGCCATTCGCACTCCCACACGACGACCAGCTTGTGACCTAGCGCTTTCAAGTAAGCGCTTACTCTGGTCGTTCTGTCGCGTCTCTCCTCTCTCAGTGAAGCGCACTGATATCGGTGCGACGGTATGCACTCGTGAGCGTGGAACCAACACCCGTGAAACTCGGTCTCGGGCCGTCTCACCGCGTAATAGCCCGTGCAGTGCGCTTCGCTCATGCAGCGCAAGTACAGAGAGTTAGCGTCTAGTCCTAGGATGTGTTGGCACGGTCTCGCTTCTTCGCCGTACTTGTGCTCCCTTATCCGCGTGGTGCCCTTCTCGTGAAATCTATGGAAGATGATGGAAGGACCGCCGACTAGATTTTCTTTGATCAGAGCGTGGAGGACGGCGTCGAACTGGGGGAACGTTGTGAACGCGTCTTCTAGGTTTTGGAAGAGGAACCGTAAAGTCAAACCGGCGAGAGAAACTCCGTCTTTCAACATGTCAATGCCGCGATCTTGGAAAAATTTAGCGTGATTTTTCAGAGCTTCTATGAAAGGTTTGACGTCTTTGTTGTTGTAGTGGATCAAGTAGTCTTCCATAGTTTGCATCTTCTCGTCGGACCAAACTTTCTGACATGCGGCGTAGTCGGATTCGGACATTTTGACGCCCGTCAGCTCGCTGTCGAAAGCCGATCTCGGTGGCAGCGTTCTGTTTGCCAGTTTCCTGGTAGACGTCATCCATTCGTAAGGAAAGTGACCTTTCTCTTCGTTCCTGGTGAAAGCTCGCAAATAGGTCGCGTAGTTGTAACCGGGTGCCAAATAGTTGACTACGTCCAAGAAAACCGTGTGCTGTGTGTAAACCGCCAAGTATTGATTGCTTCTCTTTATGACGCTGAATTCTTGGTTTCTTCGGTCTCCGGAGGCGAAGAACGAGTGAAGGCGTATTTTGATCAGGTTCAAGTCGTAACGCCCCGAGTTGAAGCCCACGACTGGAGCTTGACGGATGTATCTCAGAAGACGCTTCTTCAGTTGAACTAACGGGTGTCTGGTCTGAGCCGCAGCGAAGCCGCCTGGAGAAGGGGTGAACGTCGCCTCCTCCAGCAGGAGAGCTTCACCTATCGCCGCATCTAACTTCGCTAAGGTCGGTCGGTAAAGTTCTAGCACAGCTTCCCCGATGACTTTGGCGTTCTCGTTTATGTGATTTAAAACTCGGTCCAACAAGGGGTCGGAATCTGCATCGGATTCTCTGACGAAGCAGACGGGCCCCTCCCACCCCGGAAAGTCGGATGCGACGCTAGCCGACAAAGGGACATGATCCCACAGCAGGGACACGTGTTCCGTCGACGGTTCTTTGCACGGTCTGAAGAAAGCCTCGAAATCAAAGGCCTGAAATCTGAACCTGAGAATCAACATGGCCGACACCAACAGCTAGCGGAACTCGAGGAGCATAACATCGCCAAATTCAGAGACTTCCCAACTAGACTACAGCTCGACATTAAGGCATAGCATCTATAAAGGGTTTGAGTACGTAAATAAGGTAAATTTAGTAGACCTTTAGTACCGAATATCCTATGTCGAACGATACTAGACGAGGTGGATCAGCGCCAGCCCGGAGCAGTGCACGAGTAAAGACTCAGTCGCAGAGCAGAGAGAGTGGCGCAGTGACGCCTATACTACACG